>CP092863.1:135313068-135344547 GCA_030710605.1 Cordylochernes scorpioides
TGTATACCCCCTCCTCCTGTTATGTGCAATTTAAATGCTGTAAATAAATAAATGAATCTATTCCACACACAGTATATGTAAATAGATATCTTATAATGAAAGGTATTTTATACCAGCTTTATATTTTGCCTTACAGCAACAACACAAACAATATGGGGGATAAATATTCAATAATAAAAAGCTATTTCAATATTTGTGTCTAGATTATTTGCATATGATAAGGCACACAATTTGATTATTCTATATATAGTTATCAGCGTCATGCGTTCTGTCACTGTTTGCTTTTGGTGGCGTGATCGTAGCGAGCCAATAGGAGAGCGCCATTCAGGTGTCACCGTTCGCTGCGCAACCACGTGGCGCGACGGTGACCTTGAGTGATGTAATGACAGGGTAGGAACAAGAAATCACTTGCTATCATTATCATATCATTTTATGTATATATCAGATTTAAAATATATTCATACAAAAAATCTAAATAGTACAATTTTCAAAAATCGTTGTGAAAATTTACATTTTTATTTTTGTATTTTAAAAACACACAAAGATTGAAGCGGGACGTTTCAAAAGAGTGCCATCCACGACGCCAATTTATAATTGTAAAGAATAGTATTTTAATAAAACATTTAATCGGGTAAAACCCGGGCGTTGCCCGGGTCATTCGGCTAGTAGATTATAAACACAAGGTAATGAGACCAAATCTAAATAAATTAATAGTGTGTGACGTTTCACACGTGATAACAGTAACTATTTAAACCATGCTGTGGTAAAATTTATCATTCAGTACGTTTGTCTGAAGATGATAACAACGCTGTTACCGAAACGTCCCACACTATTTATTTATTTGGATTTGGTCTTATTACCTTGTGTTTATTTGCATATGTTCAAATCACAACTTCTCCTGAGGGTCGGTGGAAGGATGGTCTAAACTGTTGGTTTTCGACCGCTATGACCCGGGGTTCGATTCCCGCATTGGGCACTTTTTTTCTTATTAAGTAAAATGCTCCAATGGCCCCTGATTCTTGTAAAAATCCAACCACACCAGTGAGTGCAAGTAACCAAACGGGGCTCTGGCACATTTGTAAGTGCAAAGTTGAACTGCTTTTCACATGTGTAGAAATGTGGTGTACTTACAGTAAAAACTGTCGCTACTTTTACCCACCATAATTATCATGGCCTGTACCACGTTGTACTAGGGATAAGCAAAAAAAAATAATACATCCCCTTAATACATCACAAGGATATGATAAAGCACAATTTGGATTATCTATATATATATAAAAATGAATGTATGTGTGTCTGTCCTTTATGCCTGACCAAACCACTCATTGGAACGCCATGGAACTTTGGGAAGTTATTTAGTATAGTACTGGGAAGGTTTCTAGCAAATAAAATTTTTGAAATAACTTTTCACCTAAAAATAATCAAGATAAATATTCTAATTTATCTGTTATAATTCAACAATCTGCTCTAAATATTATCATGATGATACGATGATTTTGTAATGTAGAAAATTAGGAAAGACAAAATTCAGGATGACACGGCAATTTATTTGAGACAAGAATAATGATACAATTCCAAGGCAAGATACTATTCCTTTAACTTCCAATTACCGAGGGAACCAATTAATATTGATTTTATTCAACTTATCGAGTATTTTTAAAGGGACCGGGAAAAAATGTTCACTTTATCGAGAGATTCGTTAGACAAACCTTTACTCGGGTAAAACCCGGGTACGTCCGCTAGTAGATTATAAACACAAGGTAATAGAACCAAATCTAAATAAATAGTGCGACATTTCGGTGACAGCATTGTTACCATTTTCAGTATTTTTGTCTGAAGATGGTAACAACGCTGTTACCGAAACATCACACTATTTATTTGGATTTTATCTTATTACCTTGTGATCAAGAATAGAATATAGGATATCTTTAATTCAACAAACTTCTTTTCACTAGTTTTTCAAATCCTATTTAGCCTATATTACACTCATAGATAAAACTTAAGGAAGTTGTACCTTTCAGCATGTATACCAGGATTCAAACAATAACTGAAAGATATTACAGTGACCTTTATTGAAGTCACAAGAGATAGCCAAGTGTGAACCACTTCTGTCTCCTTCAAGTGAAAAAAAAGTACCGACAACATCAAAAACTTTCCACTTATGTTTTGTCTACGAGTGTATATTTATTGAATAATGAATTAAAGACCTATAACCCCTTTTTTGACATGATCTTACTGGAAAGTAAAAAAAAACTTCATGAGGACAAGGTCACAATGTAATTTGGTTTTCAACCAAAGATGTAAAATAAAGTATAAATATTATTATTACAACAACAAACAGCTTTATTAACACCTTTTGGTCTTAAACAGATTATCAAAGTATAAGAGGGTATATACAGAAATAACAGTAATAGTAACAATAATTAGCAATGTTTTTGTAAGTGCAAAGTCTAACTGCTTTTCAAATGTGTAGACATGTGGTTACAGTAAAAGCAGTTGCCTACTTCTACCCACCATGATCATCATGGCCTGTACCATGTGTACTTAGGGATAAGGAAAAATCAATGTTTTTTTACAATATATCAAATAAGGGGAAAGAAGAAAAAGATATACAAACAAGCGAGAACAAGCAGTTCCTTTTCTTAAATAACAATAATTAGTAGTATTGAGACAGAAATTTAGATTAGTACAAGTGAAATTTTTTTTTTTTATCATATAGATATATATACAGTATAACCTCGTTAATTCGACACACCCCAATTCGACACTCGGCGATAATTCGACCATGTTCCGATGTCCCGACCTCCGGCCTATCAAATAACAAACCGTAATTCGACAGTATCGATAATACGACAGTTCCGATAGTTCGACCATTTTAAAATTCGAATTTCGACAGTTGAATGTTATTTTACATGCAACTTTACCGCTAAACGGTATTACGGCGGCGACGATCGGCATCGGCGGGCGGCGACGATCGGCAACAGCGGGCGTCGATACGATCGCGCCTGCGCACTTTTGGTTTCTGGTTAGTTTAAGTTTCACTTTGCAGTGCCGTTGCGCAATTTCGCGGATGTTATTGTTGTTTTTTTTACGCGGGAATTTCGGCATCATGCGCTAACTAATAATAATTTTTATTTTTTTATTTTTAACATTGAAATATTTTAGCTATTTTTAAATTTATAAATAATTTCTTTTTAAATAAATAAATCTTTATAAAATGATCCAACAATGATTATGATAACATTTTATTTCAATATTCCATTTCTGTGTTATTATAAAAGATTTAAACACAAAATCAATAACACCTGCAGCAGCAGTGGATGCCTTTAATACATTAAAATTTATTTATTAAAAGACATTTCAGAGGAAGAAAGGCATGCATGTTTTTTCAAAATGCCATCTGGAATACATTCTGAATAGGATTTCAGTGCAAAAACAGATATCTATAAAGGAATTTTTTAAAAGATCTTCATGATTATTTTAAAATAATATTTTAAAATTTTCTTTTATTTACCATATTTATTTCCTTTCAACTGCTATATTTTTCAATTAGAATAAAATATTATTTAATATATTATATTTAATATTTTAATGTCTGTAGAGTTAATATTTGATTATATTACTGAAAAGAAACACATTGCCAATAAATTTATTTGTTACAATTATTTATGTTTCTAAAATATGTATTAATGCCATTTTGTCACTGATACTAAAAGTTAATCATGAAAATAATATAAAAACACACAATGGTTTCAATTAATATCATTAATTTATATTACAAAGCTATTAAAAAATATATATTTTAGCGAGTTAGATGATTACCTAATCATATAACCATATAACCTTAATTCAACACTTCCTTTAATTCAACCGAAAGATCTGATCCCTTGGGGTGTTGAATTAAAGAGGTTCGACTGTATATCAAAATTAGATAGTAAAAAGGGATATATTGGATTTATATATCAAAATATAATATACTCTAGTATAACATGCACATATATTATTGTACATTTACAATATTCTAGAATATAAGGCATCTACATATTTTTACATAATAGTTTATGCAATGATAAATCAAAATCTTTCTATTTTCAGGATAAAAAAAAGGGGCTCTCTGATATGGTTAAAACAATATATTTATGGACAAATTAACACCAACATTATGACCATAAATTGTCTAGATAATATAGAAATGTGAAGACAAGTTTTATATAAACATATTGCTTTTATATACAATTTATATATACAGTAGAACCTCCTTTTAGCGGACACCCTGCTAAAGGACACCTCTCCACAAAGGACAATTTTCATTTGCAAAATTACCATTTTTACTATTTAGTAACTCTCCGGTAAGAGGACACCTCTCCCTGAAGAACACATTGGCTCTGCAATTAGGTTTTGTCCTTTACAGGGAGGTAGTTCTACTGTATTTCTTTAAAAGCCTGAATATCTATACAATTAAACTGGACACACTTGGGAAGAAAACCATTTCAAGGATAATTTTATAAAAGAGATTACAAGATACTGTATATACTCACACAACTTTATTAAGACCATCAGTCTTACAGTAACACCTTTTAGAAGCTGTCAAGTTTTATCTCAGGGTAGTTATTGGAAGCATCTCTCTCATTTTATGAATTCTGGTCATTCGACAATGTGGTGAAAATTACAATTACAACACATATACAATGTGGATTTACATATCAGACATCCAGTAGAACTACCTCCTTGTAAAGGACAACTCCTAGTTACAGAGCCAAAGTGCCCTTTAGGGAGAGGTGTCCTTTTACTGGAGAGTTACTAAATACAGTATAACTAACTCTCTGTAAAGGACAACACCTAGTTACAGACCCAAATTGTCCTTTAGGGAGAGGTGTCCTCTTACTGGAGAGTTTCTAAATACAGTATAACTAACTCTCTGTAAAGGACAACACCTAGTTACAGACCCAAATTGTCCTTTAGGGAGAGGTGTCCTCTTACTGGAGAGTTTCTAAATATTAAAAATGATCATTCACAAAAATACAAAAGAAATATCTACAATAGAACCTCCCTTAGCAGACACCTCCAAACAATGGACACTTTCCCAATGTATCATTTATTGATTTTACATAAGACATTCCTGCTAGCGGGAATTATTTACTATAGACATTTACTGAGAGTGTTAAACAAGCATAATAATATGCTATAATATAAATAAATTTATTGTGCTCACATAAAGATTTAAGAAGTTTTAACGAAATAAAAAAAAAAATGGCAACTCTCTCCAGCAAGAGGACCTCTCTCTGTAAAGAACACTTTGGCTCTGTAACTAGGTATTCTTTAAAGAGAGGTTCTACTGTATATATATATATATATACATGATAAAATACAATTTGGATTGTAGATACATAACAGACAACAAGACCAAAAAAAATTCAATAAATTAAATTAATAGATATTACCTTTTGTATTTACAACCACTTTTGATCATTGTTCCATTATTAGCCTTTCAAATTGATTAAAAAAAAAAAAGCTTATATATCAATAAATTTGTTTTGAAAATAGAGAGCAATCTATAAACAAATCTTTAATTCAAAAAAGACATATTGGATAAAAAGATTATTTATTTACCAATATTCAATGTGAATATGTTGTACTTTGAAAAAGGTTGGCATTCAATCAACTGAAATATAGGAAAATAAATTATTTTCGGATCCAATATATATATGTTATAGAAAAATATTATTTTATTTAAAATTATATTTCATAGATTCAAATATTCTGTTTAAATCGACCACCAGAGGTCACGCTTCCCCTATAAAAACTTGTTGTTGTTGTTTAAGGATGGCCTCAGTGCTTCCACTGCGGTGAAGACGGCCATGAAGGCCGAACCTGCCCATCCATTGCTGACCAGCGCACCTCCAAATGTGCCAACTGCTGCTCCCAGGGCCTTCCTGACAAGCACGAGGCGAGAGCCTCAAGCTGCCCCATCCTGAAGTCTAGGGCCCTCAAGTTCTAGGCTTCAAGGACCTTCTGCCTCCATTATCATCTGCCACTTCTCCTGGATTCCTGGCCTATTCAACGCACCCGCCTCACTGCACCCTGGCGCTATTCCCCTGCTTGCCCAACGTTTCTACCACCCCTGCGAGACATCTCCTGCTTCCACATCCTAGGGTCCCTTGCCACCTGACATCGATTTTGGGCTCAAAAATCATAACTTTTGGTTAGTAGCCCGTAAATAAAGATATTTTCTCTCTCTTTCTCTTCTTTACGGATGGCCCTTCTGGTTAGCAGCCCCGTAAAATAAAGATATTTTCTCTCTCTCTCTCTCTCTTTACGGATGGCCGGCTCAAACCTCTTGTACATTATGTAAATAAGTTTTTCATTTTTTGATTCTTACGCCTTAAGCCAGGCAGTACTTTTATCAAATTATGTTTTTTATATATTCCTTTAGTTCAATTAAAGCTATTTATGTGATAACTATTTTTATTAATATTATTTAATTATTACCATGACTGCAGAAAAATATCTCATACTCATGGATTCCAAGATCAAGCAAATGATCAACAATATTCTCTATTCTCAAAATAATTAGCATCAAGTAATAATTCAATATAACTCTAATATTAAAAAATCAACAGAATATTTTTTATTTATCTCTATATATATAAAAGTCAATGTCTGTCTGTCTGTCTGTTTCGCGATAAACTCAAAAACTACTGAACCAATTGGTACCAAATTTTGCATGTCGCTTTTTATAAACCTGAGGAATATTTTCGGCTAGATTTTGATCAGTATTTTTGGCTATTTCTTTTTTTTTTTTCATTTGAAGAACTTTTTTTTTACGCGGAGTAATCCGGAATGGAATAAATACCCAAATATGGCCATTTTTTATAAGCATCGGTGGTTCAGTGGTAGAATGCTCGCCTGCCACGCGGGCGGCCTGGGTTCAATTCCCGGTCGATGCATTTTTTTTTTTTTACAATTTTTAAAACTCATTTATATTATATATAATATAAATATATATTATTATATCAACTATAATATCAAGGGACTCATCTTCCTGACCTCACAGAACATGGGCATCGCAGTTCTCACCTCCTTCATAGAGAAAACCACAACAGATGTTAAGACTCTGGAGCAGAATACAAACCGCAAACATGACCAAAAACTGGAGTTTTGGTCCCAAAAATATTCTTTCCCTCTCCAACGTAGGAACACCAACCATGAGATCTCCAACGTCATCAACATGTCAGACATAACCCTAACACCGGCTGAAAACAGACTATTATCCAAAGGGCTAAAATACAGAATCCCAGCCAAAGCAGACACACCCCGACTCATTAGTGGAATAGAGGCCTCTATCAGAACCCTCTCCCACCAAGACCAATGGACCATCAGGAATCAAGTAACCCGCACCCTCCAACGACCGCTACCTCCACTCCCCACGTCAAGTTCAGAACACAAGACCATACACAAACTGAAATCCCAACGATCCATTGTCATCACCCGATCAGACAAGGGATCTGATACAGTTATTCTCAACCAAACCGCATACCATGCAAAAATGATAGACATACTGAATGATACAACCACATTCACCCAAATTTCCGCTGAAGAAAGCAAAGCAACAACCAAGAATTTTAGGGTTTCCCTCAACCGCATGAAGCGCTCGGACACCATCACAACAGAAGATCACAAGAACTTCACCTCCAACTTGGGAACCAATGCCTATATATACGGCCTCCCCAAGATCCACAAACCATCCGTCCCCCTCCGCCCAGTCATCGCATACCATCTATCCCCTGCCTACCCCCTGGCCAAGTATCTTACGAACCTTCTAACCCCCCTTTGGAATAATAACAGGAGAGCCTTCACGATACCCAATTCCACCAGTTTCATACAAGATATAACAAACCTGCTCCCCCCTCCAAACTCATCCATGTGTTCGTTCGACGTATCGTCCCTATTCCTCAGCCTTCCACACAGCCTCATGATAGATAACCTCCACCAATTTCTTTCATCCATCCACACAGATGCCACCATAGCTAGTAACATCATCTCACTCACCGAAATCTGCCTGTGCATGAACACCTTCACCTATTCCCATACCCACTTTAAACAGATCAGGGGAACCCCAATGGGCAGCCCCCTCTCATCCATTTTATCTGAAATAACCATGTCTACCATAGACCAGTGGATTTGTAACCGGCACCCCTCGAACATCTTCTTCTGGCGACGATACGTTGACGATATTTTTTGCATATGCAAAACCGACAGCGAGGATACGATTCTCTCCGACCTCCACACTTACAATCCCAACATCACATTCACTCTTGAGAGAGAATGCGAGCATGTCATTCCCTTTCTAGACGCCCTAGTCATACGCACACCAAATACCTACCATACCACAGTCTACTACAAGAAAAACCACCCCCCCCAGATACACCCATTATAGATCACACTGCCCAACTTCCCACAAAATCAACATAGTTAAAGCCCTCACCCGCCGCCTATTAACCCACTGCTCACTCCCCATCTTCAAAACTATTGAAAAGAACCGCATCATCTCCCATCTTACAGCTTCAGCTTTCCCTCTGTCCTTTATAGAAAAACACACCTACTCGCCTGTTCCTCTTAACCCCCCTGCAGCCTACAAATCCATGTGTGTGATCCCATTCTCTTCCCTCTCAGTTAACCTCTCCCGTTTCCTCAAACTTTCGACATCCGTACCTTTTTTACTAACACACCTAACCTCCACTCACTCCTTAGGCATCCCATCACAAAAACCGACTCCCCCACTGACCCTCTAACATCTACTGGCGCGGTCCTACTTGGTCTCATGCCAACAGTGCCCTGCCACCTATGTGGGTGAGACCGGTAGGACCATCGCCATTAGAATTTCCGAGCACACACGCAACATCACCAACCGAGATCCCCGTTCCCTCATTTTTCAACACATTGCATCTTCTGGCCATTCCTTTGACACTGCTAACCCAACCATTCACTACAGAAATATCTCCAACCTACACCAAAGATTGGTTCTGGAATCCATTGTTTCCTCCAAGCTACACAGCATAAATAGAAAAAATAGACATTCCCGCAATCTACACAACCTACATCTCCAATTGAATTTTTCAGATTCTACCTCTGGTATATTAATAACCCCCTTCCACCACCTCAGTCACACCGGTCAAAAACGGTTTTTCTCTCACTAATCATTAAATACCAATTCATAGATGGCAGTCCATAGCATAGTCATTAACCACACAAATTTACCCGTAATAGTTACTTAGATATATTTAATTATGTAATATCATTGTAATAATTTTTCTAACTCTCTAATTTTTCAAATATTAACACAATTTTAATTCATTCAAATTCAGACGCGCGAGTAGTCTCACGCGAGTTTGTATATATATCTTATTTTTGTTTACTATGGTTAGCTGATATATATTTACATTGTTTAATTCTCAGTTACCTAGTTGCCTTAATTTACCTTTAATTTTTTATTTTTATTTTACCTGTAGAAGGGCATTGCCCGAAAGCTTGTAATGTTTTACAATTAAAAGAAACTCATCTTCTGAAACTTCTTACTTGACATTAATAGAAAGATAGAAATTCCCGACATCTATGGTGTTTTCTTGGCTGAAACATCTGTAACATCTTAGTTTTTCATAAAATATTAAATATACAATAGTTCCCGTCATTAAGTTTAATAATTGAAATAATAGTTAGATATTTGCATTTCTTTGGTTTAGCCTACTATACTAATTTTACAGCAAAATTCTTGTAAATATGTTAAACACTAGCATATATCAATATTCGCTCCTACCTACCATTTGTATCTTTGCGCGTATTCATAATTGCCAGTAGAAGGGCGTTCGTCCCGAAAGCTTGCATTTCGTTTAATTAAAAGAAACTTATCTTACCTCACGTGTTGTCCAGCTTTATAATTTACTAGTAAGAGTCCCTGCAATTTTTCTAAGTGATATTGTTGTGTGTCAACAAGTAGCCGACGATGGTACACTGGAGCAGTACAAATTATTTTCATTTTTTTATTTTAATTAATTACTTATATATAAGAGAAATGCCCCCCAGAGAGGACGGGGTTAAATTGTATTTGACTATTGACCACCGTTTCGCTGCAATGCGTTAAATACAACGTGCCAGTTATCGTTTGACCTTCGTCTTATTTTTTAAATTTATTTTTTCTCTACCGGCGAACGGAAGATTTTCTGTCACAGCTATAACCCCTCCAACGGCCACACCGATGAGAACCGGACATCAACGACCCTCCGAGACCTGATGAAGAACCCAGCACTGGAACGGGTCCTGGTGACCATGACCCATCAGGACACTGCAGTCTCTAAATAAAATAAACATTACATCCCCACCTCATCAATATCAATGAAACATACTTTCAATATAACAGAAACCCACAGTACATTACAGTAACATCCATAATAGGTACCAAAGATTAATTATAGAATCAATAATATTGCGAGATGTAAATAGGAAAATGCAAACATGGGTCATTATAAAAGAATAGAAAAATTTTAAACATTTCTCTTTTATGATAGAGTTATTTTTGGTATTTTATTCTGAGATACAATAAAGTTTTTGTTCTCCAATTTTTTTTCTATCATTTCCAACTCTACAATATCTAAACAGGTTAAACCATAGTGATTATCTGCCATAAACATACAAAGCAATATATATATATGTGGTGACCCCACTTTGCTACAGCGTGCAAAGCTTCACTACACATACGGGCAGTAGTGTGTTGGCCTCACTACGCCTCGGCAACCGCGAGCTGGGAGAACTTGCTTATGCCAAACAGATATAATAGATTCCATTTTATATTAACTAAAAAGCCTACACAAAGAAATAGATTTCACTCTAAAAAAGGAAATTAATAATACTTTACCGTTCTTATAGATATTTTAATTACTAAAAAAAAAAATAGCAATACAACACCACAGTTTATTACAAACTCACATTTGAACCTGATTACATTTACTACTCCTCATTGATTGCGGCGGAGATTGTCATGTCTGATGGAAGGATCAACAGTTTTGAGGAATTAGGTATAGGTATATAGATGATGTATTTTGCGAATTCCAAAAAGGAAAAGAGCATCAAATTTTAAATACTTTAAATAGATATAACTCCCAAATCAAATTTACTATGGGATTAGAAACCAAATCGATGTTACCTTTTCTTGATATCCTCATTTTGAAAACAGAACAGAAATTCCACTCCACAGTCTACTATAAACTCGGCATAGAATCTTTTTATTTAAATTTTAAATCATACAGCCCAATAGGACACAAAATTTCTATAGTGAAAACGTTAACTAAACAAATATGGACACATTGTTCTCTACCAATTTTCAAGAAAATTGAGAAATGAAATATCATCCAAAATCTAAGAAATAATGGATTTCCAATAGATTTTATATATAAACATTTCTACAACCAATCCCTCCCTAAAAACAAACAATATACCGGGCAAATAGTTATTTACAATATTCACCTGCTAATGAAAGATTATCCCATGAATTGAAGAAATATGGCATGAAATGCTTATTTAGAAATTCCTGAACCATAGGCCAGATCATTAGAAACCCCATAACCAAATCCAATAATAATACAGAGTCGAGAAACAAGCAGAACGCCATATACTCCATCTCCTGCCGACAATGCAACGCCTCTTACATAGGAGAGACCAACAGATCAATAGACATAAGAGTTAAAGAACATAGCCGTAATATCAGAAACCAAGATAACAAATCCTTAATATTCCAGCACGGAAATTCTACAGGTCATCAATTCAACCTACAAGATGTCACATAGCATATTCTCCTAATACAATACTTATTCTACAATCTTTAATCTCCAAAGACAATAATAGTATAAACAGAAGATCTACCCCAAAACAGTTCCAGCATATTCAACACAGATAATCCCACCCCCATTGAAACTGTACCCTCTACAACTGGAAACTATTTTTATTTTTGATTTTTTAAATGTATTTCTCTGAAACTCTATTATATGTATGTTGCACGCCTTTGCAGGGCCAGTGGCCTGATGAAAGCGCGACCGCGCGAAAGCTTGCCTCCCAATATCTTAATAAAGTAGATCCCCATACAACTTATTCTATAACACAACTGACCAAACTCTGCTTAAACATGAACTCCTTCACATTCCTTAAAGATCACTACAGACAGATTAAAGGCTCCCCAATGGGCAGCCCTCTATCCTCTATTGTTGCAGAAATAACCATGTCCGAAATAGACCACTGGATTACCCATACCCTCCCCACAGATATACAAATATGGCGCCGTTACATTGATGACGTTTTTTGCATATGCAGAAACGGCCAGGAGAGCACCATACTTGCAGCCCTCAATAGTTATAACCCCAACATCTCCTTCACTATGGAAACAGAATCAAACCAGGTCATCCCATTCCTTGACATACTGATAATACGCACCGCATCCACATTCCACACCACAGTTTATTATAAAAAAACAATGTCCCTCCAGTTATACCCATTTCAATTCACACTGTCCTATTGCCCATAAAAATAACATAATAAAAACTCTCACTAAAAGAATATTTACTCACTGCTCACTCGATATATTCAAAGAAACTGAGAGAAATCTTATCATATCGCACCTCTCTAAAGCATCATTTCCACTTGAATTTATCAACAGATATTCATATACACCTGGTCCCTCCAATCTACCTATAATTTATAGATCATTATGTTTCCTGCCCTACTCCCCCTCCTCAGTTGATATAGCTATAAGCCTTAAGGACATATGGTATCCGCACCATATATAAGAACTCCTCCAACCTGCTCACATCCCTCCGTCACCCATATACTAAATCGCATTTCCCACCAGATCCCCTCCATTCTGCTGGCGCGGCCTACTCTGTCTCGTGTGAGCAATGCTCTGCCACATACGTTGGCGAGACAGGTAGATCCGTTGCCATCAGAATGTCTGAGCATTCTCGAAACATCACCAATCAAGACACCAGGTCCCTCCTTTATCAGCACACACTCAATACTGGCCATTCTTTTAACACCAACCACCCCACCATACATTACAGACACATTCATAACCAGCACCAATGATTAGTTCTCGAGTCAATAGAATCCCATAGGCATAACAGCATTAACCGAAAAATAGAACTTCCAGTGCACTATCGTGCTCTCCTGGCCTTGAAGTAATAACCTTAACAAGATAGCCAGAAATCAATATTACTTAAATTTTGAAATAATCGCATATACAGTATTTTACATTAGCATATTCCCCTATAGTTTCAAACTCCAAACATAAAAATTCCATATTTACTTATTATCTCTCTAATTATAAAATAGTCATAACAAATGCAAATCCTCATTTACATAATTTATTACACAAATATGTAAATAGTTATGTGTACATATTCTCTTTTTAGCCATTGTACCTGCATTATAGTGCCACACGGCGTTATATTTTCTTTATATATTGTTTCTCCTGTAGAAGGGCAGACAAGCCCGAAAGCTTGAGAAGATCAAAATCAAGATACTTATCTCCATAAACGTTTTATATTCTGATATCAATTATAGTGCCACGTTTGTTGCTGTAATCACGCCTGTAGAAGGGTTTTTTTGCCCGAAAGCTTGCTTCGATATATTTCTATTAAAGAAACTCTTCTTCTTTAATTTTGTCTTGTCATCTAAATCTTTCCAAGAAGAATATTATAGTCGTTATCGCCAAAGAAACTCTGCAAAAGTTTTTAAATTTATTTAACTCAATTATAATATTATTTGCATCAATATTTCAAGTACTCCTCATATTGCCCTTTAAACCATAAAATAAATATTAGGTTGATGCAAAAATAATGGCCGATTTCAAAAATCCAAATTCAATCTTTGATAATTGCAATTAATTATTTAATTTTTTAAAATTATTTTTTTATTTACTAATTTTAAATATTTTCAAGTAATATATAATTATAAAGCTTATTTCTTGCTTTGTTACAATATCTATCAATATATTTATAACAATAGTTTTTGTGTGATTTCAGACTGTATTAAAAATTCTTTCAAAACAGGAAATCCGCATAATTTGCTTCAACAACTTGCTTCAACAATTTTGCCACAACACTGCAGAAACTCGAAATGTCATCAGCGCATGGGTACTACTTCTGAACGCACCCCGCAGGTGGTTCTAAAAACTTCTCAACGGCGATACCAGCCTTGGAGATGAAGAGAGCCCTGGACGTCCGTCCGTGGTTGACAACGACCAATTAAAGGCAATAATCGAGGCGGATACAGGCAAAACTACACGAGAGGTTGGCGAAGAACTCAACATCGATCAGTCGACAATTGTTTCGTCACCTGACACAAATTGGAAAGATGAAATGCTCGACAAATGGGTGCCGCACGATTTGAATGATGTTCATAAAAATTGGCGTTTTGAAGTGTGGTCGGTGCTACTTCTGCGCAACAAGAACGAACCGTTTCTCGGCCATATTATAGGACAATCTGCGAAGTTCTGTGCAATAGTTGGACCGCGACACAGCTCCGAAGCACTTCCCGAAGCCCAAACCGCACCAAAAGAAGGTCATGGTGACTGTTTGGTGGTCTACGGCTGGTTTTATCCACCACAGCTTCCTGAATCCAGGCGAAAACCATCACTGGGGTGATGTATTGTCAGCAAATCGATGAAATGCACCAAAACCTTGCCATATCTGCCCGAGATAGGTCAACAAAAAAGGGCCTATTCTCAACAACAACGCCCGACCACACGTCTCAATGATCACCTAGAAAAAGTTGAATGGGCTGGGCTATGAAACTCTTGATCACCCACCATACTCGCCCGACCACTCGCCTACCGACTACCACTTTTTTAAGCACCCTCACCAACTTCCTGGGTGAGAACTGCTTTAAAAACCAAGGTGATGCCGAAACGGCCTTCAATGAATTCATTACCTCCAGAACTCCAGATTTTTATAAAACTGGAATATACCAGATATAACACAGAAATCGTTTCCTATCATAGAAATCTGTAAAAACCACATATAATCCAGATTAAAAAATCTCTCAAAGCAATAATGAGAAATCGGATAATCAGTGGAGATGAACACAAAGAATTCTCTTCAAACTTATTCTCCAGTCCATACATATAAGGTCCTCTTAAAACCCATAAACCCTCTCTCTCTGTTGGATCCTATTCTTTATAATTTTCTTGAATTCAAATTTTATTTGTAAAAGTTTAACCAGGATCTCTAAATTAATTGTACCATATAAAATCTTAATATGCAAATTTTAGGGCAGTCTGCAAGTATGCAAATTTTATTGTTTAGAACTCTCTCTCTCTCTCTAGTAGCTAAATTCTGAAGCATAATAAACAGTTATTCAAAATCAAGTGGTAATATGCTTCTTTTTATTGTTGTGTAATCACAAGTAGCCGACCGCTAGTACATGTGACCATTAAAAATTATTTCAATTTTTATTCATTTTTTAAATTTATTTTTATCAGAGAAACTGAATCACAGAGATGAAGGTATAAATTGTATTTGACCATTGACTACCCTTTTACGGCAATGTACATGCATACAACATGCTAGTAATAACATAATATTTGTCATATTCAGATCTTAACCGGCGATTGCAACTTCTTAATCCAAATCAATAGCATTAGCCAAAAAATTGACCTGCCTCCACAGTACCTGCACATTTTGGTGGAACGGCATCAACAAACTAGTCGAACGTTGGGAGAAGGTCGTATATAATAACGGAGAATACATAATTGATTAATTAATTATTATAATTAATATATAAACAAAGGCAGCAAACTAGTCTAGCCACAGCTCCAACCCCTCCTACAACCGGCCCGACGAGACCCCGAAATTAATGACCTTCCTGACTGGACAGTGAGCCCAGCACTGTACCAAATAAACCTTCTGAGCATTACATCCCTGCCTTTGTCTCTCATCAATATTTTCTATTGAACATTCAAGCACCTTTGATTCCTCTTAAACCTATCTGATTTATAAATTAATCTCATAATTTATTGTAAAGATAGTTTAGTCTGTGAAAATAAAAATATTAGAAGGGTGAGCAAACAAACTATAAATAGATGGCTTTTTGTGTGATTTCAGACTGTATTAAAAATTCTTTCAAACAGGAAATCCGCATAATTTTGCTTCAACAACTTGCTTCAACAATTTTGCCACAACACTGCAGAAACTCGAAATGTCATCAGCGCATGGGTACTACTTCTGAACGCACCCCCGCAGGTGGTTCTAAAAACTTCTCAACGGCGATACCAGCCTTGGAGATGAAGAGAGCCCTGGACGTCCGTCCGTGGGTGACAACGACCAGTGTGTACATATCCATAGTACAGGCCATACATTCAACTTAGTCCAAGCTACAGCACATTACATAGGAATAAAAAAAAGCAAAAGAGTCTCTTCCTGGAGACAATAACATACATCCAAATAAACAGTTTTAACTGAAAAATTGACCTTCCTCCACAGCACCTGCACACTTTGGCTAAACGGCATCAACAAACTAGTCGAATGTTGGGAGGAGGTCGTAAATAATAACAGAAAACATAAATGATTAATTAATTGTAATAATTAATGTGTTTTTGTCTATAATAAAACCGAACAAACTTTCTTTACAACCCAATCTGTTTCCCACCCATGAAAAATTACAATTCCCAAAACTTTCTTCTTAAGGGGTTTCAGAAGGTTTCTGTCTTTCTCTACAACTTAGTATTCATCCTTTTTTCACAACTAATCTGTATGCAAATATTTAAATAATCGTTCATTTTATAAAATATATTTATGCAAATTATCTTCTATAGTTTCTTGTATTTGCATAATGGCCTATTGAAAGACATCATCGTCCGAAAGCTCGCAACCTTTTAAATACAGAAACTAGTCACGTTTACCTTTGGTCGCTTCCAACAATGATATTCTGAGATTTCTTCTTTTAGAATATCTTCTTGTTTGATGGGCAATGGTTCCAACAGATTAGAGGATCCCCTATGGGTAGCTTTCTATCCACGGTAGTGGCAGAATTAGTCATGTCCCATCTTGACCGCTGGATTAACTTAAAACATGGATCAGACTTAATATTTTAGAGGAGATACATTGGTGATATATTTTTGCATTAGCTCAAAGGATAAGGTAACAAGCATTCTTGTGGTGTCTTGTCCAAAAGAAGCATTTTCAACATACTCAATAGCTACAACCCTGAGATTTCTTTCAGCCCCAGCTCTTTCACCTACAGTGCAACAAATATTATAGAAATTTATTGGACTTATCCTTCTACCTGTGAAGAAAAAAAAATTCAACACCTCACGCTACAAAGAGATTATAAAAAATTTAATCCTTCACTATGTATTGCATGAAATTTTTACTTTTTACAAACTTTTTTTTCTGCAATTAATAATTATTTTAATATCTTTCTCAATATATGGCTAAAAAAAAGCATATACACAGTCATACAAGTTGAATTCACCTCTATGAAACTTTGGATCACAAAGAAGGATCCAATATACTTATCAAAATTCAATATTAAACCTTACTAATACAAACATGGACAATGACTTTCCAGAATGATTGCAAGGTTTTCCCCACTATGTACTAAGTGCAATTCTCAACCTGAAACCCAAAACACATTATTCACTCATACATTGATGAGCTCTACTCTTCCCCAGCAGACACCACCAAAAGTCTCAAGCTTTACAACCATGATACCTTAATATGATTGAGTGGAGATAAGAAAGAAGAAGACATACAAACTTATCTAAACAAAGGTATCAACTTCAGGATTCCAAGCATACAGTTATCTTATAATGGATTAGTAGGCCATCTGTTATAAGAAATTGAAAACTTATTTTTGACACATATGAACCTTTTAAATACAATTTTCTAACGCCTCTTACTGCAATGATAGGTTAATGAGAGATAGCCAGGACACTACATGGCAAAGCTGTAAACTTTAGCAACCACACATCTAGGCAGCAAACTCTGGGGAGGAAAAAACCTGTTATCAAAAACACAACAATCTTTCAAAAAACTTTCTGCATAGTCTTCATTTCCTGTATTGTAACACTACACACATAGGCAAAGCAGGTAGAACCATTTCAACATAACTATCCAAACATCAAAGATACATAAATAATATAGACCACAAAATTAATCAGTCTATAGTCAATATAGATAACATACCTTCAATCTTTGTCAAGCCCACTAAGATAGCAGGAAAGCAAACAGCATTCCCATCCTTGGACACTTTCATTTTTCCGTTCATCATTACTCTTCATCCTTTCATACTTCATCCCTAAGGATAGGAATAGTCGATTTTTCTCGTAAAAATAATTTAAATTATGATTTTTCATTCTGTGTGTAAAAAGAAACATTTGTGGTAAAACTTGTTAAACATTGTTCAACATTCTATTCAACAAGATGTTATGAGCCCTCGTATTAGGATTATGGCCACTTTATCCCATCTGTAGGTCAGATGTACATTGTGATCCTGCATTGTAACACTACATACATAGGCAAAGCAGGCAGAACCATTTCCATATCTATCCAAACATCAAAGATACATAAATAAGAGACCACAAATTTATCAGCATGTACTGATAGAAGCCATAACCTTCAAACTTTGTCAAGTCCACTAAAATAGCAGGAAACCAAACAACATTCAATTCTACAAGAAACCCAGTTATGAGCCCTTATGATAGGACTATGGCCACTTTATCCCATCTGTAGGTCAGATGTACATTGTGATCCTTGCATTGTAACACTACATACATAGGCAAAGCAGGCAGAACCATTTCCAAGTGACTATTCAAGACCAAAGATGTATAAATAATAGAGACATCAGATCACAAATTTTTATCAGCCTATAGTCAATAGATAACATACTGTTGTGTGTCAACAAGTAGCCGACGATGGTACACACGGGAGCGGCACAAATTATTTTAATTAATACTTATCAGAGAAACGGCACCACATAAAGGACGGGGTTAAATTATATTTGACCATTGACCACCGTTTTGCGGCAATGCATTAAATACAACGTGCCCATTATCGTTTGACCTTTGTCCTATTTTTAAATTTATTTATTTTTTCTTGACCGGCGAACGGAAGATGTCCTGTCACAGCTATAACCCCTCCAACAGCCACACCGATGAGAACCGGACATCAACGAGCCTCCGAGACTGGACCACGAACCCAGCACTGGAACAGGCCCTGGTGACCATGTCCCATCAGGACCATGCACTGCAGTCTCTAAATAAAATAAGAATTACATCCCCACATCAGCCTCATCAATACTTTTAATCTTTGTCAATCAATAGCCCACTATGTTAGCAGGAAAGCAAACAATCTATTCTACAAGAAACCCAGTTATGAGCCCTTATGATAGGACTATGGCCACTTTATCCCATCTGTAGGTCAGATGTTCCATTTAACACCATGGTTTGTAGCGACAGAGAATAGTAAACACTATAAATACATCTAATATATTGGTAGATAACCTACTACTCCCTCCATCACTACACATTCAACATTCTTAGAAGAATATACCTCTGTCAAAACTCTATATTATAAACATCTAAATCGACATTCTCTTTTTAAAAAATCATTACATCACTGTTTACAGGTATTATATTTTTCCTCAGCTTACCTTTGTCCTATTTACACATGGTGAATAGAGGTGGAATATTACTCCCTAGCTACCATCTTCTAACAAAATATATCTCGCAGAAGAGATGATTTTATAGGTGAGCTAAGAAATTCCAAAACCAACAACAAGTTGCATAATTATGTTTATTCAATGTGGCAGCCTTATTTGCACTCTAATAAAAGAGAGAAATAAAAACTTGAATAGAAATCTCCACACTCACCATCCAGAATCCAAACACAGCTGTATAAATAATACAGAAAATAAGTACAAATTGCCTGATGATTTCTGTTGACATTGAATCCTTATAAACATCTATTCCACAAAGAAATAAGCCCTTACATAGAGAACATTTTATCTACAAAAATCAATATCTTATAGAATGATTGATTTTATAGGTGAGTTCTAAGAAATTTCAAAACCAACAACAAGTTGCATAATTATGTTTAATAAAAATAAAATACAACCTTTCGCAATGAGTTTCTTTTATATAATAAAAGAAACTCATTGCGAAAGTTTGTATTTTATTTTTATTATTTGTAGCGCAATTTTTTTGTTTACTTCAACTATGAACCTCAACTTGAATAATTATGTTTCTTCTATGTGGCAGCCTTATTCCTACCTCTCACACTCTAATAATAAAAATAACCTAAAAGAGAGAAATAAAGACTTGAAATAGAAATTTTCACACTCACCATCCAGAATCCAACCACAGCTGTATAAATAATACAGAAAATACGTACAAGTTACCTGATGATTTCTGTTGACATTGAATCTTTATAAACAGTTATCCCGTATATAGAAGTAAGCTCTTACATAGAGAACTCAAACATCTACAAAAATCAATATTACAAACCAAAGGCTATGAACATCATATTCCATTCCCCTGAGGAAGGTGACAGGGAAATGCCGTGAAGGAATAAAAGAAATGATGTAACATATCCTTCCAAACAAACAACAGGATTCACTAAGAGAAACCCTGTTTCTTCATTCATTACAAACATATTTATAAACCACACAATGACAAAAGTTTATAGAAACTAAACACTTCTGAAATCATATTATAGAAACCCTATATCAATGATGTCTTATCACTGAAAACATTAGCATATATTGGGTATCTCAAATTACCTAAATAAAAATACCTCAAATTACCTAAAATTCACAAATGAAATAGAAAAAGAAAATTGAACAATTTTTTTTTTCTTTAAACAAAATGTCTTTATCTGGAGAGGTTATGGGGTGGGCTTGTGGAATAGTATACAGTAGAACTTCCATGAGAGGACACTCACGCGAGGACACTTTTCATCGCCAAAATTGTCATTTTTACTAATTAGCAACTCTATGGTAAGAGGACAACTCTCCCTAAAGCCCCTTTTGCAGAGCTGGATCTTCGGGCATGACCTGGAAGACTGGGCATCCTCGCATCTGCAAAGGCGAGTATATATAGACACTTCCTGGCCCTGGAGTTGCGAGGGGTCCGAGAAGAAACCCTCCTGGTCTGGAAGAGGACCCTATCAAGATGGTGGAGCCTTCTTCACTCATAATTCATTGTTTATAATCTTTTTTTTTTTTCATTCTCTTTGTAAAACCTAATTGACAAGATGTCAATAAAAAGTGTTTCAATCTCAATCTCACTAAAGGACACTTTGGCTCTGCAACTAGGTGCTGTCCTTTACAGAGAGGTAGTTCTACTGTATTGTAAATTTCTAGAATGTATTATTCTGTTAAAGCTATAAGAATACCACATAAGAAACCATAACCCTGTCATCAAAGAATCAGATTTACAGAACAATATTCTACATCCCATACTCTCACATCTCAATAGCCATAGCCAGATACATTAGAAAATTTGGAATTAAAACACATTTTAGCAACTCCCCTTATATAGGTAACATAGTCAGGAACTCATTAACTAAAAACAAACTCAATTCTTCATATCCCGTTAATAAAAAAGAAGTAATTCCATTAAATGCAATAACTGTGCAGTTAAATACGAGCGGGAGACTGGAAGGAGAGTACTGCAAGTATGAACACCAACAAAACATAAAAAAAAATAGGACAATAGATCATTGATATACCAGCATTGTAGAGAAACACATTTGCAATAGACCAACCACTGATACATTATAATAACATAAGTCACAAATAACGAGTTTACAAATGCAGTTCTACTTAATAAGTCACAAATATCTAAGAAAATTCATGGAAGCGCTCATATCAAGGCAAAACAACAGCATCAACAGAAAGATAGACCTTCCAGAAATATATGACCTATTATACCCCAATAATGTTTAATATTGTTGTGTAACCACGCCGCGACCTTGAAGGCGGACACGCTCGCCCCGCCCCTAGGACTGAAGTCCCCGCTACACCCGAGCCCAGAAGTCCAGCTTCTCCCAGAGACAATTCTCGGGACTACAGAAGAAGCCTGCACATCACCGGAATTGAGCGGCCGGTCCGTGTAATTGACATCCGCTAATATTTCCAGGAGCAGCACAACAGGAATGTCGTCCATGTCTACATTCCAAAGGAACGTGACACTGGGAAATTCCGTAACTACGGTTTTGTTACCTTTGAAACTGTCGAGCAAACTGAGAGTCTGGTGGGCAACCACACCATCCAGGGTGTGACCCTTAGGGTTAAGAAGTCTAGGGAGCCAAGGTCCCGTCGTCGAGAGATGCAACCTCAATGACCTGTAAAGCAGGAACCTGAGGTACAGGAGCCTGAGGTGAAAGAAACTGAGGTACAGGAGCCTGAAGTGAAGGAGCCTGAGGTAAATGAACCTGAAGTGAAGTGGGCGATCTGGTACTACTGGAGTCGTCTCACAGGAAAACGGAGAAATGCCTGCCGAAATACGTAGGACCGTACGTAATAACGGATTGAATCAAGGAAACCACGTATAAGCTCCAACCCGCCAATAGTGAACGTAATGATAATACATGCCAAAGAAATACGTTGGCACACGTGTCTCGCCTAAAGGAGTTTGTTTCGAGAGACGGTGGTATTCCAGAGGACCGGGACAGCCCTTATGGGGGGGAGGTGTGTAACCACGGCGCGACCCTGAACGCCGGACACGTGGGCGCGACTAACACACGCCCGCTATCTTAACTAGCAAAGCTCACGATTTTGAATTTTTTTTTAAATTTTAATTTTTTTTTTAAATTTTAATTTTTTTTTTAAATTTTAATTAATCTTAAACTCTCTCTGTGAGTCATCAAACAACAGAATTCGCCGAGAAATTGCACTTTGACCACGGACCAACTTTCTTGCTTGCTCTCTTTATTTATTTTGTAGAAAATTGTTTTTGAGGACTGAAGTTCCATTTTTGGATCAACGAAAAATGAAGACGGCCCGACCCGCACCGACCGACCCTACAGAGGACCGACCCTAGTGCCAAGAAGCTACAGACAAGATGCACCCCCGGACCAGCCCCAACCCTGGCACCAATAAAAAGTTACATCCCTTAGTACGGCCCTGTGACTTCCAGGCACCCACACAACAATATTGAACTCTAATTTACAATATAAAATATAACTACAAAATAATAAGTCAAATTCAACCAATAATCGAACACTCAGGCTATAATAAACAAGTAATATGCAAATAATAATCAGCTCAAAATTAATGCCAATATGCAAAAATCCGGCCAAAACATATATATAGAAGTATAATAGTTATCCAACGTTGTGATATTATTGTATATTTGTACTCCTGTAGAAGGGCTACGATGCCCGAAAGCTAGAATTGGCAAAAAAAAAGAAAATCATCTCCAGGGACTTATTGACTTGTTTAATTTTTTTTTTATTTATCTTGCACAAAACTGGTCATCTCTCATCAATGTATACTGTCCATCCCACCAACTCCCTGAAATTTTCCTCATCCCTTACGTCAGTTTTGTAGAACGGGTTACGAGACAATGCATCTGGTGCAACGTTCTTCCTGCCCACCCTGTGTACTATCTCGAAATCGTATTCCATCAGTTTTAGGCCCCATCTTGTAAGTCTCAAGAAGGATCGCGTACATTTGTTAACCAAGTTAACGCACTATGGTTGGTTACTACTCTAAAGCTTCTACCAAAAATGTACGGCCTTATATAACGCCCAGACTACAGCCAAACATTCTTATTCTGAGATGTCATATTTACACTCATGTTTAGACGTGGTTCTCTATATGTACAGGGTGAAGAAACCCTTATACAGTTATTATAGGCTACACTCGGAGAAATATACAGCAAAGAACACAAATATTGAAGCAATTATACATTTAAATAAACCTTGTAATACTTAGAGTTTACAAAGATTTTTGACAACTATCGTTTTTTTTTGCTTATCCCTTGTACATGTAGTACAGGCCATGATAATCATGGTGGGTAGAGAGGTAGGAGACTGCTTTTACTATAAGTGCACCACATGTCTACTACACATGTGAAAAGCAGTTCGACTTTGCACTTACAAATGTGCCAGAGCCCTGTTTGGTTACTTGAACTCGCTGGTGGGGTTGGACTTTTGCAAAAATCGAGGGCCATTGGACGATTTTTTTTAAATCAGAAAAAGTGCTCAATTCGGGAATCGAACCTGGGTCCTAGCGGTCGAAAACCAACAGTTTTGACCATCCTTCCATCGACCCCCTGATAACTATCGTGATTGGATGAAGTAGAATGCTTCTGTCATTAAGTCTGGGAGCATTACTCAGTAGCAGGCCAACTTAGCTCTAAAAGAAATTGCAGCCTCTGACACGAGGAACAAACGCCAAGACTAATCCTGTATCCCTGGAGTCCATACAGGGTACTATCAGCCGGGCCAGCTGAGCCCTGGTTTTTTATCAAGCTTGTTACTGCTCCCCTTCTCCCTTTTTTACGAGATAAGAAAAAAAGAAGAGAAAACATATTTTTAGGTATTCTATTAATATTTATAATAAATTCATTCCACACTATGCAAAAATCAGGGCACCGTTAAATGAAGTCTTATTTAAAAATGCTCCTTGGCTTTGGGGTAAGAAAAGAACAAGCATATCAAACATTAAAAAGAATTTAAGTTCTCAACCTGTACTTTATGATCCAAACAAAACTACTTATTTACATATGTATCACAATTAGGCCTAGCAGGAATGCTTAAACAACCAGAGGTATTTTACATCCCATAGGTAATTTTCAATAGAAATTTATATCTATATGAACAGAATTATACTGCCTCAGAAATTGAAACATTAGCCATTATAAACTTATTACAAAGATTTCACCCATATCTACACAATACCCATTTCAAAGCTAGCGGAATGTTCTACACAAGAAGCTCCTTTTTGTTCTTTTATCACAATATAGGTAATCAAAAAGTTGTTCTCTACACCCATTTCACATTACACACGGACCATTTATCTTTAAAATGGATTGTAAATGTTAAAAAATCTGAAAGGAAGATTATTCAGATGCTTCTCTCTCAGTAGAACTTTTATAGAAAACATATTAAGGGCTTAAAAAACATGGAAGAAGATATGCTATCAAGATCACCCGTTTCCCATTATTTAACTAAACACTAAAAGAACACCAATCCACAGAACATATTTCCAGTAATAAAATTAAAATTCAAAATGGCTTTATATAATCCTAAAAAAAGAGGAATCAATAGGGCATATGTACTACAAACACTAAGGCATATTTATTACATAAAGTATATATATGAATCATGGATGCTTTGGTAAAGTACAAATGACAAAAAAAATCATCTTTGCTTATTACTATTGGTCACATATAACAAAGAACATTATTACCTATACAAAACACTTGATACCCTAATATGATTGAGTGGAGATAAGAAAGAAAAGAAGAAGAAAAAAACACAGAAACTTGTCAATTTAACAAGTCAAGAGAAAATAGGGTCGTTTATGGACTATTGCAGCAAATGTATATGGCTACACATCCTGCGGCCACATTTTATCTCTTGATACAATGGGAGATTTGCATAATTGTGGGGACAGAAAAACAGAAACCAACCACCAATCCCTAATTGTCATCATTTTTTGTCTTGTCACCTTAGGTTTATAAATGGTTTACAGATATATTAACCATGCTTTTTGGCCAATTCCAAAAAGAAAAAAAAAACTATTTTTAAATACTCTGTGATAGGTTATAACTCCCAAATCAGAATAACAATGAAAATAGATAACCAAATCACCATTAATGTATTTGGATAGCCTCATCTTGAAAATTAAATAAGGCAAAAAATACAATATATATAAATTTTATGTAAAAAGAGCTCCAACATCAGGTTCGCTCAAGTCAGCGTTCGCCATATTTTAGACATTACTCGGCCGAGTCCAATTAAATCAGCCCTGACAGGCTCCTAGACATCCTACCTAGAGTAAAAATATTTCTCTAAAGTAAATTTATGTAGATATTGATTTCAATTGTACCCACTCCCCCACTAACATTTAAAACCTGCAACGACGTTTAGATGACCTTGTGGCGACTACACTTTGCTTCAACGCATGCGCGGGCGTCAACACTTCACTACGCATGCGCGTGGGACGTCATCAGAGACGCTGGTTTTTTAGCGAAAAACATGTAGGCTTACTCCAACGGTCGTTTACTCCAACCGTTGTTTCTTTTCTCTTTTTAATTTCTCTTGCTTTAAAATAAATTAATTTTAATTATAATTTTATCAGCAGCCTTTCCACAAGCCACACAACACAGCACATCAACAACCATCCTACAAATTGGTGAGCCGGACGTGATGCAAAAGTTGTTTTAATCACACTTCTATATATTTTTTTATTTCATCCACGAAACTTTCAACAGCCCCAGAATGCAAGACGCAACTACGGAACATCCGGAAGGGCCAACATCCACGGCACCCTCCCAAATATCAAGATTGGCTTTCCGTGCACCACCATTCTGGCCCAACAACGTTGAACTGTGGATAAGCCAGCTAGAAGCCGCTTTCGGTCTAGCCGAGATCTCCCGCGACGAAACTAAATTCCAAGCAACAGTAACGAGCCTAGACCAGCCAACCCTTACTTACGTCGCGGACATCGTAACGGCCCCCCCACCCTCTGGTAAATACGATGCGCTGAAAGCAGGCCTTCTCCAACGACTTGGTCAATCAAAACAAACTAAAATCTTACAGGTTCTGGATGGGCGTCCCATGGGAGATCAGAAACCATCAACAGTCCTTGCCGCGATGCAACATCAGGCAGGAAGAAATTTCTCCGATACAGCACTGAAAATGCTGTGGACTCGACGCCTACCTCAGGACATAAGGGCCGCTCTCGCAGCATCCTCTGAAACAAGTTTGAGTAAGCTGGCGGAAATGGCAGACAACATACACGAAGCCATACTGCCAACGGTCTCAGCAGTGGACCAACCAAGCACAGGTCATAGCGCGGAAGCCCACCAACAGCTGATGACGCAAATCCAAGACTTGCATACGCAAATCGAAGCTTTGAAGTCATCCATGGACACCCCACACAATCGCTATCCGAACGATAGATACCCACCCCACAACAAAAAGGGAAACGCAGGAACTTGCTGGTACCATATGAAGTTTGGAGCGCAAGCTAGGAAGTGCCTTCAACCATGCAACTTCAAGGTCCAGGGAAACGAATACGCCCGCCGTCAGTAGGAGCCACTGACGGCGCAGGCCTTACTCGCCGGCTCTTCATTACGGACCGACGCAGCGCCTATTTGTTTTTGGTCGACACCGGAGCCGAAGTCTCAGTGATTCCACCACCAGTAAAAAACGCTAGGCCCTCGCACAGGCAGCTTTTCGCAGCTAACGGATCTATCATCCACACTTACGGGGAACGACATCTTGAGCTTGACCTCGGTCTCGGACGTTTATTCCGTTGGCCTTTCATCATAGCCGACGTCGGCGTGTCCATCATCGGCGCAGACTTTCTCCGACATTACGGGCTGACAGTAGACCTGCGTAATCACCGGCTGAGCGACCCAGTATCTTCCCTTCACTCCATTGGACAAGTTTCCCCTTCCCCCGCTGTTAGCATTCACCTTACAATCGCCAATTCTCCTTACTCCAGAATACTCAGACAATTCCCAGAGCTCACTAGTCAGAATCTTGTAAAAAGCCCTCCCCGTCACTCAGTGACTCATCATATCGTCACAAAGGGCCCCCCGATTGCAGCAAAACCGCGACGACTCCCCACGGACAAACTCGCCGCGGCAAAGAAAGAATTCGCCTTCATGATGGAGAAAGGCATCTGTCGTCCATCCAAATCACCATGGGCCAGCCCTCTCCACCTAGTACCCAAAAAAGACGGCTCGCTACGACCATGTGGAGACTACAGGAAACTGAATGCCGCTACCGTCCCCGACCGATATCCAGTCCCTAACATTATGGACTTTGCATCGCATCTGCATGGTAAGAAAATATTTTCTACTATCGATCTGGTTAGAGCGTACCACCATGTGCCCGTGGAAGCTAGAGATATCCCTAAGACTGCCGTTATTACGCCTTTCGGCCTTTTCGAGTTTCCCCGCATGTCCTTTGGCCTATGTAACGGAGCCCAAACCTTTCAAAGGCTCATCAACGAAGTACTCCAAGGTTTGGATTTTGCATATGCCTACATTGACGACGTGCTTATCGCATCCGATTCAGAAAATCAACATGTATCCCATCTTCAACAACTTTTTGGTCGCCTTCGAGACTACGGCCTGACGATCAACGAAACCAAATGCACCTTCGGCCAACCTTCAGTCAAATTCTTGGGGTTTATCATCACTAACGCTGGAATCTCGCCGGACCCTCAGCGAGTACAAGCAATTAAAGACATCCCAATCCCTGATACTGTCGGAAAACTTCGACGTTTTCTGGGTATGTTAAATTTCTATCGGCGCTGCCTCCCCAATGCCGCTAGTACTCAGGCACCACTCCACGCCATGGTCGAAGGGCGCAAGAACGCATCCTGCCAATGGACCCCAACAGCACTCCAGGCTTTCGACCAGTGCAAATTTCAACTAGCCAACGCTGCCCTCTTGCACCATCCTTTTCCAGAAGCGCCTCTCTGCCTTACGGTAGATGCCTCGGATTTTGCTGTGGGCGCCGCGCTTCACCAGCAAGTTGGCAACAATTTCCAACCAATAGCGTTTTTCTCAAGGAAACTAGACGCTGCACAAAGAAAATACAGCGCATACGACAGAGAACTCCTGGCGGTATACTTGGCTATCAAGCATTTCAGGCATTTTTTGGAAGGGCGACAATTTCCGGTCTATACGGACCACAAACCTCTCACATACGCCTTTCAACAAAATCTGGACAAGGCCTCACCGCGCCAATGTCGACACCTCGATTTCATCGGGCAATTCACAACCGACATCCGCCACATCGCGGGCTGTGAAAATGTACCTGCAGATTTCCTGTCACGCGTGGAACCCATCTCCCACCACCAACCTTATGACCCGAAATCCCTAGCCGAAGCGCAAGCAGTAGACCAGGAGCTACAAGCTCTCTTGACATCGGAAAACCGCAGCTCACTACAACTGGAAAAGGTACAAATCCCAGAAACGAACATTTCCCTGTACTGTGACGTTTCAACAGCAAAACCCAGACCTTTCGTACCCGCACCCTGTCGCCGCATAATTTTTTCTGCATACCACAACTTGTCTCACCCCGGAGTACGAGCTACTACAAGGATGGTCACCGCCCATTACGTCTGGCCGGCCGTCAAGAAGGATTGCGCACTTTGGACTCGCGCCTGCCACCGCTGCCAAGTCTCCAAAACCGCTAGACACACAAGAACGCCCCTTCAGTCGTTTAGTCCCCCAGACGGAAGGTTCAGTCATGTTCACATTGACCTGGTCGGACCATTACCAACGAGTGAAAACTATCGGTACATATTCACCTGCGTCGACCGATTCACTAGGTGGCCCGAAGCCCTACCCATACAGGACATCACCGCCAAAACAGTAGCAAATGCCTTCCTATCGGTCTGGATATCTCGTTTTGGCGTGCCAACAAAAGTGACTACAGACCAAGGCAGGCAGTTTGAATCAGCACTTTTCGGTGAGTTGACACGGCTTCTGGGAATCAACAGAATAAGGACATCACCCTACCACCCAGCAGCAAACGGCCTGGTAGAAAGATTCCACAGACAGCTGAAAGACTCCCTTCGCTGTCACGATTCCACGAGCTGGTCCTTGAAACTTCCCCTGGTGCTCCTAGGGATTCGTTCGTCGCTAAGGGAAGATCTCAACACCACAACCGCTGAGCTGGTCTATGGGAAGCCCCTACCCCTTCCAGGAACTTTTTTCGAGGACCCCCCCCTCTGCAAGCTCGCCTACCGAACCGTGGCTGGAGGACTTCAAGCGCGCCATGGCATCTCTGAAACCTGCACCAAGCAAACCACATGGGAACCGCCACGTTTACGTGCCCAAGCCACTCGAGACATGTTCCCATGTCTATCTACGTCGGGACCTGATATTGCCACCGCTAGCTCCCCCATACGACGGTCCATATGAAGTCCTTTTTAGGAAACCCAAAATTTACAAACTGAAGATTAAAAAGAGATCCACGTGGGTGTCAATCGACCGCCTCAAGCCTGCTTTCACATCAGAAGGACCGATGTTTTCCCAAGACCCGAACTTAACAAACCAATAAGATTGCATAGGATCGCTGGAAAGATCCTACTGGAGGGGGAGTAGTGTGGCGACTACACTTTGCTTCAACGCATGCGCGGGCGTCAACACTTCACTACGCATGCGCGTGGGACGTCATCAGAGACGCTGGTTTTTTAGCGAAAAACATGTAGGCTTACTCCAACGGTCGTTTACTCCAACCGTTGTTTCTTTTCTCTTTTTAATTTCTCTTGCTTTAAAATAAATTAATTTTAATTATAATTTTATCAGCAGCCTTTCCACAAGCCACACAACACAGCACATCAACAACCATCCTACAACCTAATAAAGATAGCTTTTGTTGAAAATTAAAAAAATAATCTCCACTTCACAGTCTACTAAATATATAAAAACTGCACAGAACCTTCATATTCATGTCTACACATGGGACACAAAATTTTCAATATTGAAAAAATGTGAAGCCAACAAATATGGACAGTTTCCACCACCAACATTCAGTAAAATATTGTATATATGAAGGATAAAGAAACATTTTGCCAAATGATGTGGGTGTAAACAAAAAAAAAATTACCAAACTTCTACGGTCTATAATTAATAGGCTAATCCCTTTTAGATTTGAACATTCTACGGTCTATATATAAAAAAAAAAAACAAAACCAACAATTCCTAATGTCCCATATTCTCCTATATTGGATTCCGATCAACCCCTTTAGCCAAATGTCTATCATTCCTAATTCCCCCACTCCAAAAAGAATTTCCGCACTCACCATCCAGAATCCAACCACTGCTGTATAAATAATACAGAAAATAAGTACAAATTGGCCTGATGATTTCTGTTGATGTGTTGAATCCTTATAAACATCTATCCCACATAAAGAAGTAAGCTCTTACAGAGAGAACTCAAACATTTTATCTTCAAAAATCAATGGTACAAACAAAAGGCTATGAACATCATATTCCATTTCCCTGAGGAATGGTGACAGGGAAATGCAAGGAAGGAATAAAAATGAGAATGGTTAATGTGACTGTATCCCGTGAGATTGAAGGGACAAAGTATGACTGTCATATGGTAGATAGCCAACCAATGACAGCAGCTCTCCATCATGGAGACTTATGGACTAAATATTGATATAAATGTACCATCTACAAGAACAAAGAGACCAGACTACCTCTTGGAATATATGGGAGCCTCAAGACAGGACCTG
>CP092863.1:135344647-135367530 GCA_030710605.1 Cordylochernes scorpioides
AACTACGTAACTGTACTATACAGTCAATCATTGTAGATTGTATTTAATAGAATGTAGATAGACGTTTTCCTTATAATGTCCTGTTATTCCATACACTCGTTAGCGACAATGGACTAATCCTAAAACAGATCAGGTAAGTGACATTTCAAATTCATAATTTTTCGGGCATTCAACCTGTGACCACGGACCGGTACGGTAACGTTGGCATTTCAGCTAGTGGGCAATGAACCCACTAAATTTTATAACTTATTTCCAGCGATTAAAATTCGATAAAGGATATAAAAATGAATCATTTTAAAAACCAAACTCATAAAACTACAAAATATATAAATCGTTCACAATTTTTTTCCTTAATCTCCTCAAAACTTATTATTTTATTTCAATTAAAAACGCTATGTCCCCCTAGGGATACTTGCGCTGTCATACATGTATGCCTTTACACATTTGTCTATACATATATATATATACAATAATTTTTAGGTCGTGAATAGAATAGTCATATGATATTAACAATGAGAAAGAGAGAAAAAACAAGAAAAAGAACTGTGTACAAAAGAAAGAAGTGTCTGGCAATATGTACAATCAGCATAATATAAATTATCAGTTTCTTAAAAAATATTTGTTACTATATAATTTAAATATATCTACAAAAGGTATTGAATTTAATATACATTTCTTTACTGGAAATAAAAATATTTGGATCTGTTATTATTAAATTATTGTCGATTCTATAGTCTTGAAAAACAGAACAATCCAGTAAAAAATGTATTATCCTATAGCGAAGCGATCATTATTATTTTTATTATCATTATCATGTATACTTTGAATAGATATGATTTGATTAATCAAATAAACCGATCTTTTATCAGCAATACCATTTTGGTAACAAAAGTTATTTTGTACGGGTTAACACAAAATGCAATAAACTAGGGCCTAAAGTAATAGTAACGAAACACATTAAAAGCGTACACTCAAAAGTACAACACAAAAAATAAAAAATAAAAAGGGAAGTAAATAATAACTCACAATTTGCTAAATAAAAAAAAAAGTACTTATCTTTATTGTTGCGTTGGTAGGGATCGGACCGGGGTCACACAGGGAATGCGAAGATATCACCAGACACGGATAAAACACGCAGAGAACACTATAAGCGTCTCCACACAATATTTTTCACACTGGCATCCCACATTCCCTTAAACCCCCTTTATATAAAAACATGGCCACATTCGTCCAATTAGAATGCTTGAGAGATTGGTTTAATTAACTAACAAAAACAACATTCTTTCCACTAAAGAAATAAGATAAGAGTGCAAATATTTGTCAATATAATTTGATATTGAAACGACATAACATTGACAAAATTATAGAACCAAAAGACACAGTCAAAGTATTCCAAATTTTCCATATAGAATAGTTAATGAGGTGTTGTATATATGTACATTAAATGGTTTCAAATATTATTGGAATTGAGGCAATTTTATCTTTCTTTTTGATAAAAGTTTTTATTTTTGCTAAGTTTCAGAAATAACAATGACACTAAACGACCCATTGTTGGTTATTTGAAAAGTGCTTTTTTCACAAATTCTTTCAAATTTATCTCTTGCTTACTGTGTCCATATTGAGAAATTCCAAACAAAAATAAATATTTGGGCAGAAAGAGAAAAAAAAGCTTTCTTTATATATCTAAAAATTCAACGTTTTAAAAACAAAGAGTTCAAGAAGTTAAAATCAAGAATCAAATTCTCTCTTGATAAAAGAATGATCTATTGCTAAGAATAATTACAAAACAAACATCTATGCTCTTTAATTAGCTTTAAATTTGTGGAATATGATGAAATTACCAAAACCCGATTATGTCTCGACTTTGAATCCTCGAGACATGATTTCTATGGAAAATTTTACGACAATATTCCTTCAGTAAATCAGGTAATCTTCATTTGTGAATTGATGCGAATGTTCACATTATCATAGATTTGTGATAAAAATTATAAACCGATTTCATTTTAATGCTATTTTTTTTTTGTTTTGATTCTTCAAATAATTTCTAATGCTTTGCCAAATGTTTTAATTTTTGTTCGCTCCTGACGAGGACAAAAGATTTTTGTCGAAACAATAAAAAGATTTACTGGCCGAAGTGTCTTTTATTTGAAGAACTATGAATGCCGGCCAGGAAGCCTCTATCTTTACGATTTTTATTTTGAATTATAAATAATTGAGATTATTTCTACAGAACCCTCTTATCCTTCGATGTTTAAAAATTGAAAGAAGGAAGGAATGGCTCATCAGATATGTGATAGCTGAATTAATTATTCGACACACTATCATAATAATCTGCTTAAAGAAATTGACCCAAATAGGAAAGATAATTTCACGGCAATACTTTATAAACCAGTGGCCATTCCAACATTTAATGATACTACAAATTTCGACGTAAGTGTAGATCAATCCAATCAATTTCTGTTCCAACTTGAATCTCCAATAACGATTTGATATCGAAGACCATCAATCACCAACCACATCCAATCATTGACAATATCATCCTGATTAATGAACCACCATTAACTAATTTCATTCAAAAATCCAACTGTACACATCATAAAGAGCCATATACGAACAAGATTAGTCCATAACACGAATCTCTTCCCCACAATTTAAAATTGTCAAAACCAGGTAAGTGCAGTTTTGTGTTATTCCATCAAAGCGCCAACTTATGCAGTGGTAGTGTTTTAATTATTTTCTGATTTATTTTATGTAACTTGCTTCCATGTCTATTTACAAGTTTTGAGAAAATTTTTAAAATATACATCTAGCTTTTTTCCCTAGATATTTGAAAATTTCCCAACTCGCTCAATTCAACAAACACATCAAGTGTATAAAATTACTGACGTTTGGGTTGTCGCCGTGGTCAGGAATAGACGAATTTCCATATTCTCTTTCAAATCCTTGTGATAAATTTCTAATATAACTTCCAGATCACGTAGGTAGAGAGGGTGGTGGGGAATAAATTAATTTGTATATTTCCCCTCAAATATTAAAAATACGTGCGGCCATTTCTACGCGGTAATAGGCAGCTGACATTCCATAAAAAGATGTCGGAAGTTTGAAACTATAAATGGTGATGTGTGGTTCCCTCAGTAAAATTTAAATATTTAAAATTATTAGAATTTAGCCGAATGTAAAATATTACACACATTATATATATATATATTCGAAATTATTTTAAAGGCGTAAGATTCTTTTTGAAAATAAACAATTTCTACTGCCCTTACTGCAAATTTCCAGTGAGTGCAAGTAACCAAACTGGACTTTGGTATCTAAAAAATGACAAAAAAATCTAATGATTAGTGTGAATAAAGGAAAATGGTCCTCTCAACCTGAAAATTTCACTTTCTCCACTCTCGGCTGTTCAAGAAGAAACAGTCAAATTAAACATTTTTAAGGGCACCTAATCCGGCACTTTCATCTCTAAATAGTTAAGCAACTTTTATAAATGTAATATATCTTCAATACTGAAATACCCGGATTAGTTATTGTTGCAGGTTCAGAAAAGTGTGGGAAATTGGAAATTTTTACACAATAACGTACTTTTTAAAATGATATATAAATAAAAAGGAAATTTGCATAATTTTCTAATAGTCAAGGGCAATTTTAAAAATACCAAAAAAGCAAGACCAAATAAAAAATAAACAAATTATGTGCCACAGCCTTTGAAATACTGGGAGTAGAACTTGCTGGTCCACTTTACCTCAAGAACAAGACCAAGGCATGGATTGTTCTATTTACCTGTGCCGTCTTCAGAGCTATACACCTGGAACTTGTAACCTCATTAAGTACTGAAGCTTTCATACAAGCTCTGAGAAGATTTATATCCCGGAGAGGGCGACCAACAGTCATTTATTCTGATAATGGTACTAATTTTGTGGGCGCTAACAATGCTCTCAAGGCTTTAAACTGAAAAAGATAGTGTTAGACCAAAATCTTCACAAGATAAGTTCGAAGTTCATACCTCCTACTGCTGCATAGTGGGGTGGTTGGTGGGAGCGTCTTATTCGTTCCATCAAGGATCTCCTTGTTCGAATTTTGGGCCATTCTTCAGTGTACTATGAAGAGATGTCTACTATCCTATGTGATGTAGAAGCTACAATCAACAGTCGTCCGCTGACATACATTCATGAGGACTTTGATAGTTTGATTCCTTTATCACCCTCCATGTTTCTACACGAATCAAAAGACGTGGGAGTTCCAGATCTTGATAAGTTGGATTCAAAGAAATTTCAAGATAGATATCGGCATTGCCAAAGGCTGCGAGAAGCTCTCAGAAGTCGCTTTCGGAGTGAATATCTGGGCCAGCTTGTCCAGAAGGCCAATGAGAGGACTCCGAAACTGTGTGTGGGTGATGTGATTATAGTGAAGGTGGAAGACAAGAGGAGACTCCACTGGCCTATGGCAAGAATAGTGGAACTGTTTCCAGGAAGAGATGGACATTCTCGGGTTGCTAAAGTTCGCACAAAACTGGGAACCCTTATACGCCCTGTTCAGAAGCTCTACCCCCTGGAAGTTTCAAGTGGGGATTCAATTCTTCGATCCAAAGGAGATACTACAATTGAAGAAGAGCATAGTGAGGCTAAGCGAACTCGATGTGGACGCGTGGTCAAGCCACCACAGAGACTCAATTTATAATGCTTAACTCCTTTTATGTACCACATATATATCACTTATCTTAATTGTATGATTTGCTTCCTCAAATCATAGGTGGGAGTATGTTAAATATCCATTATAGTGGGCGAGCGGCTCGAAAACACGACCCCATCGAGCAACACATGGTGGCGGTGGGCGTGGTGTGCGCCTGCGCAGGATCGTGTATAGAACAGTTGCTTGCAGACAAAGAAAAATGGCGGTTGCCAATGTTTACGTTTTGGTTTCATTAAATTTTGTTCTTTAGTTTATATATATTTATACGTGTAAATAAATAATATTATCTTTAATATATTTCAAATTCAATTAAAATTAAAAGCAATAAATAAAGGCTTTTTGTAAATTCTATTTATTTTTGCTATTAATTAACACTACGTTTAAAGAAGAAGCGTGCTATTAACAGATCATATTTAACGAAAACATGCAATAAGATTGAAAGTGGACTTGACACGCTAATGAGAATTGAACTTGAAGAATTATTAGAACAATTGAATGAAATCATTTAATGAACTTAAATTAGTTGATCACTAAATAGAAACGCTTTTCTTGAAACTGGCGATTTAGAGAGGGAATTACAGGGGGTAGAGGAATATCGAGAGAAATAGATTACTTGGAGATTTAGGGCAAATAAAAAGATTCGCCAATCAGATTCTCGTGGCGAAAATATACAGGATTCAAACTCACGAATAGATGAACCCGAAATGAGACATTATGTACCTTCCTGCACGACTGTGAAGCTTCCGAAATTGATGATATCGAAATTTTATGGAAACTTTAGTGAATGGCTGACGTTCTGGAATTCTTTTGATGCAGCTATTCACCAGAACAACTCACTGAACCCGATCGATAAATTTAACTATCTGAAGACACATCTCGGCGAACTGCACTAAACACATTCGAAGGTTTCGCTTTATCTGCGGACAATTATGAAAAAGCTATAAAATTGCTTAAAGACAGATTTTACGCGATTAACCGACATATGAACAATTTGTTGTCAATGAGACCACTCAAAACGTCAAGCGATGTAAGAACCTTCCGCGAACTTTTTGACAACCTTTCTGTTCAAATAAGAAGTCTCGAGTCACTAAACGTGTCCATTGATGTTTACGGACAACTGTTGTGTCCGATAATAATAAAGCTTCTACCTGCCGACCTTAATTTGGAGTTGAACAAAGAACTCCCGACAGGTTACGTAATTAATGACTTGATTACCTTTCTAGAAAGACAATTAACTGCACGGGAGAAGAATTTTAGAAACGAAATCGGTACCGGGAATGAATCAACTTCTAAACCTAATTTAGTAAACAAACATCCAAAGACCAGATTCTACAATTGCGACAGGTTCAGAACTTTTGAATTAATTTCACAAATCTAATGAATGTGTATTTTGTGGTAAAGACAATCATGGAAGCCCTAAGTGTAACTTTGCCGCTAATTTGAGTTTAAACGAAAAGAGATCACTCATGAGGGAAAAAAGGTGTTTGTTATAAATGTCTTCGGCCTTCTTATTTAAGTAAATTTTGCAAAAATGTAGTCCGTTGTTCGATCTGCAACATGTCTTCCCACCTGGATGTCATGTGCTCAAAACTGATTTTAGATAGAGGTGGATCTTCTAAGTCTCCAACGGTGCAAGATGAAACTCTCGCCAACTTATCAACCTCCCCAGACGTCTTGTTACCTACTTTGAGAGTGACCCTCAAAGGGAACAGAACGGAGAAGACGGCACAAGCTATAATAGACACCGGATCCCAAAGATAATATATTTTACATAGCACAGCAATGGAAATGGAATACGAACAATCTAGGAGAGAGTTCTTCCGGCATTCCTTGTTTGGAGGATCGAGTACCGACGTAGTTGAACATGAGGTCTATACCATTCATTTATCTGACATCAATAATTCCTATCGCTGTGAGTTTGAAGCACTAGGTCAACCCCTTATCTGTGGAAGCATACCTCCGGTGTGTCTAAGATCATTTTTAGAAGGGAGTGAAGAGCTCGACGTGTCTGATTTGATGAGAGACCGTATAGAAGTTCTTATAGGGGCGGACATCGCCGGGAGATTGCTAACTGATGATCAGAGAAGAATCTCATCTGGACTTGTGGCAATCCGTACCAAACTAGGATGGACTGTGATGGGAAAAATTCCTCCGACGTAGGTGAGAGATAACACCAGCTCCCTTTGCGTGACCACACTTTTATCTTTGGATTTAGAAAACTTGTGGAAATTAGATGCAATTAGGGTCTCTGACGCGGAGGTTGAGAAGAAGACTCAGTCATTACAAGCTGAAATGGAGGAACATTTCGCCCACACCAGGACGAGAGATATTGAGGGGCGCTATGAGGTAGCTCTACCCTGGGTGCAAGACAAGGAAAGGATTCCTTTGAATTGAAACCTAGCCGAAAACCAACTAAGTTCTGTGAGAAGAAAACTTGAAGAAGTTGGATACATGAAAGAGTATGGACAAATCTTTAAGGAATGGATGAATTAGGGGATAATCGAGTATGCCAGAGAGGATAAACTAGATGGTGTACACTACCTGCCACATCGACCAGTGTATAAAAGGAACAGTCAAACTTCTAGAATACGGCCAATATTCAATGCGTCGGCCCGGAAGAGAGGTAAACTTTCCCTGAATGACTGTCTGGATAAGGGACCCAATTTGATAGAAATTATACCAAAACTTTTAAATAAATTCCGGAAATATGAAGTAGGTGTCTCTTCCGATATTGAGAAAGCATTTTTACAAATTGGAATAAAAGAAGAAGACCGAGAGTGGCACACAGAAGACGGAAGATTGATCACGTATCGACATAAAAGGGTTGTTTTTGGAATTACGACTAGTCCGTATCTTTTAAAGGCTACCTTATCTTTCCACTTAGATAAGGCTCCTGAACATTTAAATATCACAGCTGAACAGTCGAAATCATCCTTTTAGGTTGACAATTGTTTAGCCAGTTTTCAGAATGTTGAGGAAACGGAGAAATTCGTGAAAGAATCTACTGAACTGCTCTCTACAGCTTGTTTCAATCTCCGAGATTGGGTGAGTAACGTTACAGACTTTTCTCTTATGAACCCACTGAATAAGGAAGTGAACATTTTAGGAATAACATGGAATACTGATAGAGACACACTGACAATTGGTTTGGAAGATTTTGAATTAATTGGACCAACCACCAAGAGAAAAGTACTTTCAATTGCGAGCAAGATATTTGATCCATTAGGAGTTGCTTGTCCTGTGACTTTAATTCCCAAGCTGATATTACAGGAAACTTGGACACAGAAGTTGACATGGGACGAAGTCCTACTTGGATGTTTAGTACAAAGATTTTGGAAGTGGTTTAGCAAACTGAAACACTTGCCTAACATAGAAATTCCTAGATGGCTCTGTTTTAAGGACTCTTATGTAGAGAAAACCACTCTCCACATCTTTTGCGACGCCAGTCAGTTTGCCTATGCAACCTGTATTTTCCTCCACATTGAAAAGGAAGATAGAGTGGACATCCAATTAATACAGGCTCGAACACGAGTAGCTCCACTGAAGAAACTCACCATCCCAAGATTGGAGCTTTTGGCTTGTCTGATTGGAGCTCGTTTGGCAGCTAACGTCATACAAGATCTGGAATTTGAGGAAATTCCAAGATTTTATTGGACCGTTTCGACCAATGCTCTCTGTTGAATCCAAAGGGAAGACAACTGGGCAGCCTTTGTGATGAACCGTGTTAAGGAAATTCATAATCTTAGCTCCCCCGAATCTTGGCGCCACATACCAGGCCGATTAAACCCGGCAGACCTCCCATCTCGGGGATGTTCAGCAGAAACACTTAAGGAGACAAGATGGTGGGAGGGACCTGCATGGTTAAAGGAATCTCAAGAAGAGTGGCCCAAATCAACCATTATCCCTGATTTGGAGATTGTTTATTCTGAGAGGCGCAAGACCATCCTGAACACCTTGTGTACGACAAGAGAAAATGAAAATTTATTTGAACGATATTCCCGTTTTTTAAGAAAAGTACGAATCATCGCCTGGATATACAGATTCTTCAACAACGCCAAGATTGATAGAAGAAAGATAATTTCAGAAGATCTCAGTACAGAAGAAATCACTAAGTCAGAAATAATACTGATGAGACTTATCCAAAGAGAATCGTTTTCAGGGCATGAAGATAAGAAACTACAAGGCTTTAAGTTACTAGTAGACTCTTCAGGGATTTTAAGAATAAAAACTAAAATTTGCAGAAGAGAAGATTTCGCTAATTTTAGAATGCCCATTTTATTGCCCTCAGATCACTTCTTGGTCTCTTTGCTCATCAGGTGGAACCATGAAACCCACGGGCACGCCGGTCTTCAAACGCTCCTCGGTATTCTGAGAGAAAACTATTGGATACTAAGATCCAGGAAAACCGTCAAGAAGATCATCAATCAATGCATTCGCTGTAAACGATTCACCGCGACACCAGCTACCGTCGAATCAACATCATTACCAGAAGACAGAGTACGAGATGCTGCAGTTTTCGAAATAGTAGGAGTTGATCTAACAGGACATCTTATCTTAAAGAATAAGAAGAAAGCATGGATTGTCATCTTCACATGTGCAGTGTATAGAGGAGTTCATCTGGAACTTGTGCCATCTTTGTCTTTGGAAGCCTTCCTCCAAGCTTTCCGCTGATTTATTGCTCGAAGAGGCCGACCATTGATTGTGTATTCGGATAATGGGACTAATTTCAAAAGCATGGCTAATACTTTAAAGAAGATTGATTTTTCGAGATTAAAATGTGATCCCACATTGAAAAACATCACCTGGAAATTCATACCTCCTGGTGCTCCTTGGTGGGATGGATGGTGGGAGCGTTTGATTGGAATGATGAAACAATTGCTCTTTAGGATTCTCGGTCAAACCTCCTTGAGATATGAAGAACTGTCCACGGTAATGTGTAACGTCGAAAGCTTGGTGAACACGCGTCCTCTGACCTACCTAACTGAAGAAAATGAGGATCTCGTTCCATTGACACCTTCGTTGTTCTTACATGAGGTCAGAGTGGTTGGCGTTCCAGACCTGGACTTGATTGATAACCAGACCCTCTCCCGCAAATATAAATATATCAAACGTGTACGAGAAGATCTTAGAGAACGATTTCGTATCGAATATTTTGGATTCCTGAGACAAGAAACGAGACGCCTGAAGACTACCATACCATTCAAGGTGGGAGACATGGTGCTCATTGAACATGAGAGTTTAAAGAGACTACACTGGCCGTTAGCCAGAATAATCCAACTCTATCCAGGAAAAGACGGATTTGTGAGGGTTGCGGAAGTGAAAACTTCATCAGGTGATAAAATACGACCTATTCAAAAACTCTACAATTTAGAGATAACGCCCGAGATAAGATGTCGAGACCCTCTAACGGAGCGATCTCCCACACAAGAAGTTCGATTGACAACTGAAGAGGACCCCTTGATTTCACAACAAGAGCAACATCACATTGAAACCCCAAATGTTGTGTCAAGTTACGGACGGCCCATCAAGAGATCCAACTGACTGGATCTACTGAACTTTTCCTTTCCATGTTTGAGTCGTCGAGGCGCCAACTCAAAGGTGGGAGAAATGTTGGAAAAGAAAAAGTTAGAAGCAGCCAATGGGAGGCCGACGGAGGGGGCTACGGGGATGCAGCGGCTGGAATGAGAAGAACAATAACAGAAGAACTTGTAAACAACTTTCGAACGCGATAATTTGCCCTGATCCCCGATTCTTTTAGTGTAAATATTTAAATATATAATTAATTAAATAATACTTTATTTATTTTCTTAATTTATAATAAATATAAATTTCCCTCCTGTTTTCGTCGTACATTTTAAAAAGCGACACCACAATTTTGAACCTTCAACCCTGCCGACCAAGATTAGAGGTGAGCGACTCCTTCTATAGAACTTAGATCGTTGCCACAACACAGAGTGGCGGTGAAATCGCAATAGTTATAATATCAATTTTTTTTATTTCAAGGTAAAATATCGACTATTTCTAACCTTTTTGGATGAGGTATGAAAGGGTGAATTATGAAGAGTAATGACGAACGGAAAAACAAAAGTGTCCAGGGATGGGAATCGAACCCACAATGTTCCGCTTACCGTGCAGATGCCGTGTCCACTAGGCTACCCTGGACGTATTTTTCCATTCGTAAATGATACATAAAGTAACTTATAATACAATATAATATAATGCGGCCTGTGATTGTAAAACGACGCTTGAAGTTACACCGCATGAGTTTCTTTTAAACGAAATATCAAAATTTTTTATTTCAAGGTAAAATATCGACTATTTCTAACCTTTTTGGGTGAGGTTTGAAAGGGCGAATTATGAAGAGTAATGACGAACGGAAAAACAAAAGTGTCCAGGGATGAGAATCGAGCCCGCAATGTTCCGCTTACCGTGAAGATGCCGTGTCCACTAGGCTACCCTGGACCCTCAAGTGTCGTTTTACAATCGCAGGCCGCAGTGTATTATATTGTATTAAAGTTACTTTAAGTATCATTTATGAACGGAAAAATACGTCCAGGGTAGCCTAGTGGACATGGCATCTGCCCGGTAAGCGGAACATTGTGGGTTCGATTCCCATCCCTGGGCACTTTTATTTTTCCGTTCGTCATTACTCTTCATAATTCACCCTTTCATACCTCATCCAAAAAGGTTAGAAATAGTCGATGTTTTACCTTGAAATAAACAATTTTGATATTTCGTTGAAAAGAAACTCATGCGGTGTAAACTTCAAGTGTCGTTTTACAATCACAGGCCGCAGTGTATTATATTGTATCATACGTTATAATATAATAAAAAAAGTAAAAATACAACCTTTCGCAATGAGTTTCTTTTTTTTTTTAAGAAACTTTTTAAAAGAAACTCATTGCGAAAGGTTGTATTTTTACTATTATTATTTGTAGCGCAAAATTTTCGTTTACTTCAAGTTATAATATAGTTACCTAGAATAATAAAAGGGGCGCATTTCAGAATAGAATGTTTTTAGAACGTTTACGAATAATGTAGAAAAATCGGAGAACAGTTGATTAGCCAATCTAAAGCGATTGCGCAAGGCTTAGCGCTGGCGGCTTTCTGATTAGCTGACCAATCATGACCGTTCTGGAAAGATCTACTCCGGGGTATATAGGGAAGAGGAACTCATGTCGGGGGAAGAACGAAGCTACGTGGTGTACTCCAAACAAGCTGCTGTCTCAAGAGGTCGGACTGCTGCTTACCGCCGACGCCGGTATACTTCCGGGAATATTATAGAAGGTTTTACAAACTTCTGTCTCCTGTTCTGCTTCTGCCTTCCTTCACTTTGCTGCAGTTGGTGAGTTTGTAACTGCTGTTTTCTTTGTTGTTGTTTTATTTTGCATTCTTCTGTAATTATTGATTAGGCTTTAATAAAGTTCTTAAGATCATTTGAACCCACGCAAGTTATTCTTTGTCAATTAACAACGCAACAATATAGTGTGGGAGTCTTTTTATTTAATAATATTGGGGGCTTACTATTTTCGTATGGATATTAAATTTATTTTGGGTAAAATTTGATTCTCTTGATTATCATGTTTTGTAAATTTATATTGGCTATGGTAAATTTATAAATTTAGAATTCACGCGACTAAGATTAAATAATTAATAAATATAAATTTTCATTGTAAAAAAGGTTTTTAAAATGCACTAAAATAGGAAAAATAAATATTTTATGTCATTTAATGTGAAACGACTAATGAACACGTTTTTATTGTTTTCACTCAATTTTTAACCTTTTCCCTCTTTTATATGGAAATCCTTACCCACTGCTTTTCTTTAGACTCTTATAAATCCAAATTTTCAATGGTGGAGTAGTTGATATATTTGTTTTCTCCTTTACAGTGCACTAAAATCCTTGTAACAGCCTACAAACGAATCATCACTGCGAAATTTGTATACCAAACTTCGCATCATTGTTTTGTGAAACGTTTACCAGACTTTGTTTCACAACTGGATTACATAATATTCCATATACTATGGTCCTTGCAGAATCATTTGATACCAATCTTTTGGATTTCTGTTCATTTGGAATTCTGAAAAAAAAAAGACAAAGGAACTACTAGAGTGGAAGACTTCTGAAAAAGTTGCTCTTTCTCTTGGGAAGCAATCAATACCTTGGTGAAAATATTCTATTCATTTATAAACACAGCGATGTCGTTTTTTTATTCAATGTTCAGGAAATATTATAATGAAAAAGATGAAATAAAGAATTTTTTGTCGTTTCAAATTCGTTATTTAAAAAAAAAAAATCCTTCTTTATATGCGCAGTATTTTTGGGAACAGAAGAATTATTTTAAGACTAGTGTCTAGGATTGGTCATCAGCAAACAGCATACAAAGGGCTAGTATATGTATAATCCTTTGGAAAATAAAATCTGGCTTGGTATGGCCCATTGCCCATATTCACAACCTATACAGTGACATGGTATTTTTCTAAAATATTCTATAGGATTTTCCTCATTCCTGAAAATATTTACGATAATAGTTTTAAGATATGTTAAGTAGCTGCCTCTTAATATAAAATATTAATTATTTGAAATAATTGAACATTTTACAGAAACTGATCTTGATACAATGATATCACAGCTAAACCAAATCTCCAGGAATAGATCGTATTTCGAATCGGATGATATAACGGTCATATAATCAAATGAAACTCCTTCTATTAAGGACCTTCAATAAATGCATGAAAATGAGTAATTTCCTTCTTTCTTGGGAAAACTCCACCGTACGTTTTTTCAACAAACCCAACAAGCCAAACAATATGAGTTATAAATCCTATCGCCCTATATGCCTCCTTCCCAACTTAGCCAAAATCTTTGAGAAATAGATTGCCAGAAATATGATGGATCACTTAACTCCCCTGCTGAACACAAGTCGGTTTCTTGAAGGGACGTGATCTCCGTTCTTGAAGAAATAACTAGGAGCATCATAGAATTTAAAGGAAACCAACTAGTCGCCCTACTTCTAGTATATATTACTGCGACAACTCCTGGCATCCAATTATAATTAAATCCCTTGATCAGCTGAACACTCCATTTGATAAGAAAATATATAATATAATCATATTTTCAAAACCATAAAGTCTTATATATTTGAATACGCTGGATTTATTGTATCAAAACAACTAAACAAATGATGTCCACAGGAAGGAACACCGTTACTTTGGAACGTTATTTTCAACGGTCTCCTCTTCCGCCTTACTCAAATATCAAAAATTCGTCCTGTAGCATATGCTGATGATGTGAATATCGTTCTCTGATCCACAAATATAATAGACTTGAGAAATTTAATCTATACAGTTCTACATGTGATAGACCAACGGTGCGATGAAACTAAACTATCTTTATCAACCGAAAAACAACTTTAACTTATATTCATAATCAGCCTTATTTAACAATAGAAAACAAAGGAGTAGACCTGAAAATTACCGATCAATACTCGGAGTCTCTTTCTCTGATAACAAAAACAAGTCTTTCAAGTCACATAGAGGATATTGTAGCTCAATGTAACAAAATAAAGAACATTCTTTTCTCAATTTGCAAAATATCTTGGAGGTTTGAATATAAGAAGCACAATTTATAAATAACCCATACGATCGAAAACCACTTATGCTAGAGAAATATGGTTTCCATATATTTATATATGTTCTTTACAGAAACTTCATTCACCACAAAATAATATTCTTATCTCAGTGGTACATGGATATTGACCCATATCATTCGAATGTCCACACCTCCTTTCACATAAGAAATCTTCATAAAAGAAGATCTCAACTATAAATCAATGTAGTGCGAACTGAAGAGCAAAATTTACAGGGAAATATTAACAACAATAATTGGCGAAGAAAAACTATTATTATGAATCATTTGTATCAATCCATTCATAATGCTAATTACACAATTCGCACTATTTTTCCAAACGTAATTCCTACACAGTTTCATCCAAATTTTATAGTTACTCAATTTGTCCCATCACACCGAAAATTCCAGAAATACTTACATAAAAGAGGTCTATCAGAAACACCAAATTGTTCCTGCGGAGAAACTGAACAAACTGCTCTCCACCTTATCTATGACTGTTCGAACTTTGCAGAAATGAGACATCGTTTGTTCCCTGATCTAAATATAAATTTTATGAACTCTGTAGAATAATTTTAGGTAAATCAGCCCATACCAATTCTCAGTGCATGTTTTTATGCTATTTACAACTATTGGCCTCTAGGCAAAAAAAAAAAAAACAAATTATCTATTCACACCGCATGATAAAAGGTCAAAATTATTCTATCAAGGCAATAGTAGAGTCAACAACTACTCTTTAAACATCAATCATACCTTCTTTTATCATCTTTCTACAGTCCTTCTATCAGCCTCTACCGTCTATTTACAACCTCATTGTCAACTTTCCATCGACTTTATCTCTTTCAACACCTCTTCACATCTTTCAACACTCTCTCTCTGTCGATTTTCGACATCCTTCGACACCCTTTTACTACATCTCTTTCCATCTCTTTCAACACTTCTTTCTGTCGATTTCCACCCTTTTCACCATCCTTCTATCGACACCATTCAACTCTTTTTCATCATATCTCTTAACGCCATTCAACTCTTTTTCATCCCTCTGGAGTTTCCTCGAAACCCGTCATCGGGAACAAATCCCGATATTACGCTAACCCACTTTGATATCGCAGGGGTCCTTTAATATCTCTTAACATTTCTCTCTTTCGACACCATTCGACCCTTTTTCATCCTATCTCTTAACGCCATTCAACTCTTTTTCATCCCCCTGGAGTTTCCTCGAAACCCGTCATCGGGAACAAATCCCGATATTACGCTAAATGGGTTACACTTAGTTGCCAAAAATTTAAACTAGACCAAATGTCTACACTTACAAATGTATGGACATGTGAAAATTTGAAGATTTTAACATAAAAGTTCAAATTCAAAGTTTTGAAAATAAAAAAGATTCTATAAAAGAAAGATTTTTGCTTAATTTGATCTCTCCCATTTAATATATATTAAAATTTTACGAAATGACTGATTCTTATACAGCTTTCTATATATATACACGTTCTTAATGTTCACATTAGTGACTATGGTCTTCGCCCACATCACAAAGTCTACACCTTGTCGGCCTTCTCTCACGTCATAAAGCTGACGAATTTTGACAGTTATCTTATCTGGACTTTGAACTGGTACTGTTTGGTTACTGCAAGGTGATACAACTTATTTACTTAAAAGGTACAAGATATGCAAATCCAGGATTTTTACTGCAAAAGTGTTTGTCTATCCTGTTCCTGAGAATTTCCCTGTTCTGTATATATCGTCCCTACAACTGCAAACTATCGAATGTGAAAAATTCAATTTTTCACATTCGATAGTTTGCAGTTGTAGGGACGATATGTCTAGAGTGCTTCTGTTGGAAACATTAGCTATGCACGCACTCTGTTTTACATATATCAAGGTTTTTCGTAATGTTTCTTTCTTTAGTCCAGCCTGAACTTTTTCAGCTAAAATAAAAATAAATTTGGTATCATTGTATTAGATTGTTCTACTCGTTATGCTAGGATTACATTTGTTCACAACGCGGTGGTTCAAAAATTACTATCGATTGTAGACTAACTTCTCTCACGTCCTCGATGATATTGAGTATTTTGACCTGACCTGGTTTGACTCAGCACGCTTTCCCATCGAAGTCTCACTAGAACACGGAATTGAATGTTCAAATTATATATATCATAATGGTACTAAAGATTTATCTCGTTAAGACCTGGCTGTCGCAGTGATTTCTCGTGGTATGACAGAGGTGAACCGAGCCTAGACACATCTGAGTAGGTGCAGGTTGGCATAACTATATCTTGCGTAGATTAACTTGGCATGTCGGTTAGTCAATCTTGGAAAATCTGAGCGAATTAGGTGCATCAGCCTTGCTTTCTACACATCCCGCCACAATGACCCACTCTTCAATTGGTTCACGTCACGTGGTTTTACGCTCGGTGGCGTCCATCGGGATATTATGTTCTATGTCATTCTTCCCTCACGTACACCTTCGTGAGCATCTTTAAATCTTACTGGGTAATGTACAATTTTCCTCAGGCAAATTGCATGCTCCGACATCCATTGTTTAATACTACGCAAGATACCCTTCTTAATATTCAAGACCTATTCTCGACCTCCCAGAAATGTAGTTTTTGCTACTGGTTACCAATGTCTAATGTCACATTTCATAAAACTACGAAAGCCGATGTTGAAACGAGTTTTAGGTCTGTTGTGATGCTATAATCCTTTCTTTTGTTACTGGCTTCTGCTACCAAATACTCTGAAGGTGGTGGAGTAGATAAGGGTTTCTGGAAGGGCTTATCAAACCAGTCAAGTGCAAACATACACGAGGTGCAAGGTTCATTATCATTGCTTATCTAAGGTCACCTGTAAATATATATCTAATAAATTGCTAAGTTCGCGTATTGCGTTTAATTCCGAAATAGTGCTATTAAATTCCAAAGGATGCAGGATAAAAAATATGATTTCGTTCTTTGGCTGGAGTTAAAGAAAAGAAACAAAATTTTACTAATTTCCTTTAAACGAACATAAAAGGAAAGCGTTCCCCACCAGATCCTGTACATGGAATATCATACTATAAAAATCGTTATCAGATTGGATATGTAGTGTAATTCTTATGATAATACTAAATAATAAGTTGTAAATGGGATTATATGCAGTAACTATCTGTGATGTGCGTGACACATACATACACGTCATGTAAAAATATTATCTAAGGTGACTCAAGCAAAATTTATCGAGAGAAAAATAAATACTTCATATCTAAAAAAAAAAAAAACTGTATACTTGATCAAACGTATTTCCTGTATAAACTAAAGTAACCTAAAAAAAAAATTAAGTGGTGTGAAATTACTTAATTACCATATATAAGATTTTTATATAAATAAGTCCCTTTCATTTTTTTTTTGCTTATCCCTAGTACACGTGGTACAGGCCATGATAATCATGGTGGGTAGTTAGCGACTGCTTTTTACTGTAAGCGCACCACATGTCTACACATGTGAAAGCAGTTCGACTTTGCACTTACAAATGTGCCAGAGCCCCGTTTGGTTACTTGCACTCGCTGGTGGGGTTGGACTTTTGCAAGAATCGGGGGGCCATTGGAGCATTTTTTTTTTTAAACAGAAAAAAGTGTCCAATGCGGGGATCGAACCCGGGTCGTAGTGGTCGTAAACCAAACGGTTTAACCAGCCTTCCACCGACCCCCCAGTCCCTTTCATAATAATCTAGAGTGCAATATGTAAATATATGCGATAAATAGATAAAAAGAATCACAATAAGAGTTATTGCGATACAAATAAGAATAATCTTAAAGATGATATGCGGATCATATTTATAATATTCAATAGCTTCACAACGTTTAAAAAATGTTATTTATGAAGACATTCTATCGTTTGTACCTAAAAGAATAACTAAATATGGGGGGGGGGGGGGGGGAGGTTCCTATGCATATCATATCCGTACAAAAAAATCCGTACAATAATATACATGTAAATTTGTAAATATTTAAATCTAAGTTCTAATTTGTTTGCTGTTTTGTTTTCTCTGTATTAGGCGCAAATATTTCAATATCGCGCCTGGTTGATTAATAACTTAAATTAAAAAAAAAAAATTGAAACAAAAGAATATGCTTTTAGTAAATATACTTGATATTTCTTATATTCCATTATGTGAAAAAGTCATATTTTTCTTTGAATAATGAATTCGAATTGATGTTAATATTTTTCTTGATAAAACTAAAAATGCAAATAGTGAAATAAATAAAAGTGTTATATGTACTATATATTTTTTAGAATTTTCTATAGCAGTTACTCTATCGAAAAATGATTTAGTTTTTAGGACATTTATAGAGTTCCTACTGTAACGAAATGATTTGGGAATCAGGCCTGGCTGGGGCTCATAGGTTTCTAAAATACGATTAATCATATAGCTCTACTAATTTGGCTGGTCATCTTGAATAACTGTTTGTGTGGTTATGTACACTCATTATGGGATTTTCTATATCATACACAATAAATTTATTTTATTTTCAGAACACACTGGTGGAAAATACATTCCATACCTACATTCAAAAACAAACAGTTATAAAATGTTACAGCAATTGTAGAAGTCGGAAAAATCCAGGTTTCCATTCGGATCCGAGGTGCGTTTGGCTGCGTGGTAGAGTTCAACCAAGTTGTTTACATTCCGCGCAAATCGAGGGTTGCCATGCAGAAAGTGGTAAAGATCGCTCATGTCGATCAAGTTGTAGGATAGGTCGCTTTCTGCGAATGTGGAGCGCTCGAAGTCGATCAGTTTCCCGTAAAACCCACGAGTTAGGATGGGGAAACTTCTATTTCCGACATTGTAAATAAGTGCCGACTTTTCCCCCTTTTGAACCAACACATTCCTCTGATGGATATCATTATGAGCGAAACCTATCTCAACCTCCGCTTCAGCGAGAAACAAGCAAATCTGACAGAAAACACTCCATTGTACTTGGCGTTCGATTTGTTTGTTTTGAACAAGGCTGTCGAGAGTCTCTCCTCCAAAGGGCATTCTGTAAACAATAAACAGCTTCAGACTTTCTCCGTCCTCTTTCCTCGGTGTAGCCACTTTGAGCATCCGGCAGTAGTCAAAGAACACGTGAAGCTGATCCTCCACCATCCAGTATGACGTGAAGCAGCACGTATTCTCGCGGTGTCGAGGCAATATCCGCAGTTCGTCTACCACTCCCATCTCTTGTCTGACTTGGGACAGTTTGACTTCCTTAACACCGTAGATCTCTGGGCCGGCACTGTCTTCGATCCCAACAATCCTGTAAGCAACTGACCTGTTCCCATTGTTGTCAACTTCGTAAAGGCAGATTGCAGTTAATCCTCTCGCCAAAGGACGAAGAGTCCTTCCACTGAAGATATCCTCAAATTTGACAAAATCATTCCCAGCGGAATTGGGGATGAACTCTCTAGCCTGCTGCCTGATGGTAAACATTTGAAGTAATAACACGCTCCGTTTTTAAAAAAAAAAATATTGTAATTTAAATAAATGATTGAACTCTCAGTATGTAAACTAGTTATAATCTTTGTTGAGTGACATGTGACTAGAAGTTAACTCTGTGATAGGACTCCATAATATTTCCTTATCTTATCATACATAACCGAATTCCAAATCAATGTTAGACGTAGTTATTCATCAATAATAACCTTCAAATCTAATGGCATATTACTTGATTAGATAATGAGTAGTGTTGTTTCATATTTGATGCGCATTTGGATTAAATTTAATTAAATTTGTTTAATATTTTTTACTGATGTATTTTAACAAATTCTATTTAATATACTTTTTGTTATTCTTTCTATATTTGACAACACTGTCGTTATTTGATTTCTTTCGACATCAGCACGAAGAGAGACAATTTTTGAAAGGATTCAATATATTATAAAACACGATTTACAAGGTTGTCCCAAAAGTTCGTAAACACTTGCAAAAAAATTGAAATACCAGTATATTATTCGCTATAATATTATTCGCCGTTATGTATAATGTCTTGTATTATGTATAAAGTAATTGTATTACAAGGTATGTCCCATAAGTTCCGGACTGGGTCCATAAAAAAAAAAGTAAGATATTTTTAAAAAATATAATAAAACTTTTCAAAGTAATCCCCCCTTGCTTCAACGCACCAGTGCCATCGTTTCTCCCAATTGTCGAAACAGTTTTTATAGGCCTCTTTTGGAATGCTCTTCAATGCCAACAGCGATTTTTTCTATTATGTCATCCCTGGTGTCAAAATGTCTTCCTTTTAGAACTTTTTAGCTTTAAGTTTGGGGAACAGGAAAAAAGTCATTTGGTGCGATGTCTGGGGAATAGGGTGGTTGAGGTAGGATTTGTGTCCCGTTTTTCGCCAAAAAACTCGACACCAAGTGCGCTGTGTGAGGGCGGGCATTGTCATGGTGCAGGATCCAGTCACCATTAGTCCATTTTTCTGGCCTTTTTTTTTTTCGAATCGCTTCCCTTAGACTGCGAAGAATGCCCAAATACATTTCCTTAATAACTGTTTTGGCCTGCAGGAAGATACTCGTGATGAACAATGTCCTTGTTATCCAAAAAAGCGACCAGAAACACCTTGTTACTGGATTTCAATATCCCGGATTTTTTGGGGTCCAGGCTCACCTTGACCTCTCCACTCGGCAGATTGACGCTTGGTTTCAGGGTCATAGCCATAGACCCGTGTCTCGTCGCCTGTGATTATCTTGTCTTTCCATTGGACAACAAGATCGATCTTTATTTAGTCATATAAACGAAGATACAGTTTTAAGTGTTAGTAAGGGGGGGGGGGGGGTACATTCAAAATCTTTTCTTATGAAGAATTTGTAAATATCGTACTTAGTCCTATTAAAAAACCGTCGGAGCTCTGGCTTGGCGCGGTCCATGACGAAGTCGGCGGGGCTGTATCTGTATAAAGGGTCGGTGTTTCGGCAGTCGTTCTTCATTTGTTCGATCAAATGCTGTATCTCAGGGCACTCTACGTAGCGGTTGTAAAATGTCCGGCGGTCCTAGGCAGGCGGAGCACGCTTGTTTTCCATTCCTGGTCGGGTAGGGCAAGGCTCGTATTTTCAGGCGCCATGCTATGTCATCATAAATGTTTCGTTTTTTTGTGCCAGCTGGGTGCGGCGTTTAAAGAGCCATTTGAAGCCTTTTCGTTTGAAAATTTGAGATCAAAGTAAGTCGAGATAATTATCTCGCGTAGTGCGCTGCTCGTGAATCGGGAGAAGAGTCGTGATTTGTGGGTGATGGGCAGGTGCATGCAGGAACCATTATCTCTCGCTTTAAAATTCGTATTTTTTGTTTTGTTGTAGAGCTCAGTTAAGCTTTCAAAATCCTTCTTTATGTTCCGCGTGGCATGAGAGAAAAAGTCGTGTATTTCGCGCATATCACCGTTCTCATTAATAAAGTCTTTGAACCGTTTTAAGCGTCGGGTGCTAAAGACGGCGGGATTTTCGAGATATAGACTGTGTAGAAGATAACATTTCGGTAGAACAAGGTGTAAAAAATCGTTGCGCGAAAGTTGTTTAAAATCGATGCTGAAGTTGGGCGCGATATTTTTCCAGCTCGATAAAAATTGTTTTTCGCGCGACGATAAAAAAAAACTATGTAAATCGTAGTTAAACAGATTGTAGTAGTTTGTCGAATTTTTGTTTATAAAAAGAAAATCGTTTTCGTTTTTTACACCGTTTATGGACCTTTGTATACGTTTTAAAATGAAGAGGTCGCGCTGAGTAGCTAAGTGCAGCAGGCTGAGGCCACCCCTCTCGACGGCAGGCAAGTTATTGTCGATGTCGTCCAAGTTGTTTCCATATAGAGCGCGTCATCTAAATCTCTTTGTAATACGTTTAATATAGAATCGTTTTGGCAGGATGGCGTTTATCAAATAGGTAAATTTTGGTATGAAGTTCGAATTTAAAAATCGCGTCTTGAGGTGGAGGGGAGCGTTAAAATGTTTTCTTTAGCAATTACGGCTGAGTGGCGGAAGTAGGAACGAAGATTTTCTGTTTGCATTTTGAGAGGCGTTTTGGAATTTTCAAAATGTATACCGAGGATGTCAATTGCGTCGTTCCGCATTTCTATATCTTCTGGCTTATCGGTCCTGCCGCTCCAATTGCCGCACCACAACCCCTTATTCTTCTTAAAATTAATAGCGATGCCGGATATTTTCTCAAAATTTTTGAAACAATTATAAATACGCTTTAAAATCAGTTTCGTCTTTTAAAAATAAGATAAAATCGTCGGCATATGCATAAATCCCGGACGTAGAGCTGAGGTTTCGACGAAGATGGTATATGAGAGACGTCGTGGCAAATGAGGAAAGCAGCGCGGACAAGCCGCAGCCCTGTCGCACGCCTCTATTTACGCTGAATTCTGGAGAGCATTCGCCGTTCACGTCGATTTTTATTTTATTACCACTAAAGATGATTTTAACCCATTTCAAGGAAATATCGGGGATATCGAGCCTTTCCAGCGTAGCAATAATAAATGGTCTGTTGATCGAATCGAAAGCTTTTTTTTGTAGATCGATTGTTACGATTGCGAGGGACGTATTAAATGA
>CP092863.1:135367630-135557932 GCA_030710605.1 Cordylochernes scorpioides
TCATGAGTCGATTTAATTTTAATACACTATTTTTTATTTTTTTTCTTCATTCTCAGCCCTTTTTGTTTTACATTTTTCGGTTATTCCTTATTAGGCCAAGCCATCGGAGAAGCAATCTTTCTCAGCGTTCCAATAGCTCTAGGTTTCAGCATTCTTACAGCCTGCGCGAAACCAGAGCACAGATATTCGAAGATTGCGTGAACAGTCAGCGCGTAAAGCCACTCTGCGGTCTTTAGAGACACTGATCCCTCCATTCTCGCTTACAGGCGCATTCAGAGAGATATTATTCTACTCGGAGAAATACTAGAACAAATAATTTTTTCAGCAGCGTTTGGTCTTCTATGGAAAATGTGGGTTTTAATATTCTTTTGCTGTTGAATACTTTAAGCACCCTTTAATTTCCCTTGGGATGATGGACACTACATGCAGGTTTTGTGGGGCCTTAAGATGGAAAGATGAGTCTTCTGGAATGTGCTGTTCAAACGGGAAAGTCCGTTTGCCATTAATTGAGCTACCTCCCGCGCCAGTTCGCAGCCTATTATCTGGAGAGAAATATGATTCAGTCCATTTTTTTTGCGAACTATTCGCAAATATAATTCCTGCTTCTAAATGACATCATTTGGGGTTGAAAACACAAACCCACTCTGTTACTTTTCCAACCACATTTTCTATCCAAGGAAAGTTCTACCACAGAATAGGTTCACTTATGCCCTCTGAGAACCAGCCAGTAGATTTCTTCAGATCTATTTTATGGCAGTGATGATGATGATGATGATATTCAGACTGATCGAAGATGTCAGCAAATACAGGGAGTACGTCGTAATATTGTACAGGGTTTGCAGCGCATGTTGCACTAACACAATCTACTGGTTTAACAGTTTAAAACTGCACTTGAAAATCTCCCCAGTGATGCATACAGAGTTGTTGTAAATTGCTGATCGGACACCTCCTGGTCAACATCCTAGACGGTATAATGCTCCTACAGCTAATGAGGTTGCGGTTGTCTTAGCTGTAATCAATTTGGCTCACGTGACACTGTTTTACGTCAGCGAGATAATGTACTGCAACATGTTAGCGACACACATCGCTTTTATGATGCCTTCAATATCCTTTAATTTTATGGAAAGGCCAAGAAGGATATTCTTTTCATATTCCTCAGATCGACCCAAACACTAGACAGCCTTTGTCAAGTGAAATGTCTTCTATGGATTTTTATGGCTATTTTAATATGGTTCGACGAAATACCAAATGTCATTGTTCAATTTGGCCAGCTCTTTCATCAATTCCTGGTCGATATGTATGCTAAGGTAGAAAGTGAACGTTTGCGCTATATTACGCTGCACCAGAGAAACTTGCGTGCAAGAGTTATATTCATTTGCGCGATGCCCTGTCAACTGATGCAAATATTAACCCTAATAGCTGGGTCAAAGGATCATTTTGCCATCAAGTTTTGTCAATAGTCCCAGATATTTGTCAGAATATACGCAGGATGCTTTTTGTTATGTTCGGAAATTTGGGCGTCCAGATCTTTTTATTACTTTTACAAGTAACCCTCTTGGGAAGAGCTATCTGCAGCGTTGCTACCAGAACAAAAACGCTGGATAAGGCATGATATCACAGCTCGGGTTTTTCGGGAAATAATTAGTTAAATTTATTGGGGCTCTAACAAAAGGCAATTGTATGGAGCAACAGTTGCGTGGATGTATTCTGTTGAATGGCAGAAAAGGGGACTTTCTCATGCTCACATATTAGTTTTGCTAGCAAATAAGCTCCGTCCCACAGATAGACTCTGTTATATGTGCTGAGTTTCCAGATCCTATTCAAGACCCGATATTGTATAACATTGTGGTTTAGAATTGATACATGGGCCTTGCGGTGAGTACAACCCTGTGTCCCCTGTATGAAGAATAGTAGCTGTTCTAAAAAATATCCGAAACAATTTTTGCTGGAAACCCAGACTAATGAGAATGGTTATCTACTTATATAATTGCCTTATTCTGTCTGTGTGAAGTTCACTGTGTGAAGTTCACGGCTAGATTTTGGTCAGAATATAATATAAAAAGCCAACAATGAAGAATGAATGTAAGTTAAAAAGCCAACAATGAAGAGTAAATATGATATAAAAAGCCAACAATGAAGAATAAATGTAAGATAAAAAGCCAACAATGAAGAGTATATATATATAAAAAGCCAACAATGAAGAATGAATGTAAGATAAAAAGCCAACAATGAAGAGTAAATATGATATAAAAACCAACAATGAAGAATGAATGTAAGATAAAAAGCCAACAATGAAGAGTAAATGTAATATAAAAAGCCAACAATGAAGAATAAATGTAAGATAAAAAGCCAACAAAAAGAGTAAATCTACTTATATATTTGCCTTATCTGTCTGTTTGTCTGTTTGAAGCTCACGGATGGGATTTTTCATAACCATCGGTGGTTCAGTGGTAGAATGCTCGCCTGCCACGCGGGCGGTCTGGGTTCGATTCCCGGCCGATGCATTTTTTTTTTTACAATTTTTAAAACTCATTTATATATTATACAAGAATGACATCCACGGCGCCAATTTATAATTGTAACGAATAGTATTTGAATAAAAGCATTTAATCGGGTAAAACCCGGGCGTTGCCGGGTCATTCTTATATAATAATTGTATAAACGAATGCAAGACAAAATCACCGCGAATGTTTCTTTTTTTAAGGCAATTTTTTTTATGGCAATTATCGTTATTTATCGTTAATTTTTGTTCCATTTTATTAAAAAAAAAACGATATGGTGCCTTTAAAAAATGATCTTTATTACTATGCAGTTTTCTATTTAGTCAATATACCTAAGTTAATGTTGCAAATGTAATTATCTCTATCGATTTAGTAGGTGAATGCAAAAAAAAAAATCGACATGATGAAATCTTTATGAAAATTCACATTTTTATTTTATATTTTCAAGACACAAAACAGTTTGGGGCCGTTTCACAAGAGAGACATCCACGGCGCCAATTATAATTGTAACGAATAGTATTTTAATTAAAACATTTTAAAAACACACAGTTTGGAACGGGACGTTTCACAAGAGTGACATCCATGGCGCCAATTTATAATTGTAACGAAGTATTTGAATTAAAACGTTTTTAAAATATATACGCACTCGGGTAAACCCGGGCGTTGCCCGGGCCATTCGTCTAGTATAATATAAAAGCCAACAATGAAGAGTGAATGTAAGATAAAAAGCCAACAATGAAGAGTAAATGTAATATAAAAAGCCAACAAGAAGAATGAATGTAAGATAAAAAGCCAACAATTAAGAGTGAATGTAAGATAAAAAGCCACAATGAATAGTAAATGTAATATAAAAAGCCAACAATGAAGAATGATGTAAGATAAAAAGCCAACAATGAATAGTAAATGCAATATAAAAAGCCAACAATGAAGAATGAATGTAAGAAAAAGCCAACAATGAAAAGTAAATATAATATAAAAAGCCAACAATGAAGAGTGAATCTACTTATATAATTGCCTTATTCTGTCTGTGTGAAGTTCACTGTGTGAAGTTCACGGATGATTATGGTCAGAATATAAATAAAAAGGCAACAATGAAGAATGAATGTAAGATAAAAAGCCAACAATGAAGAGTAATTATGATGTTCAGGATTAGAGTTATTCTCTTTTATTTTTATTTGTGTCATGCAATTATTTGTGTACATCGTGTAAATTCATTATTGGTTTTTGTATAAGATTATATTCGTTTTCTTTGTAGGCAAATATCAGACTCACCTAAATTGTAGGTATTATGTAAATTTACTGTCTCTTTTTTGTTTTGTGTAATATATGAAATATATGTAAATTTAGTTAGTATAAAAGGGATAATTTTGGATGAATAAAGGTCAGTGTGAAAGTGAGGCTGGTCTAGGTGTCTTGCTTGACCTCCTTTACAGGTTTAAATTGTCTCCACAGGTGAGACTGGTCCCTCGACATCTGAATCTAAGGGCGCCTAGGCAGACAGCCTTTATCGCGCCAACAACTGGTCCCTCGTCATCTGAATCTAAGGGCGCCTAGGCAGACAGCCTTTATCGCGCCAACAACTGGTCCCTCGTATCTGAATCTAAGGGCGCCTAGGCAGACAGCCTTACGCGCCAACAAGTGGTCCCTCGAGCCGGATAGAAGCGCTATGGAGACGCAGTCAACGGATTTGGAGGGAACTCCTCGTATCAGGAGGAGTACTAGAAAAAACCTTGGAATCGGCCAGTAAGATATCCGGACGCAGAGCCTCAGAGAACAATTCCCATGGCCACAACAGAGCTGACTGGGGAGGGAATAGACTCGACCAGGACAACGGATGATGTTCCAGACGGACCCAGCCTTGTGGAAACTTACGGGAAGTTGAAAAGGATACTGGAACAAAAGCTGGAACAGGTGGACGGTCAGCTGCTTCGAGCCGATCAGATCGTTTAAGGAAGCGAATGGAGCTTCAGATGGTGAAGCTGAAAATTGAAAGAGAAAGGGAAGCTTCGGTCAACTCGCTGCAGCAGCGGGAATTGGAGCTGCGAAGGAGCCTGATAGAGGACGACTCCCAGTGCCTTAGCAGCGACGACGATGTCCCTGAAGACACCAAAGCCGAGAATGATGAGAAATACGTGGCGGAACGGGAGACAAGGCCGAAAGAAGAGCCATTGCTGTCGCAGACTACCCCTGTATTTCGTCCCGCAACGCAGCCTGGTCGCTGCGCGAATGATCCAGAGCCTACTTCTGGTGCCAGCGAATTGGCAATGGCGTTGGTAGAGGCTTTCAAACAGCAGGGCCTAAACACGGAGAGATTATGGCGCGTCAGGGTTCGGGAGGACAGTTGCCTGTATTTTCCGGGAACCCCCTTGATTGGCCGGTGTTCATCCAGCACTATCGGCAATCGACCAAGGACTGTGGGTATTCTCCAGCTCAGAACATGGCGAGGTTGGAGAGAGCGGTGCAGGGAGATGCAAGAAGGTCAGTGCGTGCTCTCATGATTGTCCCGGCCAATTCTGAGGTGGTAATACAGGTTGGAGCAGCGGTACGGACAGCCTGAGTACGTGGTACAGGCCTTAATTGAAATGGCCAAGAAGACCCCATCGCCGAAGGAGGGTCGATTGTCTGGGATCTTGGATTACGCCAACGCTATAAATAACCTGGTGACAACGGTGAAGGCGCTGGACACCCCGAGCCACCTGCAAAATCCTCAATTGAAGAAGGAGTTGGTAGACAAATTCCAGATGCGCTGCGGTTACAGTGGGAGAATACGTGTTGATGCGAGGGGGTGCAGGAGAAGTCACATTGGAAGACCTTTCTAAGTGGATGAATATAAAAGCTGCAGCAGTCAGCATGGTGACCATCCCGGACTTCAAAAAAGGCCGTGAGAGGGATAGTGGGCATCATAGTTATGACGGCGGTTGAGTCGGGTTCTCCCGGAAATGCGCGGCGTGTAACGAGGCCGGTCATTGCATTCGGAATTGCCATCTATTTAGGTCAAGTGACATCGATGACCGATGGAGGATGGTCAAGGAGAAGAAGTTGTGCATTTCCTGTTTGCGAAAGGGACATGGCATAAAAACCTGCCGCCAAAAGAAGGTGTGTGGTGCGGGTGGATGTGAGCGGAGCCATCATCCCCTTCTGCACAGTGAGAGGAAAGACCAGCGGCAACCTCGTCGACCGACACCAGAACCCCAGCAGAAATAAGTGGACTGTTGAATGGAAGCTCGCGATCCGTCATACTGCGGGTTATTATGGTCCAACTGTATGGAAAGGATGGAAAGTCAAGGAAGGAGTGTGCGATTTTTGATGAATGCTCTTCCGTGACGATGATGGATGCGGATTTGGCGAATCAACTCGGACTACGGGGAAGGACTGACCCCCTGCGGCTCAAATGGACAGACGGGAGAATGCAGGAGATTTCACTTCCCGACGTGTTTCTTGTGAGGTCGGCCCCGTAGAGGGTGGCATAGATTCAGCCTGAATAATGTACGAACTGTACAAATCTCTGTCTTCCTGCTCAGCTATACAGATATGATGAGCTGTGCGAAAAGTGGAATCACCTAAAGGCGGTAAAAATACCAGATATGGGTAATATAAAACCGAGATTACTAATCGGTCAACCCCACATTAGGCTGACGGCGGCGAGAGAAATCATAGAGGGAACTGGCGACTCTCCTATTTTGACAAAAACCCGTCTAGGGGTGGTTGGTACACGGTCCAACAGGCAATGTAAGCGGAAATGGGGAGATTTCTTTCTCTACCTTTGTGGTATCTGACGAGGACTTTCTTCATGATCTGGTGAAGGAGAATTTCAAAATTGAAAGCATTGGGTTAGGGGGCTGTTACCTCGTTCAAAACAGGACCTTCTGGCGGAGCAGAAGATGAATGAACTCATTCAACGAGTTGGAAACAGATGGGAAACTGGTTTGCTGTGGAAGGTGAACGAGGGGGATATGAGGCTACCTGATAACTACAGTGTTGCATTCAACCGTCTTATAGGAGTAGAACCAGAGGGAGGGATCCAAGAACAAAGTGAGCGACCTGCTCAAGCCAATCTCCAGGGAGAAGCCCAAGGCAAAGGGCAATGATGATCTCCTGGTCTACAAGAAGATGCCAATCTCTGAGTTCATCTACGGGGACAACTACACTGAGATCCTCTACAATACCCATGAGATCACTCTGGATGACGAGACCATTGCCAACCACCTCTCCTCCACAGCAGAGATTAAGGAGAATCTTAAGGACATCAAAGTTCTGGGTCCGGCAGACATTAAGCGGCTGCTGAAGTGGAGGAGAGCACTGCGGGAGGAGCTGGTAAAGAGGGAGCCGGGCAGGGAGGCAGAGGAGAAGTTGGGGGAGGAAGATGTGGACGCCCTACTGGCCAAAGAGCTGGAAGAGGTCACTGGAAACATGCGCAAGGAGAAGAAGCGCAAGCAGAAGAAGCTCCAGAAGAGACAGACTCAGATGTTGAAGAGTGAGGCTGAGACCGACCTGCTGGCTGAAGACTATGACCTCTTCACTATCTCCAAGATCAAGACCAAGAAAGCCTTGGAGACCATTGGAGCCGACCAGGAGCCCCCAGAGCTGGAGCCAGAACCAGAGGAGGAAGATGCTGAGCTGAACAAGAAGAAGCTCAAGTACTACAGCCGGGATGAGCTGCCCGACTACCACACAGAGGGCGACGGAGCCCCAAGTCTAGCTCAGAGGATAAGGACAGTGACGTGGTAGATGATGGAGATGCTCTAGACTCAGCCAGTGATGAGGAAGACAATGAGGAGATTTCAGAAGACGAAGGACTTCCAGATTCTGAGAAATGTTCAGCCGAGAAATCTGAAATTGATGATGATGATACCACTTCTGCCATTAAGGAAGAGGAACAGACTTACGACGATGACGACTTCAACATTCCTCAGTTCAGCATGACAGAATGGCAGACCATGAAAGCCAACTACCGGTCGCAGCAAGTCACAATTCACATCAATTTTGAGAAGCTGGTCGATGCAGTCACCAAGGGAGACAAGATCACAGTGTACAACGCGTTGCGCAAGGGCCGCAGTACCACCGCCATGACCTGAACATCCTGATAGATGGCACCACACTACTGTTGATGGCCGTTGAGCGGGGCTTTGACGAAATTGTGGAGATCCGGTGTTGGGCGGCGCGAACCCCAACTTGGCCTTGCAGGGCGGCAAGACACCGCTCATGGTAGCGATGGAGAAGAACCAGGTACGCTGCCTACTGGTGCTAGTGGACACCGGAGCCAGACTGGGCAGCCAAGATAACGACGGCAACTCTGTGCTCCACCTGGCATGTCGCCTGCGCCGTACCACCTGTGTGGAACATTTGCTGCAGTTGGGCGCAAACACCGGACCGACCAACAAGCGGTCGTTGAGGCCCTGCCGGCTGGGGGACATCGATGCTGTGCTCAGCCATATGTCCATCCTGGAGGACAACTTTGAGTACACCATCAAGCACTGCAGCCCCTACATGAAGCTGGTCACCCCCCTGTTCCCTCTCCAGATCTTCTCCCTCAGGGAAGGCCCGCTCTTCGTCCTCAGCTTTGCCTGCTCTCTCATCTGCTATCACTCCCAGATGTGCCTCCTTTTCATGGCTCCGGCAGACTTCAACTTCCAGCACAGGATGAAGACCTGCATGGACGGCGCCACCTCCCCCGTGGTGTCTGTTATCCTGAATGAGTTCCAACAGAAGTGCATCTCGCTGGATGGAAATTTTGTGTTCTGCCTTGTCAACCTAGTCAATGGCACCAACCTACACGGTGCTGATAAGGAGCAACAGCAGGCACCTGAGTTGCAGAAGGAGCAACAGCAGGCACCTGAATTACAGACTGGGCAAGAGCTGCCACCTGAACCACATCCTGGGCAAGAGCTGCCACCTGGACCTCAAGGCTGAAAATGGATTTCGTCCCGAAATCGAGGGGAAATATGTTCAGGATTAGAGTTATTCTCTTTTATTTTTATTTGTGTCATGCAATTATTTGTGTACATCGTGTAAATTCATTATTTGTTTTTGTATAAGATTATATTCGTTTAATTTGTAGGCAAATATCAGACTCACCTAAATTGTAGGTATTATGTAAATTTACTGTCTCTTTTTTTGTTTTGTGTAATATATATGAATATATGTAAATTTAGTTAGAGTATAAAAGGGATAATTTTGGATGAATAAAGGTCAGTGTGAAAGTGAGGCTGGTCTACGGTGTCTTGCTTGACCTCCTTTACAGGTTTAAATTGTCTCCACAGGGGAGACTGGTCCCTCGACATCTGAATCTAAGGGCCACTAAGGCAGACAGCCTTTATCGCGCCAACAACTGGTCCCTCGTCATCTGAATCTAAGGGCGCCTAAGGCAGACAGCCTTTATCGCGCCAACAACTGGTCCCTCGTCATCTGAATCTAAGGGCGCCTAAGGCAGACAGCCTTAACGCGCCAAAATATGATATAAAAAGCCAACAATGAAGAATGAATGTAAGATAAAAAGCCAACAATGAAGAATGAATGTAAGATAAAAAGCCAACAATGAAGAGTAAATATGATATAAAAAGCCAACAATGAAGAATGAATGTAAGATAAAAAGCCAACAATAAAGAGTAAATGTAATATAAAAAGCCAACAAAGAAGAATAAATGTAAGATAAAAAGGCACCAATGAAGAGTAAATATAAAATAAAAAGCCAACAATGAACAATAAATGTAAAATAAAAAGCCAACAATGAAGAGTAAATATAATATAAAAAGCCAACAATGAAGAATGAATGTAAGATAAAAGGCCAACAATGAAGACTAAATATGATATAAAAAGCCAACAATGAAGAATGAATGTAAGATAAAAAGTCAACAATGAAGAGTAAATGTAATATAAAAAGTCAACAATGAAGAATAAATGTAAGATAAAAAGCCAACAATGAAGAGTAAATATAATATAAAAAGCCAACAATGAAGAGTGAATGTAAGATAAAAAGCCAACAATGAAGAGTAAATGTAATATAAAAAGCCAACAATGAAGAATGAATGTAAGATAAAAAGCCAACAATGAAGAGTAAATGTAATATAAAAGCCAACAATGAAGAGTGAATGTATATAAAAACCAACAATGAAGAATGAATGTTAAATAAAAAGCCAACAATGAAGAGTAAATATGATATAAAAAGCCAACAATGAAGAGTGAATGTAAGATAAAAAGCCAACAATGAATAGTAAATGCAATATAAAAAGCCAACAATGAAGAATGAATGTAAGATAAAAAGCAACATTGAAGAGTAAATATAATATAAAAAGCCAACAATGAAGAATGAATGTAAGATAAAAAGCCAACAATGAAAAGTAAATATAATATAAAAAGCCAACAATGAAGAGTGAATCTACTTATATAATTGCCTTATTCTGTCTGTGTGAAGTTCACTGTGTGAAGTTCACGGATAGATTTTGGTCAGAATATAATATAAAAAGCCAACAATGAAGAATGAATGTAAGATAAAAAGCCAACAATGAAGAGTGAATGTAAGATAAAAAGCCAACAATGAATAGTAAATGTAATATAAAAAGCCAACAATGAAGAATGAATGTAAGATAAAAAGCCTACAATGAATAGTAAATGCAATATAAAAAGCCAACAATGAAGAATGAATGTAAGATAAAAAGCCAACAATGAAGAGTAAATATAATATAAAAAGCCAACAATGAAGAATGAATGTAAGATAAAAGCCAACAATGAAAAGTAAATATAATAAAAAAGCCAACAATGAAGAGTGAATCTACTTATATAATTGCCTCATTCTGTCTGTGTGAAGTTCACTGTGTGAAGTTCACGGATAGATTTTGGTCAGAATATAATATAAAAAGTCAACAATGAAGATTGAATGTAAGATAAAAAGCCAACAATGAAGAGTGAATGTAAGATAAAAAGCCAACAATGAATAGTAAATGTAATATAAAAAGCCAACAATGAAGAATGAATGTAAGATAAAAAGCCAACAATGAATAGTAAATGCAATATAAAAAGCCAACAATGAAGAATGAATGTAAGATAAAAAGCCAACAATGAAGAGTAAATGTAATATAAAAGCCAACAATGAAGAGTGAATGTAATATAAAAAGCCAACAAAAGAATGAATGTTAAATAAAAAGCCAACAATGAAGAGTAAATATGATATAAAAAGCCAACAATGAAGAGTGAATGTAAGATAAAAAGCCAACAATGAATAGTAAATGCAATATAAAAAGCCAACAATGAAGAATGAATGTAAGATAAAAAGCCAACATTGAAGAGTAAAATAATATAAAAAGCCAACAATGAAGAATGAATGTAAGATAAAAAGCCAACAATGAAAAGTAAAATATAATATAAAAAGCCAACAATGAAGAGTGAATCTACTTATATAATTGCCTTATTCTGTCTGTGTGAAGTTCACTGTGTGAAGTTCACGGATAGATTTTGGTCAGAATAAATATAAAAAGCCAACAATGAAGATAGAATGTAAGATAAAAAGCCAACAATGAAGAGTGAATGTAAGATAAAAAGCCAACAATGAATAGTAAATGTAATATAAAAAGCCAACAATGAAGAATGAATGTAAGATAAAAAGCCTACAATGAATAGTAAATGCAATATAAAAAGCCAACAATGAAGAATGAATGTAAGATAAAAAGCCAACAATGAAGAGTAAATATAATATAAAAAGCCAACAATGAAGAATGAATGTAAGATAAAAAGCCAACAATGAAAGTAAAATAATATAAAAGCCAACAATGAAGAGTGAATCTACTTATATAATTGCCTCATTCTGTCTGTGTGAAGTTCACTCTGTGAAGTTCACGGATAGATTTTGGTCAGAATATAATATAAAAAGTCAACAATGAAGATTGAATGTAAGATAAAAAGCCAACAATGAAGAGTGAATGTAAGATAAAAAGCCAACAATGAATAGTAAATGTATATAAAAAGCCAACAATGAAGAATGAATGTAAGATAAAAAGCCAACAATGAATAGTAAATGCAATATAAAAAGCCAACAATGAAGAATGAATGTAAGATAAAAAGCCAACAATCAAGAGTAAATATAATATAAAAAGCCAACAATTAAGAATGAATGTAAGATAAAAAGCCAACAATGAAAAGTAAATATAATATAAAAAGCCAACAATGAAGAGTGAATCTACTTATATAATTGCCTTATTCTGTCTGTGTGAAGTTCACTGTGTGAAGTTCACGATAGATTTTGGTTAGAATATAATATAAAAAGCCAACAATGAAGAATGAATGTAAGATAAAAAGCCAACAATGAAGAGTGAATGTAAGATAAAAAGCCAACAATGAATAGTAAATGTAATATAAAAAAGCCAACAATGAAGAATGAATGTAAGATAAAGCCTACAATGAATAGTAAATGCAATATAAAAACCAACAATGAAGATGAATGTAAGATAAAAAGCCAACAATGAAGAGTAAATATAATATAAAAAGCCAACAATGAAGAATGAATATAAGATAAAAAGCCAACAATGAAAAGTAAATATAATATAAAAAGCCAACAATGATGAGTGAATCTACTTATATAATTGCCTCATTCTGTCTGTGTGAAGTTCACTGTGTGAAGTTCACGGATAGATTTTGGTCAGAATATAATATAAAAAGCCAACAATGTAGATTGAATGTAAGATAAAAAGCCAACAATGAAGAGTGAATGTAAGATAAAAAGCCAACAATGAATAGTAAATGTAATATAAAAAGCAACAATGAAGAATGAATGTAAGATAAAAAGCCAACAATGAATAGTAAATGCAATATAAAAAGCCAACAATGAAGAATGAATGTAAGATAAAAAGCCAACAATCAAGAGTAAATATAATATAAAAAGCCAACAATTAAGAATGAATGTAAGATAAAAAGCCAACAATGAAGAGTAAATATAATATAAAAAGCCAACAATGAAGAGTGAATCTACTTATATAATTGCCTTATTCTGTCTGTGTGAAGTTCACTGTGTGAAGTTCATGGATAGATTATGGTCAGAATATAATATAAAAAGCCAACAATGAAGAATGAATGTAAGATAAAAAGCCAACAATGAAGAGTAAATGATATAAAAAGCCAACAATGAAGAATGAATGTAAGATAAAAAGCCAACAATAAAGAGTAAATGTAATATAAAAAGCCAACAATGAAGAATAAATGTAAGATAAAAAGCCAACAATGAAGAGTAAATATAATATAAAAAGCCAACAATGAAGAATGAATGTAAGATAAAAGCCAACAATGAAGGGTAAATATGATATGAAAGCCAACAATGAAGAATGAATGTAAGATAAAAAGCCAACAATGAAGAGTAAATGTAATATAAAAAGCCAACAATGAAGAATAAATGTAAGATAAAAAAGCCAACAATGAAGTAAATGTAATATAAAAAGCCAACACACCGCGGTTACACATCCGCTAGTTTGATATATTTTACAATTAAAGTTTCAAATAATTTAAAAATATTCTAAGTCAATGTTGTTTTCTCAAAATACAAATTTTTGATATTTTTGTTATTGATGATTTTAAAGTAATAGACTCATTTTCAATTTATATTAACTTAATTAGGATATTTAAAAGAGCAATACAGGTCATTATATTTACAATAATGTGGAGATAGGCAATATAAATGATTCAAATTTCAAGAGAAGGAATCGCCTGACATCATTGAAGAAGAAACAAAAGTTAATGGCGACGAGTTTCTTTTATTAATATCTTCAGGTCTGGAATCCTGAGGCTTTCTTAAATATTTTATTTGTTTGTCTATCCACAGCTATGTAATCAATTTTTATTATACTTCTCAAGCACACAAAAAAATGAGATTTTGTACCCTTTTTAGAACCCGAGGACAATGCAAGTTGACAAATTTTTCAGACTTCTGGGTTGTCATGGTAGCAGAGAATTGACACATTTTCAAATTGCCTTTTATTTTTTAGAATAATTTTAAAACATAAATTGATCATTCTGCTATGTGGAACCAGGCAGGTGCTGGTAAGCCGAAATGTTGAATTGGTGATGAGTATGTGGTTTCTTTAATTATTCTGAGATTATATACTATTCAAATTAATTGAAGACCAGATCTCCATAGAAATATATATACTCCGAGAAAATACAAATATATTTAGAATTTTTAAAAAGGAAAATTGATATAGTTGATAATGTCATATTATTCAAATCAGGATTAATAAGATGAAGTTTCTTAAAGGAAATAAAAAGAATAATAGCAGTATGAAGAGATGCAATTATAAGATTGGTCTATTTAATAGAGATATGAAATATATGTTTCAGAAATATTAAATTATCATCGCAAGTGAGCAATTGAGAAAATTATAATATTGTAAATTATATGAAAATAATTTCAAATTATACACTCAAGTAAAAGATTGGGATGTAGAGAGTAGATGCCATCCCATATATATTCTGAGAGATTAGAAAAAATTAATATAGGAAACATTATATCTTAATTATACACCATTTCTAAAATATTTATTTACATTGGTAATAGTTAAAAACCTTTTTCAACAAAATATATGAATTTATAAATAATTGATTTTAGCTCTATACAAGTACAAATTTATTAAATCTTTGAACTGGCTGTCGTTGTAGATACTTTCTTAGTAATAGCAAATTATCTTGTTTAACTTGTAAAACTTATATTACAACAATTTTGAAGTAGATTTGTAATATAGTAAACACTAAATATCATTTTAAAATCAAAATATGCATTGATAAAAATTGTGAGCTTGATAATATTATTTTCTTTATCATAAAACCTTCATATTAAATTATTTATTTCTTCAATTGGCGAATGTTAACTGCATTATTCAATGACATTCGGGGGTCAACCATTACGATAGTGTTTTCTTCATTCTTCGGAATCAGGGAAGCATTCTCAATTTCATTTTCTGATTTCAAATCAACCTGCATTGACACCTCGGATGTAAAGTGTTTGAGACCTTCGGGCTCATCAAACACCCCAGCAGGGGGTGCAGATGCATTAAGGCAGTCGGGTCTGCCACTTCCTGGTTTGATTAGCGCTTTTTTTAGTCATGGAAGCTCCTCCAGCCACATTGTTGCCTGCCGTCTGGAGGCCGACTCTCCCGCTTGAACTTTTTTCCTTCCTATCAGCACGCCAACAAAACAATGAAAGTGCCATTGTTAAAAAAGTCGTTGCCCCTTTTAGTCATTTTTCACTATTCGTTTCAAACACTTCGATTTATGATGTGTGCTTGTTTTTGTGAAATAGTTTTTTTTCTGAAATATTGCAACAATTGTAATGAAATACATTTAAGAGGATTTAGGGAAAAAGGTTAATCAGAAACTCTCTTAATTAGAAGAAATCAGAACAACCTTTGGGTATTCATATTTAAGTACATTGTGGCAATAAAAAATTGTACTAACTATTTTAATTATTATTTTCTTTCCTTTAATGTAAAATACAAAAAAAAAGGTAGTAAAGGTTCCTTTCATTTTTCGTGAAATAAGTTACAAAAGGTTTTATTAACTGTATGATAAATAACTGAATTTTTTAAAAATTAAATTAATATATAATATATAAATATGAATATATAAACATATGGATGGACATTTTCTAGGAACGATAATGATATATAAAAAAGAGAGTCACCTCTCCAATAAATAAAGACATCAAAATATTTTGCCATCTATACACGTGTAGACTTGAATATTATATAAATAATGGCACTAATTTCTGAAAGGCTCCAAATTATAATGATACAGTTTGTATGGAACATTTGGAATAGAAAATTAGGTGTCATAGATATTATCTAAATGTTTGATTGCATCTATTTAAACTCTATTTGAAAATAAATAGTAATACCTTTTTCAAGAAAAATTTTGTTACATGAAATTCTAGGTCAATTTCTAAGATGAAAGAACGAAATACAATCATACCGCTCCCTCCCTACTACCATTAATAACTTTATGTTATGGATTGCTTGTTGTGTATTTCCTCTTTATAAGGCGAAAACGCGTCATCTATACATATGAAATGGAAGCATTAAAGCAGGAGTTTTTCTTTTTTTTAACATAAAACAAACTTCTCACATTCTTATTGCGATGAAAATATTGAGAGGGTTTGGTTCATTAGTGAGAAACCCTCCCAGCACTTTCAGCAATTTGATCTACCAGACCGCTTCTCAGAGCTCTAATACTTGTTTTCAAGCAAACTATAGTCATAAAATTTTAGAACAGCAGAAATCCATATAGATCATATAGAGCTCTGAGAATCAGTCTAGTAGATTAAATTAACGAAGCTGTTGAGAGGAATTCACCTCTGATTGGTCAAGCTCTCCTAATATTTCTCATCGCTGTTAGGACAGTAGAAGGTTTTTTTATATTAAAAAAAGCACATTCTTGTTTTAATGTTTCTATTTCTTATGTATAGATGGTCCGTTATAATCTGGTAATTCAATATGCCAAACTTTGAATTTGAACTTATTGTTTGTGTAAGAGCTTTGCTCGATGCGAATATTTATAAGTAATTCTGCGGTCTTTAGAGATTTTGTCCTTAACTTGCTTGAATACTATTTTAGAATTCTACCATTTATTGCAGCCTATATGAGCAGAATTAACCAATACAGTATTAGCGCCCTGAGAAGCGGTCTGGTAGAATGAAATGGCAAAACCCCTGAAAGAGTGTACCAATGATGAGCCAAGCCCTCCCAATATTTTTTTTATCGCAGTAAGTACAGTAGAAATTTGTTTTATATTTAACAAGAAAAATTCGTGCTCTAATTATTTCATTTCTTAAATCATCTTTTTTATTTCAAATTTACATTATTTTTCTCATATATTCAATTTGATTGATTGCATATTAAAGTTACAAATTTAAGTTTCAAATGATTGCGATATATTCTAAGTCAGTATTATTGTTTTATGTTAATTAATATTTTTGTGTGTGTGTGTGTTAAAATTATTAATTTTAAAGTATGAAATTCAGTTTAAATCCAAATAACTTTATTGAGATAATCTTGAAAAGAGATATCCTAGCTCATTAAATTTACAAAATGTGGAGGGTAATATATTGTCAAGTAGCTCCATCCAGATGGGACAACTGTCAATCATCCCTGGACCCCGGGGGGGGGACCACAGGTGTGGGGGCTTCTGGGAAGCTGATCTGTAAATAAGGAAAACGGGACGGTGGCTAACGCCGTTCATTAGGATTATCTTTTAACTTGGGGTAAGTTGTACAAAACTCTCTCTCCCTATAAATACCCCTTATAATAAATTATTTATTCCCAAAATTTGCCCTTGCTTTATTTATCTCCGCGACATATTTTGGCGGAGACGCTGGGGTAACGTGACGGAACTTCGAAGAAGTCGACGTCTACAGGGACGTGAACCAATTATTGAACTTTTGTCACAACGAATAAAATGGAAGACGACCACAGACCTACTGTTAGCGGATCCTACCTCCCTTGTCAGCGCCAACGAGATCCATCTACCTTTTCTGGAGATGGAAATATAAACCCTGGACAGTGGTTGAAGGAGTACGAGAGAGTGTCGAAGTACAACAGATGGGACGACACCATGAAGCTTGCCAACGTCGTCTTTTACTTGAACGGAACTGCTGGAAGGTGGTTTGATAATAACGAAGTATCACTCAACTCGTGGAGAAGCTTTGAAGACGCATTCCGCGGTGTGTTCGGACTGCAGGAGGATTCTGCTCGACGCGCCTAGGAAGTTCTGAAGTCAAGAGCACAGAAGGCCGAGGAATCCAGCGAGTTATATATCCAGGAGATTCTTAGACTCTGCCACCAGGTGAACCCTCGCATGGAAGAAGGTGAGGTAGTTGCTCACATTATAAAGGGAATTTCGGAGGACACATACCAGGTATTGGTGGCGAAAGACATACAGACGGTAGATGAAATCCTGAAGTTTTGCCGTCATCTAACAACCGTCAAGCAGCGCAGGATCGGCCGTACGAAATTCGCCAGGTTGTCAAACGTAATGCTCATTTCATGTGTTGACGACTCAGACGACTTGGCCGCGTTAATTCGCCGCATCGTTAGAGAAGAAATACAAGAGGTCCTCTCACCACCTGAAGTGGTCAATCCTCTCCGAGAAGTGAACGCCCTGGAACAGACTGTGAGGGAAGAAGTTAGCCGTGTTCTCCAACCTACCAAAGCACAAATCAACGTGGTACAACAACAACCACGCACGCCCTATAATATCGACCGACCAACCCAATCAGGAAGACGGAACATTGGAGAACATACGACGACAAACCAATCTGCTTCCACTGTGGACGACCCGGACATGTCGTCCGCTATTGTAGGGAACGACGGCAGGTCTTCGCTGACGCCAGGTCAAGGAATGGCGGAGAAGGAAGAAATGTTGGGTTTTCGAGTCGACCCCCGAGATATGACGCCGACGACGACTATGTAACGCCCCAAACCTCGACGTACTTCTACCGGAGCTCTTCCCCACATCCAAGCCGTGCAAGGTCGCCAACCCGAAGACAATCCCAGTCGCCAGCCCGTCGTTTCAGCCGTTCTCTCAATCCTCAGAATTTGAAAAACTAGGTGGAGCGGCTTCTACCGGGGGTGAGGTCGCCATTGAGGAAAATCCTCCAGGGTATATCCCCGCTAAATTAAAAGAAAATTTTGTTATGGTCGAAATAAATGGACGCAAAATTAAAGCATTGGTGGATTCAGGAGCAGACTTTTCTGTTATTTCAGACAAATTTCGACGCGAACTAAAAAGACACCTCTCTTCAAAGAACCAGGTCCCATTCTTAAAGCCGCAAATAAAAATTTAATAGAGACCCTAGGAAAATGTGTCCTTAACATAGAAGTTAATGGTCTGAAGATATCCTTTGAATTCGTTGTTATGGTGGATGCAGCCATGACATCATATTCGGATGGGACTTCTTCAAGGCCACCGAAGCCGACATTGATTGTGGCAGAAATGAACTCCATTCTCGGGAGGAAACTCCGTCCTGGAATCTCGAGAGGAGGAAAACCAGAGATTGTTTGATTCCGGCCGACTTTGTCATCCCGCCTAAATCAATTAAGAAGATCAGTGTGATAAACGAAGAATTATGCGGAGTTAGAGATGTTTTAGTCTCAACTTCTAAGGACTTATTATTAAGAAAAGAAGTTCTTATACCAAACTCATTGGTTACATTTCGACACGGCCGAGGTAGCATTTGGGTGCGAATGGAGCGTCTTGGCCGCCAACTGATTCCATCAGGAATGAATATGTGCACCATGGAAAGTTATGAGAATGGAAATATCTGCAGTCTAATTGAATCCAGCGATAAGTTACAAGAAACGCAGCTAAAGTCACGTGAATGGTCACAGAAGCTAAACCTTACTCTAGATCCAGGGCTGTCTGAAATTCAAAGGTTACAGCTTGTTTCATGCCTTGACGAGTTTAGTGACATAATTGACTTTGGGGGAACTCCTATTAAGCCCACCAGTACTGTGAAGCACAAGATAAACACAGGAGACCACTCTCCTATCAAACAGCGGCCCGATAGAGTAGCACCAAGTGAACGACGACTAATTCAAGATGAAGTGAACAAGATGATTGAAAATCACATCGTGAAGCCCTCTGAAAGTCTTTGGTCATCTCCTGTTATTCTAGTTCGAAAGAAAGATGGGACCTGGCAGATTCTGCGTAGATTATCGTCGATTAAATAAGATAACAAAAAAGATGTTTACCCGCTGCCACGCATTGACGATGCCTTGGACAGTTTTAGCTGGCTCTAGTTACTTCTCCACGATGGATCTTCAGGTCAGGGTATTGGCAGATTGAAGTGGACGAAAAAGACAGGGGAGAAAAACTGCCTTCATCACTCAGATGGGCTGTATGAATTCCGAGTAATGCCTTTCGGTTATGCAACGCTCAACAACGTTTGAAAGGATCATAGATAGTGTTCTCGGCAGTCTTAAATGAACATGTGCCTTTGCTACCTGGACGACATCGTAGTTTACGCAACTACCTTTGAGGAACATCTATGTCGTCTACAACTTGTATTAAGGTGCATCCAGAAAGCTGGACTAAGCTTGAACCACAAAAAGTGTCTTTTTGGATCAAGGAGGATAAAGATTCTAGGACACCTTGTTGACGCCAATGGATTCATCCAGATCCAGATAAAGTTGAAAGCGTCTCTAAATTTCCGAGGCCAAAGAATATCTCTAAACTGAGGAGCTTTCTTGGATTATGTCCTATTACCGAAGATTTATTGAAAACTTTGCTGACAAAGCTAGATCTTTGCATGACCTACTGAAGACTGAAAAACAATTCTATTGGGATGCAGCTCAAGAGAAAGTGTTTGAAGTCCTTAAAACAGCTCTAATTTCAGAGCCTGTCTTGGGACACTTTGATGAATCCGCTGATACCCATCTACACACGGATGCAAGCGGACATGGTATTGGAGCTGTTCTTCTACAAATACAAGGTGGAAAGGACGGCCTATAGCTTATGCATCTAGAAGCTTGACAAAGGCTGAACATAAATATTCTACAACAGAAAAAGAATGCCTTGCTGTAGTCTGGTCTATTAGCAAATTCCGTCCATATTTGTTTGGTCGACCATTCACGGTTGTAACTGACCATCATTCTCTATGTTGGTTGGTAGGACAGAAATATCCTTCTGGCCGTTTGGCAAGATGGGCGCTGAAGTTGCAAGAATTTGACGTGACCGTTATCTACAAGAGCGGACGCAAACATAAGGATGCCGATTGTCTGTCAAGGAGCCCGCTTGAAAACGATCAACCTAGTGCTGTGATGTCACAAACCAACGTCGATATAAAGCAGACTAAAGACCCGGATTTAGCTAAAATAATCGATAATATAAACTCAGGCTACACCAGAAAGGAATTCAGCATTATCGACGGCATCTTATACAAGAAAAACTATAGCACAACTGGAAGACCCTGGCTTATGATGATTCCTACACACTTAAGATCGTTAGTTATGGCAGATTTCACATGACGCTCCTACAGCTGGGCATTTGGGTTTCTCCCGAACGTATGACAAAGTGAAGAAACGATTCTATTGGCCTGGCCTTTATAGAACTGTTCGCCAATATGTAAGCCATTGTCGGGAGTGTCAACGAAGGAAGAAATTACCTCGAGGTCCGGCTGGACAACTTGTATCCATACCACCTGTAGAAAAGCCATTCTATAAAGTCGGGGTTGATCTCCTTGGAAGATTTCCAGTTTCTAAAGATGGAAACCGTTGGATCATTGTGTGCACCGATTATATGACAAGGTATGCCATAACGAAAGCTATCCCAGACGGAGGAGCAATCGAAACAGCTAAGTTCCTGGTTGAAGATGTTATCTTGGAGCATGGAGCTCCTAGAGAAATGATAACAGAGAGAGAGAGAGAGATCGCGGAGAAAATTCATTTCTCAAGTAATAAAAGAGATCAATGCTCTGTGCGGAATTGTGCACAGATTTACAATGGCCTACCATCCCCAGACCAACGGCCTGACTGAAAGGTTCAACAAAACTCTGGGAGACATGTTGTCCATGTACACAGGTGTCGAGCAGAAGGACTGGGACCAAGTTTTACCCTACATAACTTTTGCTTACAACACTGCTGAACAGAAGGCGACCGGCTACACTCCGTTCTTTCTTGTCCACGCCCGCGAGGCCGAGACCTACATCGATGCCGTACTACCCTACCTACCAGATGAGATCTCTGACGACTACGTTGGAAAACTTGTGACCAGAGCTGTAGAAGCGCGTCAACTCTCCCGATCTCTCCTTCTACAATCACAGGCGAAAGACCGTAGACTTTACGGTCCCTACAAGGTGAACAAGAAGCTTTCAGAAGTTACGTATGAAGTAGAGCCCGTGGACCCGTCTCCCCGATCACGGAAATCCAAGGATATCGTTCATGTCATTCGGATGAAGCCCTACCTAGACCCTGAAGAACAACATTCCATTCTGCTAGGGAACAGAGGCCGTGATAGATTTCCTTCCAGAACAAGGGCTGAGACAAGCTAATCAGCGGGGGTCGCTGTTTTCTCTAAAGAGGAAGTAATGTCAAGTAGCTCCATCCAGATGGGACAACTGTCAATCATCCCTGGACCCCGGGGGGAACCACAGCTGATCTGTAAAAAAGAAAAACGGGACGGTGGCTAAGGCCGTTCATTAGGATTATCTTTTATATTGGGGTAAGTTGTACAAAACTCTCTCTCCCTATAAATACCCCTTATAATAAATTATTTATTCCCAAATTTGCCCTTGCTTTATTTATCTCCGCGACAATATGAAATAATTCATTTACAATTATAGCATGGTATAAGTTTATTCAGGTCCAGAATCCTAAGGCCTTTGAAATTTATTTAACTAGCTTATATGTCTGTATGTGTGTGTCTGTCAACAAATCTTGTAATCATTTTTCAAATTTCTTCTAGAAAACGTAGTAATATGATAATTTGTGCACTTTTCAGAACCCGATGACAATGCAAATTGAAAATTTTCAAACTTCTAGGATGTCAGGGTGGCCGAGAATAAACATATTTCCAAATTGACACTCATATATTTCAAATTAATTTTAATATGCTTCTTGACCATATAAAGGTATTAAATTTTGAACACTCGCCAAGTTCAAATAACAATGCAAGTGTACAAATTTTCAGAGGTAAAGGTCGTCGGTATAGCCGGGAATAAAATAATTTATTTTATTTCAAATCGTGTTTCACGATTTCAAGTCAGAAACTGTTGCAAGATCTTCACCCACAAAAGGCTATGATCTGCCTTTTTAGGGACTGCGAAGGTGTGCTGACTGGGAAATGCTCGACATTCACCTCGACCCTCACGACAACACTTAAGCCGCATGTTACACAAGTCGTCAAAGCCGCCCTTTAAGAGCTCGAATTTGAAGTTCTACAGCACCCGTCGTACTCTCCGGACCTTGCACCAACCGATTACCACTTTTTCCGCCCCATGTCGAACCATTTGAGAGGCACTACCTTCGATGATGAAGAGGACCTCAAAACTGGCTCAACAATTTTTCGACACCAGACCGGTCGATTTTTGGCGGAACCGCATCAACAAACTAGTCGAACGTTGGGAGTAGGTCGAAAATAATAACGAAAAATACATATTTTATTAATTAATTATTATAATTAATGTTTTTTTTTTCTAAATAAAGTTGTCGAATAAAACTGAACAAACTTTCTTTACAACCCAATATATATTGTTAACTAACAATATTTGAATTTCTCAAGCCATAACTCTATTTACCCTTTGTTTAGGCGGCCAGGTAAACCCAGGCAGGTATTGGTAATTTGATATTTTGATTCACTGATAGGTTTATCGATTTCTCTGGTTATATACTGTTAAGATAAATTAAAGAAGACCAGCTCTCTCTCTCCATAAATTATATATATTCCAGAAAATACAAATATCTTTGTAATTGAAGAAGAAAAATTGATATAGTTGATCACATCATTTATATGTAATCCGAGAATAATAAGATAGGAGTTGCTTAAAGGAGGTAAAGAGAAGAATAACACTATGAAGAGAATAACGATGAGTTCGAACTATTTTATAAAAATATAAGAATAATTAATTAGTTTAAAAAATATGAATTGTCATCGTGAGTGATCAAGTATAAAAATGCTAATGGAGTAAATTTTTAAAGTAAATTCAAATAATTCAAAAGAAGATTAGGATGTAAAGAGTGGCGATGTCATCGCATATTTTGATTGGCAAAATAAAAATAATAGAGTAAATATTATATCTTAATAACACCATATATAACAAATTTATTTACATTGGTTAACGTTTAAAAGCTTTTATTTTGTGAATATTTTAACAAATATTTTATTTTAAGCTCTATTAAAGAGAACATTTAAATGGCTTAAAATGGATTGTCATACTAGACCTTTATTAGAAATAGCTAATGTTTTTTTTTTCTTGCAAAAATTAAATATCAACAATTTTGAAATAGATTTGTAATATAATAAACACTAAAAATCTATTGAAATTAAAAATATGTATTTACAAAATATTTAACTTTTGATAATATTGTTTTCTAATCATGAAACTAGAAATCGAAATTATTTATTCCTTAATTTGGCATATATGATACAAAATTCAGTGAAACTCAGTGTCATTCAATGCAATTGTGTTTTCTTCATTCTTCGAAATCTTGGAAGAGTTCTCAAGTTCGTTTTCCTCTTTCAATTCGACTTTAACTGACATTTCAAATGTCTGGAGTTTATGGGCCCTCAGGCTCCTCCATAACCTCAGCAAAGATTTTTTGAACTGCCTTATACGGTTTCTGATGCGGTGAATAATCACGTTGACGCCACCGTCTCATCGTAGAGATGCAATTTATCTCTATTTGGCTTGCGGAAGCATCAAAGCAGCTTAGTCTACAGCTTCCTGGTTTAACCGAAGCTTTTTTAGCCGTCGAGGCTTTTCCAGCCACGTTTTGGCTGCCGCCTGGAAGCTTGTCTTTCCTCTTGAACTTTATTTCTTTCCTATTGTCGCGCCAACAAAACAATGAAAGTATCATTGTAAAAAAGTAGCCTTTCTTTTAGTCATTTTGATTTCTTAATGTGAAACTCTTATTCTTTTAAAGTGTGCTTGTTTTTGTATAATGGTTTTCTGAAATATTACAACAATTTTAATAAAATAATTTTAATTAGATTCAATGAAAAAGGTTATCACAAAAACTTTCTCAATTGGAAAAATAACAAAAGCATTTGTATATTCTTCTTGAAGTACATTATAGTAATATACATTTAGGTTAACCAATTATTTATTCACTTTACTGTAATGTAAATCATTAAAAAGTGGTAAAAATTATCTTTTTGTTTCCATAAAAAACAGTTATCTATATTAATAAAATGCAAATTTCATAAGTGTTGTTCACTAAAAACTTTCGTTACAATGCATCAATTTCGACCAAATTTTCAACATTTATGTAAAACGAGATGGAGCAGGTTTTGCTTAACATCAAAATATTTTTCCTAACTTTAACATGCGTAACTTCGCGGTTATCGATTAAATACAAAAAAAAATCAACAGAGTTAATTTTATTTATATATAAATACAAAAAAAAATTCAGCAATTCATTCAACTCAATCTAAAAAAATATTCAAAACAAGCAATTTTAAGATAACACCATATGTAAAACAGTCGGCCAAGAAAACAACAACGATATTACATCTTTCTCACATATTCACACACAATCTTGATTAATAATTAAAACTAATCTTTAACATTGTTTATTATACTTCATAATATATAATATTCGTTAGGCAAACTTTCACTCGGATAAACCCGGGCGAAGCCGGGTACACATCCGTTAGTAAAATATATTATTGATTGCAAGATAAATATTAGAAAATATAAAGAATTAATCCTTATATAAGTGTAGAAAGTATTTTTGTCGAGGAGATAAAAATCTATAAAAATGAACGTCACCTCTCCAGTCATTTTAGACATCAAAATATGACGCCATCTATAAATGTGTATACCAGAATATTACATAAAAAATAACAGTATTTTTCAAAATGCTCAAAATAAAAATTTAAAGTCTTGTATAAAATTTAAATAGAATATTAAGTTTATGGTATTTATGAATGTTTTATATAATTTGATTTAACTCTATTGGAAAATAGTATAACTTTCTACAAAGAATATGTTTTTGTATGAAATTACTGATAATATCTAAGATTTAATAAAAATGGCGAAAATACAAACGTACAAAACCCAGCCTACTCCCTGATATTTACATTTATATTATGAAATGGATGGCAAGATATAAGAAAAGCAAAGATTCGAGAGAAAGTTTGATGGAAGAGGGTGCATTCCAACTGCGGGAATGGCTTTGTGTCAGAGGGACAGGCGCCAAAACCGGCATACATGTGTAGGGCGGACAGAGGCTGGTAACATCTACAGCTAGAGGAAACGTGGCGTGTTGCCTCCGGACGTGTGAATGATCATTCAAGATGGTGTCAGGAGAGTTTGATATTGGAGCGGCCTACAAGATGGTGTAGTCCCGGCTGAACATGTACAGTGTGAAGGGGGAAGTTTCAAAATAGTGACTTCCACACCGCCAAGTATCTTTCTGACGAGGAGGTTAAAGGCGAGTCCCACTTATTGTACTCCTTCTGTTTAGTACCAGGTATAAAAAAGCCCAAACCTTTGTTGCATCCCAAAAGAACTCAGGAATGTATATTTGTGCCATCTTGATCAGCCAAAGAACATAAATGCGTCTAGGTACAACGTAACAATATTATAGATTGCTTGTCAATTATATTCTCTTCAGGATCCCAAAATTATATGCATTTCTATATATATATATATATAATTTATTATAAAGGACTGCGGCGTGTGATTATAAACAATACTTAAAGTTATACCGCATAAGTTTCTTTTCTATGAAAAATCAATATTTATTTTTAAAGAGAAATATTTACTATTTCTAACTTTTTTGAAATGAAGTATGAGAGGGTGAAAATATGAAGAGTAATGGCGAACGGGAAAAATAAAAGTGTCCAGGGGCGGGAATACGAACCCACAACCTTCTGCTTACCGGGCAGGTGCCATGTCCACTAGGCTACCCTGGACGTTATTTCTACGTTCGTAAATAATACTTAAAGTAACTTATAATACATTATAAAGGACTGCGGCGTGTGATTATAAACAATACTTAAAGTTAAACCGCAAAGGTTTCTTTTCTATGAAAAATCAATATTTTTTTTTAAGATAATATTTACTATTTCTAACTTTTTTGAAATGTATTGTTTATATATAAATTTATTTAATATAAATTTATAATTTAGGGTTCCAAATAATTTTGGGATATTGAAAGTCAGTGTTATTTTTCAGAATACGAATTTATATTATTAGTTGATATTAATAATATTGAAGTAAAATATCCATTTTCAAATTGAAATAACTTTATTAGGTTGATATTTAAAAGAGCAATACAGGTCAATATATTTACAATAATGTGGATGTTCATTAACATTCATAGCATGGTATCAATATCTTCAAGTCTGGAATCCTGAGGCTTTCTTTAATCTTTTATTTGTTTGGCTATCCACAAACTATTGTAATCAATTCTTATTATACTTCTCGAGCACACAATAATATGGAATTTTGTACCCTTTTCAGAAACCGATGTCAATGCTAGTTGACAAATTTCCAGACTTCTGAATGGTCAGGGTGGCAGAGAATTGACAAATTTTCAAATTGCATTTCATTTTTTTATTTATTTTAAAAACATAAATGTGATCATTCTGCTATGTGGAACCAGGCAGATGCTGGTAAGCTGAAATGTTGAATTGGTGAAGGTGGTCTGTGGGGTCATAAATTATTCTCGTTATTCACTTTTCAAATAAATCGAAGAAGACCAGATCTTCATAGAAATATATATACTCCGGGAAAATACAAATCTATTTAGAATTTAAAAAGGAATAATTAATATTGTTGATAATGTCATATTATTCAAATCCAGGAATAATAAGATAAGGTTTCTTAAAGGAAAAAAAAATACCATGATGAAAGGATACAATCATAAGATTGTTCTATTAATAATGATATAAAAATATATGTTTCAAAAATATCAAATTGTCATCGTGAGTGAGAAATTGTGAAATTTCAAATATAGTAAAATATATGAAAATAATCTCAAAATATATACTCAGGTAAAAGATGAGGGTGTAAAGAGTTGCCGAATATATCTTGAGAGTAATTTCTCTTAATAACACCATTTCTAAAAATTTATTTACATTGGTAATAGTTAAAATTTATTCTAGCAAAATATATGACTTTATAAATAATTGATTTTAGCTGTGTACAAATACAAATTTATGAATTCTTAGAACTGGCTGTTGTTCTAAATACTTTATTAGAAATGGCTAATTATTTTGTTCAACTTGTAAATCTTATATTACAACAATTTGTAAGTAGATTTGTAATATAGTAAACACTAAATATCATTTTTAAGTTCAAAATATGTATTGATAAAAATTGTGAGCTTGATAATATTGTTTTCTATATCATAAAACCTCCATATGAAATTATTTATCTCTTCAATTGGCGCGAATATATACTGCATATTTTCAGTGACAATCAGGGTCAGCCATTACGATAGTGTTTTCTTCATTCTTCGAATCAGGGAAGCCATCTCAATTTCATTTTCTGATTTCAAATCAACCTGCATTGATATCTCGGATGTCAAGGGTTTGAGACCTTCAGGCTTTTTAAACACCCCAGCAGGGTCGGTCCGAACTGCCGCCTCGCGGTTCTTTCTAAGAGGAATAACCAAAGTGACGCCACCGTCTCCGTCATAGATGCAATCGAGTTCTCTGGTTCGATTAGCGCTTTTTTAGTTATGGAGGCTCCTCCAGCCACGTTGTGGGCTAACGCCTGGATGGTTTCCTTCCTGCATGAACTTCTTTCCCTTCTTGTTTGTCGAGGCGGCTCTTTCGGTCACATGTGGCTGCCGTCTGGAGGTCGTCTCTCCCGCTTTAATTTTTTCCCCTTCCTATCAGCACGCCAACAAACAATGAAAGTGTCATTGTTAAAAAAGTAGTTATCCTTTTAGTCATTTTTGACTATTCGTATTAAACTCTTCGATTTATAATTTTTGCTTGTTTTTTTTGTAATATTGCAACAATAGTAATGAAATACATTTTAGAGGATTTAAGGAAAAAAGGTTAACTCAGAAATTCTCTTAATTGAAAGTATTCAGAACAGCTTTGGGTATTCATTTTTAAGTACATTGTGGCAATAAAAAATTGTGCTAACTATTTTAATAATTATTTTTCTTTCCTGTAATGTAAAATACTAAAAAAGGTGGTAAAGGTTCCTTTATTTTCCGTAAAATAAGTTACAAAAGGTTTATTAACTGTATGATAAATAACCGAATTTTAAAAAAATTAAATTAATATATATAAATATGAATACTATATACATATATATGGATGGGCATTTTCTAGGAACGATAATGATCTATAAAAAAAGGGTCACCTCTCAATAAATAAAGACATCAAAATATTTGCCATCTATACATGTGTATACTTGAATATTATATAAATAATGACATTAATATCTGAAAGGCTCCAAATTATAATGATAAAGCCTGTATGAAACATATTGAATAGAAAACTAGGTGTATATATACTATCTAAATGTTTGATTGCATCTATTTAAACTCTATTTGAAAATAAATAGTAATACCTTTTTCAAGAAAAATGTGTTACATGAAATTCTAGGTCAATTTCTAAGATGAAAGGACGAAATATACAGTGTGGCAAATAATTTTTAAGAATGGGTTTGTAAAATAAAAAGAAACAAGCTAATTCAATTTCTACTATTTTTTTATTCAAAATAATCCCCTCCGGATTCAATACATATGTTACAACGATTTAAAAAGGAATTAAATGCCTCTTGCAGGCCACTTTGAGGAATTGCCTCCAAAGTGCTCGTCGCAGCTGTCTGGATGGTCGGGATATCATAAAAAAAAGCAACCTTTTAACTTCAATTTTATTTTTGGGAATAAATAAAAGTCACATTGTGCTAAATCAGGCGAGTACGGAGGATGATTCAACACCCAGACGTTATTTTTGGCCAAAAAGCGACGAACAGTGAGTGATGAGTGACTCGGTGCATTATCATGCAGCAAACACCAACTGTCTTCATCGCGATATTCTGCACGAATGCGACGATTTCTAGCAATCAAACGTTTCAAAACGTTTAAATAATACTCTCCAGTAATGGTTTGTCCAGCGGGAACAAATTCTTTGTGGATAATACCTCTACTATCGAAAAAGGTAATCAGCATTGTTTTGATTTTTGATGGCACTTTTCGCGTTTTTTTGGTTTTTGGAGAGTTTTTTGACTTCTATTCGGCACTTTGGCGCTTTGTCTTTGGGTCATACTGAAAACACCATGTTTCATCACCGTAACAATTGATTTCAGGAAGTTTGAATTATTTTCATAGCAGAAATGATGTCCCTGCAATGTGCAATTCACACTGATTTCTGCTCGCCCGTTAAAGTGGTGGAACAAATTAGTACATACTTTAGTTTTACCTAAATCTTCATGCAGAATAGTTCGAATCGTTTCTTTGTTGATGTGTAAAACCTCTGCCATCATTGTTTTCAACAAATTCTCGCACTTTTTCTATACTTTCTGGTGTCTTTGAAGAACTTGGTCGTCCAGTATGCTTATCATCTTCTAGCGTATTTCTTCCATCCGAAAACGTTTGTGCCAAATGAAAACATTTGATTTACTCAAACATAACGTACCATAAACTTGCTTCATCAAAATATATGTTTCCGATGCACTTCTACCAAGTTTTGCATTAAATTTAATGACCGCTCTCTGTTCCATCTCAGAATTCCGACGAACAAAAATTTTTAATTTCCAAAAATCGCCTGTATGTTTTTAAAGAGTTAACCAAAATGGCTGAAACAAAGCCACGCGCTAGATAAGGTTTCGAATATATATACGCATGCGCAATTTCATAACTGGCTCTGCTATTGGCCTTTATCTAGCGCGAGTCTTAAAAATTATTTGCCGCACTGTATACAATCATACCGCTCCCTCCCTACTACCATTAATAACTTTATGTTATAGATTGCTTGTTGTGTATTACCTCTTTATAAGCGAAAACGTGAATCTATACATATGAAATGGAAGCATCAAAGCAGAGTTTTTCTTTTTTCAACATAAAACAAACTTCTCACATTCTTATTGCGATGAAAATATTAAGAGGGTTTGGTTCATTAGTGAGAAACCCTCCCAGCGCTTTCGCCAATTCTATCTACCAGACCGCTTCTCAGAGCTCTAATACTTGTTTTCAAGCAAACTATGTTTATAAACTTTTATGACAGCAGAAATCCATATAGAGCATATAGAGCTATGAGAAGCAGTCTAGTAGATTAAATTAACAAAGCTGTTGAGAGGGTTCACTACTGATTGGTCAATCTCTCCTTATATTTCTCATCGCTGTTAGGACAGTAGAAGTTTTTTTATATATAAAAAAGCACATTCTTGTTTTAATGTTTCCATTTCTTATGTATAGATGGTCCGTTATAGTAATATGAATTCATGTTAACCAATCATTTATTTACTCACTTCAATGTAAATCATTAAAAAGTGGTAAAATATTCTTTTATGTTTCCATATAAAACAGCTACTAAATTTTCTATTGCCATATTATTATCGCCATCTATACATGTATATACCAAAGTATTACATAATTGATGACAGTATTTTTTTTAAAATGCTTCAAAATGAAATGTTAAAGACTTGTATAAATATTTTAAATAGAATTTTAAGTTTATAGTATTTATAAATGTTTTATATAATTTTATTTAACTCTATTGGAAATATAGTAATACTACTTTCTACAAAGAATATTTTTTACATGAAATTCCTTGTAATATTTAAGAAAAAAGGGCGAAAATATAATTATACAAAACCCTGCCTACTCCCATGATATTTACATATACAGGTGTACCAGGTAAATTGGGAATTTCACAATGGTATTTTAACTGAAATTTTTTGCAAGTAAAAATTAAAATATCCGAATGAAATTTGACACAGTAGTAGATAAAAGGATATAGTTTTTATTTATTCAATGTAGTTTCCATTATTAGCTACAAAGTCTCGAGGCGAGTGCGGAATGAAGCACAGGCCTTGGCGACGATGACCTTGTCCATTTGGGTCATCACCGTGTGAACTGCTTTCTTGACAGACTGGATGGTGGTATGAGGAGCTTTGTTGACATCTCTCTCAACAACGCCCCATACATAGTAGTCGAGGGGATTGCAATCTGGAGAAATAGGGGGCCCAAATATCAGGACCCCAGTGACTAGGACGTTAAGTGTCAGCCACGATTGTGTCTTTTTTGCCTTATGGGCTGGAGCTGAGTCCTGTTGGAAGACATACTTCCTTCCTGCGGCCACCATGTCCATCCAAGGCTTCACAACGGTCTCCAGAACATTGATGTAGGTGTCAGCGTTCATCACCTTCACTGCTGATAACGCCAAGGACCATTACGGAGGCAGGAAATTTCGTGTGCATCGCGACAGGTATCTCTGAGGGGTCTTTACAGATCCAGCAATCATTCCTGGGATTTACCTTTTGGTCCACGTCAAAGTTCTTTTCGTCAGAGAAGAACCTTAGCATGCCAAAAGAGTCGTGTTTCAGGTTGTTGAGGAGGGCAGCAGCCTTTCCATTTCTGTTATTCTTCATATTCTCAGTCAGCAACTGACCTTTCCGAAGGGCATAAGACTTGAGACCAAGGTCCTCATGGATAGTTCTGACAATTGTCATAGAGCCAACGTCCATTTCCTTGGCTATGGCCCTCATGCTCTTCCCAGGGTTTTCATCAATCTTCTCCTTGACATTTTTGACAAATTCTTCGCCTCTTACCCTGTCCGATCGACGCGAGTGCTTTTTCCTTGTAGCTATCCCCTCTTTGTTACTGTCGGCCTCATCAAACTGCTTCTTGACACGATAAATAGTGGTTTTGGGCAACTTAAGAAAATCCACTATCTCTTTGGGGCTCCTTCCGGCGCGCAGAGCAACGATGATGGCAGCTCGATTTTCAAATTCTCGGTTACTCTTCATCACTACACTGCGCACACATGTACTGTTGCATTTGACATGAATACGGCTACGTAATGAAAAAAAAACAAGTTTTTAATCTCAAGTAGTTTTTGTTTTATGGACTGTCAAAGTTAGTCCCAATTTACCTGGTACACCCTGTATATTATAAAATGGATGACAAGCTATAATAAGGGCCAAGATTCGAGAGAAAAGTTTATTGAGGATGGTGCATTCCAGCTGCGGAAATGGCTATGTGTCAGGGGGACAGGCGCCAAAAACGGCATACATGTGTAGGGCGGACAGAGGCTGGTCACATCTACAGTTAGAGAAAACGTGGCATGTTACCTCCAGACGTGTGAATGATCCTGCAAGATGGTGTCAGGATAGCTTGACATTGGACTGGCCTACAAGATGGTTTAGTCCAGGCTTTACATGTGCAGTGTGAAGGAGGACGTTTCAAAAGAGTGACCTCCACACCGCCAAGTATCCTTTTAACGAAATATTAAAGGCGAGTTTCACTTATTGTACTCCATCTGTTGAGTACCAAGTATAATAAAGCCCTAACCTCTGTTGCATCCCATAAGAACTCAGGAATGTATCTTTGTGCAATCTTAATTAACCAAAGAAAACAAATGCGTCTAGGTACAATGTAACAATATTATAGATTGCTTGTCAGGTATATTCTCTTCATAATCCCAAAATTATATGCATTTTTTCATATATGTATATATATATATATATAACAATAAATAGTTGTATAGTTTTATATTTAAGTTTTGTATTAAAATTATCTTCATTATTTTGATAATTTAAATTCAAATTATAAAATTTGTAAATTGTTATTATATATACTAAATAATAACAATTTACAAATTTTATAATTTGAATTTAAATAATCAAAATAATGAAGATAATTTTAATACAAAACTTAAATATAAAACTATACAACTATTTATTGTTATAATTAATTTAGATTTAGCTTGCTAATCTAACCAAATCTACTTGATATGATTTATCATTCTTATCAGTTTGCTCCTTGAGTTTTAAATGTGGAATCACTGTTATATTTTGTTATATAGTTTTTACACTATATATATATATATATATATATATATATATATATATATATATATATATATATATATATATAATTTAATATAAATTTACAATTTAGGGTTTCGTATGATTTTGAGATATTGAAAGTCAGTGTTATTTTCTTAGAATACAAATTTATATTATTTGTTGATAATAATAATATCAAAGTAAAATTTTTATTTTCAAATTGAATTAACTTCATTAGGTTGATCTTTAAAAGAGCAATATAGGTCATCATATTTACAATAATGTGGATGTTCATTAACAATCATAGCATGGTATTAATATTTTAAAATCCGGAATCCTGAGGCTTTCTTAAATATTTTATTTGTTTGGCTATCTACAACTATTGTAATAAATTTTTATTATACTTCTCGAGCACAGAATAAAATGGAATTTTGTACCATTTTTAGAGTCCGATGTCGATGCAAGTTGACAAATTTTCAAATTTCTGGGTTGTTAGGGTGGCAGAGAATTAACACATTCTCAAATTGCCTTTCATTTTTAATATTCATTTAAAAACATAAATATGATCATTCTGCTATGTGGAACCAGGCCGGTGTTGGTAAGCTGAAATTTTGAATTGGTAATAAGTCAGTGGGTTCATCAATCATTCTATTTATATACTTTTCAAATAAATTGAAAAACTCCAGATCTCCATAGAAATATATATACTCCGGGAAAATACAAATGTAATTAGAATATTAAAAAGGAAAAATTGATAGAGTTGATCATGTCATATTTTTCAAATCAAGGAATAAAAGGATGAAGTTTCTTAAAGTAAATAAAGAGGAAATAGCATGATGGAAGGATACAATGATGAGATTGTTCTATTTAATAAAGATATAAAAATATATGTTTCAAAAATATTAAATTGTCGTCGCGAGTGAGAAATTGTGAAAATTCAAATATAGTAAAATATGTGAAATTAATTTCAAGTTATATACTCATGTAAAAGATAAGGGTGTAAAGAGTAGATGCCATCCAATATAGTTTGAGAGTATAATCTGGCTTAATAACATCATTTCAAAAACTTTGATTTACATTGGTAATAGTTAAAAACTTATTTTAGCAAAATATATGACTTTATAAAAAATAGATTTTAGCTCTATACAAATACAAATTTATTAATTCTTAGAATAGGCTGTTGTTCTAGATACTTTCTTAGAGCTAATTATCTTGTTTTACTTGTAAATCTTATTTTACAATAATTTTGAAGTAGTTTTGTAATATAGTAAACACTAAATATCATTTTAAATTCAAAATATGTATTGATAAAAATTGTGAACTTGATAATATTTTTATATATCGGAAACCCTATATGTGAAATTATTTATTCCCTCAATTGTCGAATATTTACTGCATAATCCAGTGACATTCAGAGTCAGCCATTATGATAGTGTTTTCTTCATTCTTCAGAATCAGGGGAACATTCTCAATTTCATTTTCTGATTTCAAATCAACTTGCATTGATACCTCGGATGTCAAGGGATTGAGACCTTCAGGCTCATCAAACACCCAGGCCGGGTCGGTCTGAACTGCCGCCTCGCGATTCTTTATAAGGCGAATAACCAAAGTGACGCCACCGGCTCCGTCGTAGAGGCAATCAAGTTCAGTTTCGCTTGCAGATGCATTAAGGCAGTCGAGTCCACCACTCCCTGGTTTGATTTGCGCTTTTTTAGTCATGGAGGCACTTCCAGCCTCATTGTGGCGACCGCCTGAAGGCTTTCCTTCCTGCTTGAACTTTTTTCCCTTCTTTTCGCCACGCCAACAAAACAATGAAATTGCCATTGTTAAAAATGTAGTTGCTTTATTAGTCATTTCTCTCTCGGTTTAAAACGCGCTGTCTTAGAGGTCTACTTGTTTTGTACAATTGTTTTTTTTTATATATTACAACAATAGTAACAAAATACATATAATAGGATATGAGGAGAAATGTAAACTCAGAAATTTTCTAAATTGAGAGAAATCACAGAAACTTTAGATAATCATCTTAAAATACATTGTGGTAATAAATATTAGTGTTAACCATTTTTTATAAACTTTGCTGTAATGAATATACCTAAAATAGAGTAAATGTCTCTTTTATGCTTTCTTAAAATACAGTTACAATATATTCCATTGATCACATTATGAATAACCAAAAATATAATTAATTAATCTATATATGTGTGGGTAGAAATTTTTTAAAAAAGATAAAGCTCTTTAAAATAAAAGTCAACACTCCAGTCATTATATATATTAAATATGACACCACCTCTTCATGGGTATACTCGAACAATACATAAATAATATAGTATCTTTTTGATAGGTTTCAAATTAATAATCTGAAGTGTTTTTTTTTATAATTTAAATAGAATATTAAGTGTGAAGTAATGATTATAAATTTTTTGTTTCATTTATTTGAACTCTATTGGAAAATAGTAATACCTTCTACAAAGAAAATGTTATACAAAATTCCAGGTCAATATCTTAGATAAAAAGGTGAATATACAATCATACAACAGCCTCCTTACTCCCCTGAAATGAACATATATATTTAAAAATAATGGAAAGCTTTAAGAAAAGCCAAGAAAAAAAGTTAAGTTGCGGGAAAATAGGTTGATGCCAGGTATGGGAATGGCTATGTGTCGGGGGACAGGCGCCGAAATGGCTAATGTGTGTGGGGGGAAAGAGGCTTTTAACATCTGTGGCGAGTGAAAGACGCGTTGTATTACCTCCGGCCTTGTGGATGATCCTGCAAGATCGTGTCAGGAGAGCTTGACATCGGAGCGGCCTAATAGGCGATTTAGTCCATGCTGGACATTTACAGTGTTGAGCAGGACCTTTAAAAAGATTTACATCGACATCGCCGAAAGCCCGTCTGACGAGGTGTTAAAGGCAAGCCCTGTATTGTTAGATTTGGTGTCAATACAAAAACCTATATTAAGAATATCTTAAAAGAGCAATCTCTCCAGATCATCGTATTTAAAATAATATGGAGGGCGGTATATACAATGATTAATTTACAACAATAACATGGAACCAATATCTTCAGTTCTAGATTCCTGAGGCTTTTCAAAAGCTCAAATTCAACTTGATTATATGTGTGCCTGCTTATGTACATTTCTATAAATCTTGTTTTTAACTTTAAATAAATTTTACCAACACGTAGGTATCTGAAATTTTGTATACTTTTCATAACCCGAAAATGTGAAGTTTGACAAATTTTCAGATTTCTGAGTTTTCACAGTGGCCGGGAATATACAGGTCTTCAAATTGCCTTTCATTTTTTTATAATAATTATAAAAACATGAATATGTTTATTCTTCTATGTGGAACCAGGCAGGTGTTAGTAAGCTACAATTTTGAAATGGTAATAAGTCTGTGGATCATCAAAATCCTCGGTTATAAACTTTTCAAATTAATTTTTAAAAACAATTCTCCAAATAAATAAATATACTCCTGACAACACAAATATATTTTGTAGCAAAAAAGAAAAATTATATGGTTGATGGCATTACATTTTTAAATCCATGAACAATAAGTTAGAAAGTTCCTTGAGGGAAATAAATAAAAGAATAACACTAATAAAGAATGCAAATATGAGATTGGTCTATTTAATAAAGATATAAAAATATGTTTCAGAAATAATAAATTGTAAACGCGAGTGAAAAAATGTGAAAATTCGAATATTGTAAAATTAATGAAAATAATTTCAAATTATACACAAATTATAAGTAAAAGATTAGGGTGTAGAGAGTAGACGCCATCCCATATATATTTTGAGAAATTAGAGAAAAATGAAATAGCACACATTATATCTTAATAACACCATTCCTAAAACTTTTATGAATATTGGTAATAGTTAAATACTTATTTTAGCAAAATTTAGGACTTTTTAAATAATCGATTTTATCTCTATACAAGTACAAATTTATTAATTCTTAGTACAGGCTGTTGTTCAAGATTTTTCTTAAAAATAGGTAATTATCTTGTTGTACTTGTAAAACTTATATTTTAACAATTTTGAAGGATTTATGTATATTATATAAATACTAAATATCATTTTTTATATCAAAATATGTATTGAAACAAATTGTGAGCTTAATAATATTGTTTTCTATATGATAACTCCTACATATGAAATTATTTATTTCTTCAATTGGCGAATGTATACTGTATAATTCAGGGACATTCAGGGTCATTCATTATGATAGTGTTTTCTTCATTCTTTGGAATCAGGGAAACATTCTTAATTTCATTCTCTGATTTCGAATCAACTTGCATTGACACCTCGGATGTCAAGTGTTTGAGTTCCTCAGGCTCCTCAAACACCCAGGCAGGGTCGGTCTGAACTGCCGCCTCGCGGTTCTTTATATGGCGAAAAAACAAAGTGACGCCACAGTCTCCATCGTATATGCAATCGAGTTCAGTTTCGCTTGCAGATGCATTAGGGCAGTCGAGTCCACCACTCCCTGGTTTGATAAACGCTTTTTTAGTCATGGAGGCACTTCCAGCCACATTGTGGCGACCGCCTGGAAGCTTTCCTTCCTGCTTGAACTTTTTTACCTTCTTTTCGCCACGGCAACAGAACAATCTAATTGCCATTGTTAAAAATGTAGTTGCTTTATTTGTCATTTCTCTCTCAATTTAAAACGCACTGTTTCAGAGGTCTACTTGTTTTGTACAATGGTTGCTGTACAATAAAATACATCTATTAGGATATGAGAAGAAAAGTTAACTCAGAAACTTTCTTGATTGGAAGAAATCCCAGAAGACTTTGTGTATTCATTTTGAAATAGATTGTAGTAATATATATATGTGGTAACCATTTATTTATTAACTTTGCTGTAATATAAATACCCATATTAGAGTAAATATCTCTTTTATGCTTCCTTAAAATACAGTTACAAAAGACTTTATTGAGCGAAAAGTAGCCGAAAATATAATAAATAAATCTATATATGGGTGGATAGAATTTAAGTAAGAAAAATAATGATCTATAAAATAAAGGCAACTCTCCAGTCATTATAGACATCAAATATGACTCCATCTATACATGGGTATACTCGTATATCACATAAATAATATAGTATATTTTAAAAATGTTTCAAATTAAAATGCTATTTTTTTATTTAAATAAATATAAAAAATATTTAGTGTGAGGTAATGATTTTAAATGCTTTGTTTCATCTATTCAAACTCTATTGTAAAAATAGTAATACCTTCTACAACGAAAATATTATACAATAAAAATCTAGGTCAATATATAAGATGAAAAGGTGAATATACAATCTGTTCTGGGAATATTGTATGTTTTCCCACGTGCCGCGGCGGAGCGTGACCTTGCCTGCACGGGTGAGTAGTGGTTGTTTTGAACTCTGTATGGATGGACATTAAAACAGGGTGGCAGCGGTAACTGTATAAAATACGAACCCGTATATTGCAGATTATCGATTTTTGTGTACCTTGGAAGATAATTCAACATGGCTCAGATTCAACCTCCAGAAACTTTCGACTTCTCGACTCCCAACGAATGGCCCAAATGGAGGAAGAGATTCGAACGAAACCTCGTGGTCAGTGGAATGAAGAAGAAAGAGGAGGCGGACAAGATCGATTTGTTCATGTACTTGATGGGTGACCGCGCGGATGATATATTCAGGACCTTCAAGTTCGAAAAGGAGGAAGAGGCAACGAAAATTGATTCTGTCCTCAAGGCCTTCGACAGCCACTTCTGTGTCAGAAAGAATATTATCTACGAACGTGCGAAATTTAATTCAAGAATCCAAGAGGATCGGGAGCCAGTGGACGAATTCATCACTTCATTGTACAAATTGGCTGATAGTTGCGAATTTGAGGGTCTTCATGAGCAGTTTATCCGTGACCGAATAGTGGTTGGAGTGAGGGACAAAGCTTTATCTGAAAGAATGCAGTTGGACAGCGAACTGACTTTGGAAAAGGCGGTGAAAATGGTTCGACAGCAGGAAGCCGTTCGACAGCAGCAAGTCGACCTGCAGCGTCCCTCAACAAGACAAAAAGTCAATCAGGTGAAGTTCAACTCGAAGAAACAATCACCGAAACAACAACAGTAGCCTTCGAGGAAGAAGGAGAAGTCAGCCAAAACAAGATCACGATGTCCAAAATGCGGAGGTTTCAACCACAGGGAAGGACAGGCTTGCCGAGCTGAAGGACAAAAATGTAACCTGTGTTCAAAAACTGGCCATTTTGCAAATTGCTGCCCAGATAAGCAGGCGAAGACTGCGGAAGTCAAAGCTGTTTCTGAACTTGATGAAGAAATTGGTTTTCTCCTGGAGGTCTCAGCTGTGGAGGATTCATCTAATCTCGATGATGATGAAGGCGAGTGCAGGAGGCGGTGGACAGCAGAAATCCAAGTGAACGGGAAACAGGTGAAGTTCAAGCTCGACTCCCAGGCGGATGTTACATGTGTTCCTCTGTGTCTCTTCAAGAAGATAATGGGGACAGCAACGACTAGTGAAAAGTGATATCAACATTAGAGAGCTTCTGAATTCTCCGAACTTCAGACTGTGGGTATGTTTTTATCAACGCTGCGAAATGGCAATTATGAAATCAAGGAGAAGATTTATGTCATTCGTCGTTTGAGTGAACCTCTTCTGAGTCGCCGGGCATGTGAGCTCTTGAACCTGGCGAGGCGGATTGAAGTGGTTGCGACGAGAATTAACCCGATCAAGGAATTCCCTGAAGTATTTGAAGGACTGGGACAGATCGGAAACCCTTACGAAATCAAATTGAAACCTGGAGCAAAACCATATGCTGTGCATACTCCTCGACGGGTACCAATACCTTTGATAGAAAAGCTCAAAACAAGATTGGAAGAGCTCGAGAAGGCGGGAATCATAGCAGAAGTTAACGTTGCGACTGAATGGTGTGCACCGACTGTGATTGCTGGTAAACCGAATGGCGACATACGACTATGTACAGCGCGAAGTGCATCCCATGCCAGTGGTGGAGCACATGCTGGGGCAACTGGGGGAAGCAAGATTCTTTTCGAAACTGGACGCGAACAGTGGCTTTCACCAGATTCCGTTGAGCCCGGACTGCCAGCATTTAACGACCTTCATCACTCCTTTTGGGAGATATAAATACTGCAGGATGCCATTTGGAATCTCACTCGCCCCAGAGTATTTTCAGAAAGTTATGTCAATAATCTTGCAAGGCATGGACGGTGTAATGTGTTACCTGGACTATATCCTGATATTTGCCTCCGACTCCAAGACTCACGATCGAATTCTTCGTTTAGTGCTCCGAAAACTGAAAGAGGCGAAAGTTACACTAAACAAGGCCAAGTGTGTCTTCGGCGTGCCAAGAATTAATTTTCTTGGGCACATACAGGATGAAGATGGAATTCGACCAGATCCAGCGAAAATCGAAGCAGTTGCGAAGATGCCTGCTCCGACCGATGTTCATGGCGTAAGAAGATTTCTTGGCATGGTGAACCATCTTGGACGCTTTGTGGAAAATTTATCTGAAATTGCGGCTCCACTGAACCAGTTGTTGGTGAAAGGTCAAGACTTCGTTTGGGATTGCAGCCAGGAGCGAGCATTCCGAAAGTTGAAAGAATTGCTCACGACTCAACCCATCTTGGCAGCATACGACGTCAGGAAACCAACTATGGTGTCATCCGACACATCTTCATACGGATTGGGAGCGGTACTGAAGCAAGAAGGTAAGAATGGAATCTGGCGACCTGTTGCTTATTCTTCTAGAACTATGACACCTACCGAAAAACGATATGCTCAGATCGAGAAAGAGACTCTCGCAATTACATGGGCTTGCGAACGTTTTCAAGATTTCCTGCTTGGAAAGCGTTTCCGAATTGAGACCGACCTTAAGCCTCTCATTCCTCTATTTTCGACGAAAGAATTGAGTTCGCTGACCCCAAGACTGCAACGTTTCCGAATGCGCATGATGAGGTTTGGATTCGAAATAGTGCATATCCCTGGAAAGGAGCTGCTCGACGCCGATGCATTATCCAGACAACCACTTCTTACAACCGAGGGAGGTGAAGACGAACGGCCAACCTCAGCGCATTTAAACGCAGTTCTCTCGTGTATAACCGACAAAGACGAGATGTTGACGAAGATTTTTGAAGCTCAACAAGAAGATACGACCCTGAAAGCAGTAGTCAACTACCTTGAGCAAGGCTGGCCAGATAAGAAGAAGATGTCACAGGCTCTGCTCTCTTATTGGCATGTCAAGGATGAACTCGGCGTTCAAAATGGACTACTGATGCGTAGCTGTCGTCTTGTTATTCCAGCAAGTATGAAACTGGAGATCCTAGATAAGTTGCACGCTGGGCACTTCGGGATTACAAAAACAAGACTTCGCGCACGTGAGACGGTATGGTGGCCTGGAATTTCGGAAGAGATCGCGGAAACGGTCAGAAAGTGCAGTGTCTGTATCCAGGAAGCCGTCTCAAAACATGAACCTTTGATACCAACCAACTTTCCTACACGACCGTGGCAAAAGATTGGAATGGATTTGTTCAAGTTCGAGAATAAGTGGTATCTAGTCGTCATTGACTATTATTCTCGCTTTTCAGAAATGATTCAGCTGGATCGGCTCACAGCCAATGTGGTGGTGCGTAGTTGCAAATCCATATTTGCCCGACATGGAATCCCAGAAACTGTTGTAAGCGATAATGGGACGCAATTTGGAGCTGCTCGTGAGTTTTCAAATTTCGCAAGGGAGTATGGATTCACACATGTCACTTCAAGTCCTCGATTCCCGCAGAGCAATGGGATGGCAGAAGCAGGTGTGAAAATTACTAAGTTGATCCTCAAGAAAAATCAAGACCCATCGCTTGGACTCCTGGAGTATCGATCGACCCCTTTGGAGAACGGTTACAGCCCTGCTGAGCTTCTCATGGGACGTTAACTCCGAACGACCTTGCCAATTGCACCAGAGAATCTTAATCCAAGGTTGGTGGACTCTCAGATCCTGAAAATAAAGGAGGGGAGAAGGAGAATGGATATGAAATCCAGATATGATCGACGCTGCGGAGCTACGGACATGGAGGAGCTATCCGAAGGTGACACGGTTTGGATTACAGATATGCGAATCTGGGGGATTGTAAAGCAGAAAGCATCGACACCAAGGTTATATATGGTTGATACTCCAGTTGGGACTTTACGTCGAAACAGGTTCCATCTACAAAAAGGAGGGACAGTGCAATATCCAGCCGACCCATCGACGCCGACCTTTTCGGGGGAGGAACTGGTTGAAAATGAAAAGACCCCAGTTGTGGATTATCCCTCTAACGACTCAGAAGACGGCCAGATAAGAACCCGGAGTGGAAGAATTGTTAAACCCGTGGATCGCCTTCATTATAATTATATTATACATTTAAAGTTTGTAATGTATATATATTTCAAATCTTAAAAAGGGGGATGTTCTGGGAATATTGTATGTTTTCCCACGTGCCGCGGCGGAGCGTGACCTTGCCTGCACGGGTGAGTAGTGGTTGTTTTGAACTCTGTATGGATGGACATTAAAATAAAATCATACAACACCCTCCCTACTCCTCTTATATAAAGTTATTTATTGTAAAATGGATGACAAACTATCCGAGAAACCAAGAATTCAGAATAAGTTGCGGAAAGATAGGTGGAAACAGGTGTGGAAGATGGCTATGTGTCGGGGGACAGGCGCCAAAATGGCATTGTTGTGTGGGAAGACAAAGGCTTTTAACATTTATGGAAAGGAGTAGGCGCGGCGTAGCACCTCCGAGCGGGTGGATGTTCTTGCAAGACAGTGATAGGAGAGCTTTACATCGGAGCGGTGTGATAGGCCATTTAGTCCAGGAATTTAAATCCAGGAATAATAAGATGAAGTTTCTTAAAGGAAATAAAGAGAAGAATAGCAGTATGAAAGGATACAATGATGATATCGGTCTAATCAATAAAGGTATAAAAATATATGTTTCAAAAACATTAAATTGTCAACGCGAGTGAGAAATTGTGAATAATTTTGTTAGCACGTTTTCTTTGAAGTTTCTTCTATAAAGAACGAGCTGACTCAATTCGATTCAATTGATTTATTTTAAACAACAAAAGAGAATTACACTACGATTTAATGCGATTTATTTGTATTTATAACACAAAAGAAAAGAGAAGAAAAAAAAACAACAAAAAGAATGATGATAAATAAAAATAAAATTCTATGAATATAAATTAATTAATAAAATACAATAATAATAATAAAAAAACATAACATACTCCACCCCGGTGGACTAACTTATTCCTCAGCAGAAGGTAATGGTAGTATTTTAGAGACAGTTCTAGTAAGGCGTTCTTGGTGCTTGGTCTTCACCTCGACGACTCGAACTTTTCCGTCCGCTCCCGGAAAGACTTTGGTGATGCGACCAAGGCTCCAACACATTGCTGGTGGTGATATGGTATCCTTGAGCAAGATGAGGTCACCTTCCTTAATGTTGGGTGAGTATTTTTGCCATTTTAGGCGTTGTTGCAAATTGTCGAGGTATTCTCCTATTCCAGCGTTTCCAAAATACATTTTTAATTTTTTTATTTTGGCTCCAGCGATCGAGGTAGTTTATCGGAACATCATCATCATCATTAGATTCTGGAGGGGCAGTTATGGGTCTCCCGATTAAGAAGTGTCCTGGTGTAAGAGGATTAAAATCGTCTGAATCTGAAATCAGAGGACAAATAGGTCGCGAATTTAAACAATTTTCTATTTGAGTTGTCAGAGTACTCAGCTTTTCAAATGTGAGTATCTGAGACTAAGCATCAGAGAAGATGAAATTTGAAGGATTTTATTCCAGCCTCCCAGATACCTCCGGAATTTGGGGCGGAAGGAGGTATAAAATGCCAGTTGATCGTTCATTAGATATAAATTTTTGAATTGTTGAAGCTTTCAATATACCAAACTGTTCTCGGATAATTGTGTTAGCTACCCTAAAGTTGGTCCCGTTATCACTAAATATATCAGAATGTTTTCCTCGACGAGATATAAACCGCTTGAGAGCTGCGAGGAAAGCCGCTGAAGATAGGTCTGATACAATTTCAATTTGAATTGCTTTTGTGCAGAAACTTACACATAAAGCAACATATGATTTTAATTTTACTTTGGATCTTTTGGTGTTTGGTACCATCAAAAACGGTCCTGCAAAGTCGATTCCAATTTTAGTGAACGGATTTGATTTAACAATTCGGTGCATAGGCAGATCTCCCATGATTTGCTTGGTAACTTGGCGTTTAGCCCTGAAACACACCATGCATTGGTGGATTATTTTCTTGACCATACTTCTGCCTGCAGAATTACAATATCGTAATCGTAGTGCTGACATGGTCGGTTGAAGACCAGAATGTTAATGATCCAGATGACACTGTCGCACTATAATTCCGTGATAAAAAGATATCTTGGCAATATTATTGGATGCTTTTCATCAAATTGCAGATTTGAATGAAGTAATCTTCCTACAACCCGTAATAGTCCAGATTCATCAATGAAAGGATTCAAAGATAAAAGCCATGAGTTAGTTGGTAAATATTTCTTTTGTTTGCAACAGGTAATTTCTGATTGAAATTCAGAACTTTGAATGAAACGAATGATATTGTGAATTGAACTTGTTAATTTGCTTGAAGATAAATGTCCTTTCTTTCTTTCATTGAAAGAACATTGAACATTGAATACAAATCTATAAATCTATGCTGTAATTCTAACAAGTTTGTTGATATAAAATAAAAGGATTTAAAAGCGCGAATGTTTCTTTTATACATAAAAAGAACTTCTACTGTCCTTACTGCAATAAAAAAATATATTGGGAGGGCTTGGCTCATCAGTGTTGAACCCTCCCAGCGGTTCGCCAATTTAATCCACCAGACCGCTTCTCAGAGCTCTAATACTGTATTGGATCATTCTGCTTTTATATGCTACACTGAAGGGTGGAATCTTAGAAATAGTTTTCAAGTAAACTATGGACATAAGCTTATAGGACAGTAGAATTACATTCAAATATTTGCTTCGAGCAATGCTCTTCAGCAAAATATAAAGACAAGGCCAGTTAGGCATAAATTAACACAAAGCTATATCTCTATATATAAAATAAAAGGATTTAATAGCGGGAATGTTTCTTTTATACATAAACGAACATCTACTGTATTTACTGCGATGAAAAAATATATTGGGAGGGCTTAGCTCATCAGTGGTGAACCCTCCCAGCGGTTTCGCCAATTTAATCCACCAGACCGCTTCTCAGAGCTCTAATACTGTATTGGATCATTCTGCTTTTATATGCTACACTGAGGGTGGAATCTTAGAAATGGTTTTCAAGTAAACTATGGACATAAGCTTATAGGACAGTAGAATTACATTCAAATATTTGCTTCGAGCAATGCTCTTCAGCAAACAATAAAGACAAGGCCAGTTAGGCATTAATTAACACAAAGCAATAACGCGCCATCTATACATATAAAATAAAAGGGTTTAAAAGCGCGAATGTTTCTTTTATACATAAAACGAACTCTACTGTCCTTACTGCTATGAAAAAATATATTGGGAGGGCTTGGCTCATCAGTGGTGAACCCTCCAAGCGGTTTCGCCAATTTAGATAAAAGTAGATAAAAAGCCAACAACGAATAGTAAATGCAATATAAAAAGCCAACAATGAAGAATGAATGTAAGATAAAAAGCCAACAATCAAGAGTAAATATAATATAAAAAGCCAACAATGAAGAATGAATGTAAGATAAAAAGCCAACAATGAAGAGTAAATATAATATGAAAAGCCAACAATGAAGAGTGAATCTACTTATATAATTGCCTTATTCTGTCTGTGTGAAGTTCACTGAGTGAATTTCACGGATAGATTTTGGTCAGAATATAATATAAAAAGCCAACAATGAAGAATGAATGTAAGATAAAAAGCCAACAATGAAGAGTAAATTTGATATAAAAAGCCAACAATGAAGAATGAATGTAAGATAAAAAGCCAACAATAAAGAGTAAATGTAATATAAAAAGCCAACAATGAAGAGTGAATGTAATATAAAAAGCCAACAATGAAGAATGAATGTAAGATAAAAAGCCAACAATGAAGAGTAAATATGATATAAAAAGCCAACAATGAAGAGTGAATGTAAGATAAAAAGCCAACAATGAATAGTAAATGCAATATAAAAAGCCAACAATGAAGAATGAATGTAAGATAAAAAGCCAACAATGAAGAGTAAATATAATATAAAAAGCCAACAATGAAGAATGAATGTAAGATAAAAAGCCAACAATGAAAAGTAAATATAATATAAAAAGCCAACAATGAAGAGTGAATCTACTCATATAATTGCCTTATTCTGTCTGTGTGAAGTTCACTGTGTGAAGTTCACGGATAGATTTTGGTCAGAATATAATATAAAAAGCCAACAATGAATAATGAATGTAAGATAAAAAGCCAACAATGAAGAGTGAATGTAAGATAAAAAGCCAACAATGAATAGTAAATGTAATATAAAAAGCCAACAATGAAGAATGAATGTAAGATAAAAAGCCAACAATGAATAGTAAATGCAATATAAAAAGGCAACAATGAAGAATGAATGTAAGATAAAAAGCCAACAATCAAGAGTAAATATAATATAAAAAGCCAACAATGAAGAATGAATGTAAGATAAAAAGCCAACAATAAGAGTAAATATAATATAAAAAGCCAACAATGAAGAGTGAATCTACTTATATAATTGCCTTATTCTGTCTGTGTGAAGTTCACTGTGTGAAGTTCACGGATAGATTATGGTCAGAATATAATATAAAAGCCAACAATGAAGAATGAATGTAAGATAAAAAGTCAACAATAAAGAGTAAATATGATATAAAAAGCCAACAATGAAGAATGAATGTAAGATAAAAAGCCAACAATGAAGAGTAAATGTAATATAAAAACCAACAATGAAGAATATAAATGTAAGATAAAAAGCCAACAATGAAGAGTAAAAATAATATAAAAAGCCAACAATCAAGAATGAATGCAAGATGAAAAGCCAACAATGAAGAGTGAATGTAATATAAAAAGCCAACAATGAAGAATGAATGTAAGATAAAAAGCCAACAATGAAGAGTGAATGTAAGATAAAAAGCCAACAATGAATAGTAAATGTAATATAAAAAGCCAACAATGAAGAATGAATGTAAGATAAAAAGCCAAAATGAAGAGTAAATATAATATAAAAAGCCAACAATGACGAATGAATGTAAGATAAAAAGCCAACAATGAAGAGTTAATATAATATAAAAAGCCAACAAAGAAGAGTGAATGTAAGATAAAAAGCCAACAATGAAGAGTAAATGTAATATAAAAAGCCAACAGAGTAAATGTAAGATAAAAAAACAACAATGAAGAGTGAATGTAATATAAAAAGCCAACAATGAAGAATGAATGTAAGATAAAAAGCCAACAATGAAGAGTGAATGCAATATAAAAAGCCAACAATGAAGAATGAATGTAAGATAAAAAGCCAACAATGAAGAGTGAATGTAAGATAAAAAGCCAACAATGAAGAAATAAATGTAATATAAAAAGCCAACAATGAAGAATGAATGTAAGATAAAAAGCCAACAATGAAGAGTAAATATAATATAAAAAGCCAACAATGAAGAATGAATGTATGATAAAAAGCCAACAATGAAGAGTAAATCTCTATATATATAAAAATGAATGTTTGTATGTTTGTCTGTCTGTCGGTATGACCTGTATACAAATTCGCAGTAGTTCACTAATTTAAACCAAATTTTCCATACATAGGTAAAAGAATACGGGGAATACGATAGGCTATTTTAAAAAATATATAAATCAATTATTAAAAACTATATATTCAAATTATTCAACTTTGCTCACGAGCAGCGCCCTCTAGAACGCGTGGCGATTTTGACGGCGGGGGGCGCCCATTGACAGTTGCGCGGGGGCAGAGTGACCTCGCGGGTGCCCTCCGGGAACTACGTCCATCTTCCATATGTAATATACATTTAATCGTGTAAACCAGGGCGTTGCCCGGGTCATTCGTCTACAAATTCGCAGTAGTTCACTAATTCAAACCAAAATTTCCATACATAGGTAAAAGAATACTGGGAAGACGATAGGCTATTTTAAAAATATTGCTGTATCATGTTTGATTATCAGATACAAAATTATATCGGGAAAAATTCCAAAAAGCAGAGACCACGGGTGAAACAGGGTACATTTAATAGGGTAAAACCCGGGCGTTGCCCGGGTCATTCGGCTAGTATAATATAAAAAACCAACAATGAAGAGTGAATGTAAGATAAAAAGCCAACAATGAAGAATGAATGTAAGATAAAAAGCCAACAATGAAGAGTAAATATAATATAAAAAGCCAACAATGAAGAGTGAATGTAAGAAAAAAAGCCAACAATGAAGAGTAAATATATATAAAAAGCCAACAATGAAGAGTAAATCTATATATATATAAAAATGAATGTTTGTATGTTTGTTTGTATGTCCGGTATACAAATTCGCAGTAGTTCACTAATTCAAACCAAAATTTCCATACATAGGTAAAAAAATACGGGGAAGACGATTGGCTATTTAAAAATATATATAAATCAATTATTAAAACTATATATTTTTAGTCAGAAAATGATGATGACGATATTGCTGTATCATGTTTGATTATCAGATAAAAATTTATACCGGGGAAAAATTCCAAAAAGCAGAGACCACGGGTGAAACCAGTTCATTATTTTGTACGCAGGAACAAAATTCTAACAGAAAAACATTCATTCGAGCAGAAAACAAAAGCCAGATTATCTTTCTATAAAAATATCGCTTCTCAGACACAAAGTTTGGAGCGGGACGTTTCACAAGAGTGACATCCACGGCGCCAATTTATAATTGTAACGAATAGTATTTGAATAAAAACATTTAATCGGGTAAAACCCGGGCGTTGCCCGGGTCATTCGGCTAATCCTTTATATAGGAGACGCGCAACTGAAGCAATAGAGGTCCTGACCCTCAAAATGTGGTGCGAATGTATCAGTGTGCCAGATACATAAGCAGCAATGAAGCTGTTTGGCGTCTTCTCAGCTTCCCTTTACACCAACGCCATCCAGCTGTTATCCATTTAACTGTGCATCTTGAGAGAATGGAGAACGGATATATTTCAATCAAAACACTCTTGCCCATCGAATGCGTAATCCACCAAGGACAAACCTGACTGCATTTTTTTCATTGTGCCAAACTGAATACTTTGCTAGGACCCTGCTCTATCCAGATGTTCCCCAATACTACACTTGGAATTCTTCTGCCCACGAATGGAGAAGGCGAGTTCAAGGCAAGCTGATTGAAGGATGGCCTGGAGTAAAGAGATCAGACACTATTGGACGGGTTTACGCTGTGCATGTCAGTAACTTTGAATGCTTTTGTTTACGTATGTTAATACATAACATCAAGGGACCGCCTTCCTTCGCATATTTGAAGATTGTTAAAGGCAGTCAATACGAAACATTTAGAGAAACATGCGCAGCTCTTGGATTATTGGAGAATGATAACCATTGGGTTGTCACAATGGATGAGGCCGTTCTTTGTCAGGCTCCTACAAGAGTAAGGCAATTGTTTGCCATATTATTTCTACGTGCACCATATCGAACCCTCAGCAGTTATGGATTACCTATAGAGATGAGATGGCAAGTGATATTCTTCATCGTTATCAGCTTCTAGATTCCTCCATCAGGTATAATGATCTGATATATAATGAAACATTGTGTAACATTGAGGATCGTGTCGTATCTATAAGTGGGAAGAAATTGCAGGAATTAGGCTTAGGAGCACCCAGGAGAAATGTGGTTACCAATTCTGACATTTTGAGAGAACTTGCGTATGATACGGCAAAACTTGAAGACAATGTTGCATCCATGATGCCCAAACTCTTGCCAGAACAAAGAAGAGTTTTTGATGCTGTTTTAGAAAAAAATAATTTGTCACAACCCATAATTATATTTTTAGATGCGCCGGGGGGAACAGGTAATACATTTCTTTTGAATCTTCTATTAGCAATGGTTAGGAAGGAACAAAATATTGCCATTGCTGTTGCTTCCTCAGGGATAGCTGCGACATTGCTTGCGGGCGGAAGAACTGCACATTCAGTGCTGAAATTACCTCTGACTTTTGCAGAGGGTCAGACTGCTGTTTGCAATATACGAAAAAATAGTGATAAAGCTTCACTCTTACGTAGGTGTAAGTTTCTGGTTTGGGATGAATGCACCATGGAATCCACCAGCACGCCAACAAAACAATGAAAGTGCCATTGTTAAAAAAGTCGTTGCCCTTTTAGTCATTTTTCATTATTCGTTTCAAACACTTCGATTTATGATGTGTGCTTGTTTTTGTGAAATAGTTTTTTTCTGAAATATTGCAACAATTGTAATGAAATACATTTAAGAGGATTTAGGGAAAAAGGTTAATTCAGAAACTCTCTTAATTATAGAAAAAATCAGAACAACCTATGGGTATTCATATTTAAGTACATTGTGGCAATAAAAAATTGTACTAACTATTTTAATTATTATTTTCTTTCCTTTAATGTAAAATACAAAAAAAAGGTAGTAAAGGTTCCTTTCATTTTTCCGTGAAATAAGTTACAAAAGGTTTTATTAACTGTATGATAAATAACTGAATTTTTAAAAAATTAAATTAATATATAAATATATAAATATGAATATATAAACATATGGATGGACATTTTCTAGGAACGATAATGATATATAAAAAAGAGAGTCACCTCTCCAATAAATAAAGACATCAAAATATTTTGCCATCTATACACGTGTAGACTTGAATATTATATAAATAATGGCACTAATTTCTGAAAGGCTCCAAATTATAATGATAAAGTTTGTATGGAACATTTGGAATAGAAAATTAGGTGTATAGATATTATCTAAATGTTTGATTGCATCTATTTAAACTCTATTTGAAAATAAATAGTAATACCTTTTTCAAGAAAAATTTTGTTACATGAAATTCTAGGTCAATTTCTAAGATGAAAGAACGAAATACAATCATACCGCTCCCTCCCTACTACCATTAATAACTCTATGTTTTAGATTGCTTGTTGTGTATTTCCTCTTTATAAGGCGATAATGCGTCATATATACATATGAAATGGAAGCATCAAAGCAGGAGTTTTTCTTTTTTTTTAACATAAAACAAACTTCTCACATTCTTATTGCGATGAAAATATTGAGAGGGTTTGGTTCATTAGTGAGAAACCCTCCCAGCGCTTTCGCCAATTCTATCTACCAGACCGCTTCTCAGAGCTCTAATACTTGTTTTCAAGCAAACTATAGTCATAAAATTTTAGAACAGCAGAAATCCATATAGATCATATAGAGCTCTGAGAATCAGTCTAGTAGATTAAATTAACGAAGCTGTTGAGAGGAATTACTACTGATTGGTCAAGCTCTCCTAATATTTCTCATCGCCGTTAGGACAGTAGAGGTCTTTTTATATTAAAAAAAAGCACATTCTTGTTTTAATGTTTCTATTTCTTATGTATAGATGGTCCGTTATAATCTGGTAATTCAATATGCCAAACTTTGAATTTGAACTTATTGTTTGCGTAAGAGCTTTGCTCGATGCGAATATTTATAAGTAATTCTGCGGTCTTTAGAGATTTTGTCCTTAACTTGCTTGAATACTATTTTAGAATTCTACCATTTATTGCAGCCTATATGAGCAGAATTAACCAATACAGTATTAGCGCCCTGAGAAGCGGTCTGGTAGAATGAAATGACAAAACCCCTGAAAGAGTGTACCAATGATGAGCCAAGCCCTCCCAATATTTTTTTTTATCGCAGTAAGTACAGTAGAAATTTGTTTTATATTTAACAAGAAAAATTCGTGCTCTAATTATTTCATTTCTTAAATCATCCTTTTTATTTCAAATTTACATTATTTTTCTCATATATTCAATTTGATTGATTGCATATTAAAGTTACAAATTTAAGTTTCAAATGATTGCGATATATTCTAAGTCAGTATTATTGTTTTATGTTAATTAATATTTTTGTGTGTGTGTGTGTTAAAATTATTAATTTTAAAGTATGAAATTCAATTTAAATCCAAATAACTTTATTGAGATAATCTTGAAAAGAGATATCCTAGCTCATTAAATTTACAAAAATGTGGAGGGTAATATATTGTCAAGTAGCTCCATCCAGATGGGATAACTGTCAATCATCCCTGGACCCCGGGGGGGGGGGGGGGGACCACAGGTGTGGGGGCTTCTGGGAAGCTGATCTGTAAATAAGGAAAACGGGACGGTGGCTAACGCCGTTCATTAGGATTATCTTTTAACTTGGGGTAAGTTGTACAAAACTCTCTCCCTATAAATACCCCTTATAATAAATTATTTATTCCCAAATTTGCCCTTGCTTTATTTATCTCCGCGACATATTTTGGCGGAGACGCTGGGTAACGTGACGGAACTTCAAGAAGTCGACGTCTACAGGGACGTGAACCAATTATTGAACTTTTGTCACAACGAATAAAATGGAAGACGACCACAGACCTACTGTTAGCGGATCCTACCTCCCTTGTCAGCGCCAACGAGATCCATCTACCTTTTCTGGAGATGGAAATATAAACCCTGGACAGTGGTTGAAGGAGTACGAGAGAGTGTCGAAGTACAACAGATGGGACGACACCATGAAGCTTGCCAACGTCGTCTTTTACTTGAACGGAACTGCTGGAAGGTGGTTTGATAATAACGAAGTATCACTCAACTCGTGGAGAAGCTTTGAAGACGCATTCCGCGGTGTGTTCGGACTGCAGGAGGATTCTGCTCGACGCGCCTAGGAAGTTCTGGAGTCAAGAGCACAGAAGGCCGAGGAATCCAGCGAGTTATATATCCAGGAGATTCTTAGACTCTGCCACTAGGTGAACCCTCGCATGGAAGAAGGTGAGGTAGTTGCTCACATTATAAAGGGAATTTCGGAGGACACATACCAGGTATTGGTGGCGAAAGACATACAGACGGTAGATGAAATCCTGAAGTTTTGCCGTCATCTAACAACCGTCAAGCAGCGCAGGATCGGCCGTACGAAATTCGCCAGGTTGTCAAACGTAATGCTCATTTCATGTGTTGACGACTCAGACGACTTGGCCGCGTTAATTCGCCGCATCGTTAGAGAAGAAATACAAGAGGTCCTCTCACCACCTGAAGTGGTCAATCCTCTCCGAGAAGTGAACGCCCTGGAACAGACTGTGAGGGAAGAAGTTAGCCGTGTTCTCCAACCTACCAAAGCACAAATCAACGTGGTACAACAACAACCACGCACGCCCTATAATATCGACCGACCAACCCAATTCAGGAAGACGGAACATTGGAGAACATACGACGACAAACCAATCTGCTTCCACTGTGGACGACCCGGACATGTCGTCCGTTATTGTAGGGAACGACGGCAGGTCTTCGCTGACGCCAGGTCAAGGAATGGCGGAGAAGGAAGAAATGTTGGGTTTTCGAGTCGACCCCCGAGATATGACGCCGACGACGACTATGTAACGCCCCAAACCTCGACGTACTTCTACCGGAGCTCTTCCCCACATCCAAGCCGTGCAAGGTCGCCAACCCGAAGACAATCCCAGTCGCCAGCCCGTCGTTTCAGCCGTTCTCTCAATCCTCAGAATTTGAAAAACTAGGTGGAGCGGCTTCTACCGGGGTTGAGGTCGCCATTGAGGTAAATCCTCCAGGGTATATCGCCGCTAAATTAAAAGAAAATTTTGTTATGGTCGAAATAAATGGACGCAAAATTAAAGCATTGGTGGATTCAGGAGCAGACTTTTCTGTTATTTCAGACAAATTTCGACGCGAACTAAAAAGACACCTCTCTTCAAAGAACCAGGTCCCATTCTTAAAGCCGCAAATAAAAATTTAATAGAGACCCTAGGAAAATGTGTCCTTAACATAGAAGTTAATGGTCTGAAGATATCCTTTGAATTCGTTGTTATGGTGGAATGCAGCCATGACATCATATTCGGATGGGACTTCTTCAAGGCCACCGAAGCCGTCATTGATTGTGGCAGAAATGAACTTCATTCTCGGGGAAAACTCCGTCCTGGAATCTCGAGAGGAGGAAAACCAGAGATTGTTTGATTCCGACGACTTTGTCATCCCGCCTAAATCAATTAAGAAGATCAGTGTGATAAACGAAGAATTATGCGGTGTTAGAGATGTTTTAGTCTCAACTTCTAAGGACTTATTATTAAGAAAAGAAGTTCTTATACCAAACTCATTGGTTACATTTCGACACGGCCGAGGTAGCATTTGGGTTGCGAATGGAGCGTCTTGGCCGCAACTGATTCCATCAGGAATGAATATGTGCACCATGGAAAGTTATGAGAATGGAAATATCTGCAGTCTAATTGAATCCAGCGATAAGTTACAAGAAACGCAGCTAAAGTCACGTGAATGGTCACAGAAGCTAAACCTTACTCTAGATCCAGGGCTGTCTGAAATTCAAAGGTTACAGCTTGTTTCATGCCTTGACGAGTTTAGTGACATAATTGACTTTGGGGGAACTCCTATTAAGCCCACCAGTACTGTGAAGCACAAGATAAACACAGGAGACCACTCTCCTATCAAACAGCGGCCCGATAGAGTAGCACCAAGTGAACGACGACTAATTCAAGATGAAGTGAACAAGATGATTGAAAATCACATCGTGAAGCCCTCTGAAAGTCTTTGGTCATCTCCTGTTATTCTAGTTCGAAAGAAAGATGGGACCTGCAGATTCTGCGTAGATTATCGTCGATTAAATAAGATAACAAAAAAGATGTTTACCCGCTGCCACGCATTGACGATGCCTTGGACAGTTTAGCTGGCTCTAGTTACTTCTCCACGATGGATCTTCGGTCAGGGTATTGGCAGATTGAAGTGGACGAAAAAGACAGGGAGAAAACTGCCTTCATCACTCCAGATGGGCTGTATGAATTCCGAGTAATGCCTTTCGGGTTATGCAACGCTCCAACAACGTTTGAAAGGATCATAGATAGTGTTCTCGGCAGTCTTAAATGGAACATGTGCCTTTGCTACCTGGACGACATCGTAGTTTACGCAACTACCTTTGAGGAACATCTATGTCGTCTACAACTTGTATTAAGGTGCATCCAGAAAGCTGGACTAAGCTTGAACCACAAAAAGTGTCTTTTTGGATCAAGGAGGATAAAGATTCTAGGACACCTTGTTGACGCCAATGGATTCATCCAGATCCAGATAAAGTTGAAAGCGTCTCTAAATTTCCGAGGCCAAAGAATATCTCTAAACTGAGGAGCTTTCTTGGATTATGTTCCTATTACCGAAGATTTATTGAAAACTTTGCTGACAAAGCTAGATCTTTGCATGACCTACTGAAGACTGAAAAACAATTCTATTGGGATGCAGCTCAAGAGAAAGCGTTTGAAGTCCTTAAAACAGCTCTAATTTCAGAGCCTGTCTTGGGACACTTTGATGAATCCGCTGATACCCATCTACACACGGATGCAAGCGGACATGGTATTGGAGCTGTTCTTCTACAAATACAAGGTGGAAAGGACGGCCTATAGCTTATGCATCTAGAAGCTTGACAAAGGCTGAACATAATTATTCTACAACAGAAAAAGAATGCCTTGCTGTAGTCTGGTCTATTAGCAAATTCCGTCCATATTTGTTTGGTCGACCATTCACGGTTGTCACTGACCATCATTCTCTATGTTGGTTGGTAGGACAGAAAGATCCTTCTGGCCGTTTGGCAAGATGGATGCTGAAGTTGCAAGAATTTGACGTGACCGTTATCTACAAGAGCGGACGCAAACATAAGGATGCCGATTGTCTGTCAAGGAGTCCGCTTGAAAACGATCAACCTAGTGCTGTGATGTCACTAACCAACGTCGATATAAAGCAGACTAAAGACCCGGATTTAGCTAAAATAATCGATAATATAAACTCAGGCTACACCAGAAAGGAATTCAGCATTATCGACGGCATCTTATACAAGAAAAACTATAGCACAACTGGAAGACCCTGGCTTATGATGATTCCTACACACTTAAGATCGGAAGTTATGGCAGATTTACATGACGCTCCTACAGCTGGGCATTTGGGTTTCGCCCGAACGTATGACAAAGTGAAGAAACGATTCTATTGGCCTGGCCTTTATAGAACTGTTCGCCAATATGTAAGCCATTGTCGGGAGTGTCAACGAAGGAAGAAATTACCTCGAGGTCCGGCTGGGCAACTTGTATCCATACCACCTGTAGAAAAGCCATTCTATAAAGTCGGGGTTGATCTCCTTGGAAGATTTCCAGTTTCTAAAGATGGAAACCGTTGGATCATTGTGTGCACCGATTATATGACAAGGTATGCCATAACGAAAGCTATCCCAGACGGAGGAGCAATCGAAACAGCTAAGTTCCTGGTTGAAGATGTTATCTTGGAGCATGGAGCTCCTAGAGAAATGATAACAAGAGAGAGAGAGAGAGAGAGAGAGAGAGAGATCGCGGAAGAAAATTCATTTCTCAAGTACTAAAAGAGATCAATGCTCTGTGCGGAATTGTGCACAGATTTACAACGGCCTACCATCCCCAGACCAACGGCCTGACTGAAAGGTTCAACAAAACTCTGGGAGACATGTTGTCCATGTACACAGGTGTCGAGCAGAAGGACTGGGACCAAGTTTTACCCTACGTGACTTTTGCTTACAACACTGCTAAACAGGAGGCAACCGGCTACACTCCGTTCTTCCTTGTCCACGCCCGCGAGGCCGAGACCTACATCGATGCCGTACTACCCTACCTACCAGATGAGATCTCTGACGACTACGTTGGAAAACTTGTGACCAGAGCTGTAGAAGCGCGTCAACTCTCCCGATCTCTCCTTCTACAATCACAGGCGAAAGAGGGTAGAATTTACGGTCCCTACAAGGTGACCAAGAAGCTTTTAGAAGTTACGTATGAAGTAGAGCCCGTGGACCCGTCTCCCCGATCACGGAAATCCAAGGATATCGTTCATGTCATTCGGATGAAGCCCTACCTGGACCCTGAAGAACAACATTCCATTTTGCTAGGGAACAGAGGCCGTGATAGATTTCCTTCCAGAACAAGGGCTGAGACAAGCTAATCAGCGGGGTCGCTGTTTTCTCTAAAGAGGAAGTAATGTCAAGTAGCTCCATCCAGATGGGACAACTGTCAATCATCCCTGGACCCCGGGGGGAACCACAGCTGATCTGTAAAAAAGAAAAACGGGACGGTGGCTAAGGCCGTTCATTAGGATTATCTTTTATATTGGGGTAAGTTGTACAAAACTCTCTCTCCCTATAAATACCCCTTATAATAAATTATTTATTCCCAAATTTGCCCTTGCTTTATTTATCTCCGCGACAATATGAAATAATTCATTTACAATTATAGCATGGTATAAGTTTATTCAGGTCCAGAATCCTAAGGCCTTTGAAATTTATTTAACTAGCTTATATGTCTGTATGTGTGTCTGTCTGTCAACAAATCTTGTAATCATTTTTCAAATTTCTTCTAGAAAACGTAGTAATATGATAATTTGTGCACTTTTCAGAACCCGATGACAATGCAAATTGAAAATTTTCAAACTTCTAGGATGTCAGGGTGGCCGAGAGTAAACATATTTCCAAATTGACACTCATATATTTCAAATTAATTTTAATATGCTTCTTGACCATATAAAGGTATTAAATTTTGAACACTCGCCAAGTTCAAATAACAATGCAAGTGTACAAATTTTCAGAGGTAAAGGTCGTCGGTATAGCCGGGAATAAAATAATTTATTTTATTTCAAATCGTGTTTCACGATTTCAAGTCAGAAACTGTTGCAAGATCTTCACCCACAAAAGGCTATGATCTGCCTTTTTAGGGACTGCGAAGGTGTGCTGACTGGGAAATGCTCGACATTCACCTCGACCCTCACGACAACACTTAAGCCGCATGTTACACAAGTCGTCAAAGCCGCCCTTTAAGAGCTCGAATTTGAAGTTCTACAGCACCCGTCGTACTCTCCGGACCTTGCACCAACCGATTACCACTTTTTCCGCCCCATGTCGAACCATTTGAGAGGCACTACCTTCGATGATTTTCGCGGAACCGCATCAACAAACTAGTCGAACGTTGGGAGTAGGTCGAAAATAATAACGAAAAATACATATTTTATTAATTAATTATTATAATTAATGTTTTTTTTTCTAAATAAAGTTGTCGAATAAAACTGAACAAACTTTCTTTACAACCCAATATATATTGTTAACTAACAATATTTGAATTTCTCAAGCCATAACTCTATTTACCCTCTGTTTAGGCGGCCAAGTAAACCCAGGCAGGTATTGGTAATTTAATATTTTGATTCACTGATAGGTTTATCGATTTCTCTGGTTATATACTGTTAAGATAAATTAAAGAAGACCAGCTCTCTCTCTCCATAAAATTATATATATTCCAGAAAATACAAATATCTTTGTAATTGAAGAAGAAAAATTGATATAGTTGATCACATCATTTATATGTAATCCGAGAATAATAAGATAGGAGTTGCTTAAAGGAGGTAAAGAGAAGAATAACACTATGAAGAGAATAAACGATGAGTTCGAACTATTTTATAAAAATATAAGAATAATTAATTAGTTTAAAAAATATTGAATTGTCATCGTGAGTGATCAAGTATAAAAATGCTAATGGAGTAAATTTTTAAAGTAAATTCAAATAATTCAAAAGAAGATTAGGATGTAGAGAGTGGCGATGTCATCGCATATTTTGATTGGCAAAATAAAAATAATAGAGTAAATATTATATCTTAATAACACCATATATAACAAATTTATTTACATTGGTTAACGTTTAAAAGCTTTTATTTTGTGAATATTTTAACAAATATTTTATTTTAAGCTCTATTAAAGAGAACATTTAAATGGCTTAAAATGGATTGTCATACTAGACCTTTATTAGAAATAGCTAATGTTTTTTTTTCTTGCAAAAATTAAATATCAACAATTTTGAAATAGATTTGTAATATAATAAACACTAAATATCTATTGAAATTAAAAATATGTATTTACAAAATATTTAACTTGATAATATTGTTTTCTATATCATGAAACTAGAAATCGAAATTATTTATTCCTTAATTTGGCATATTTGATACAAAATTCAGTGAAACTCAGTGTCATTCAATGCAACTGTGTTTTCTTCATTCTTCGAAATCTTGGAAGAGTTCTCAAGTTCGTTTTCCTCTTTCAATTCGACTTTAACTGACATTTCAAATGTCTGGCCCTCAGGCTCCTCCATAACCTCAGCAAAGATTTTTTGAACTGCCTTATCACGGTTTCTGATGCGGTGAATAATCACGTTGACGCCACCGTCTTCATCGTAGAGATGCAATTTATCTCTATTTGGCTTGCGGAAGCATCAAAGCAGCTTAGTCTACAGCTTCCTGGTTTAACCGAAGCTTTTTTAGCCGTCGAGGCTTTTCCAGCCACGTTTTGGCTGCCGCCTGGAAGCTTGTCTTTCCTCTTGAACTTTATTTCTTTCCTATTGTCGCGCCAACAAAACAATGAAAGTATCATTGTAAAAAAGTAGCCTTTCTTTTAGTCATTTTGATTTCTTAATGTGAAACTCTTATTCTTTTAAAGTGTGCTTGTTTTTGTATAATGGTTTTCTGAAATATTACAACAATTTTAATAAAATAATTTTAATTAGATTCAATGAAAAAGGTTATCACAAAAACTTTCTCAATTGGAAAAATAACAAAAGCATTTGTATATTCTTCTTGAAGTACATTATAGTAATATACATTTAGGTTAACCAATTATTTATTCACTTTACTGTAATGTAAATCATTAAAAAGTGGTAAAAATTATCTTTTTGTTTCCATAAAAAACAGTTATCTATATTAATAAAATGCAAATTTCATAAGTGTTGTTCACTAAAAACTTTCGTTACAATGCATCAATTTCGACCAAATTTTCAACATTTATGTAAAACGAGATGGAGCAGGTTTTGCTTAACATCAAAATATTTTTCCTAACTTTAACATGCGTAACTTCGCGGTGTTATCGATTAAATACAAAAAAATCAACAGAGTTAATTTTATTTATATATAAATACAAAAAAAATTTCAGCAATTCATTCAACTCAATCTAAAAAAATATTCAAAACAAGCAATTTTAAGATAACACCATATGTAAAACAGTGGGCCAAGAAAACAACAACGATATTACATCTTTCTCACATATTCACACACAATCTTGATTAATAATTAAAACTAATCTTTAACATTGTTTATTATACTTCATAATATATAATATTCGTTAGGCAAACTTTCACTCGGATAAACCCGGGCGAAGCCGGGTACACATCCGTTAGTAAAATATATTATTGATTGCAAGATAAATATTAGAAAATATAAAGAATTAATCCTTATATAAGTGTAGAAAGTATTTTTGTCGAGGAGATAAAAATCTATAAAAATGAACGTCACCTCTCCAGTCATTTTAGACATCAAAATATGACGCCATCTATAAATGTGTATACCAGAATATTACATAAAAAATAACAGTATTTTTCAAAATGCTCAAAATAAAAATTTAAAGTCTTGTATAAAATTTAAATAGAATATTAAGTTTATGGTATTTATGAATGTTTTATATAATTTGATTTAACTCTATTGGAAAATAGTATAACTTTCTACAAAGAATATGTTTTTGTATGAAATTACTGATAATATCTAAGATTTAATAAAAATGGCGAAAATACAAACGTACAAAACTCAGCCTACTCCCCTGATATTTACATTTATATTATGAAATGGATGGCAAGATATAAGAAAAGCAAAGATTCGAGAGAAAGTTTGATGGAAGAGGGTGCATTCCAACTGCGGGAATGGCTTTGTGTCAGAGGGACAGGCGCCAAAACCGGCATACATGTGTAGGGCGGACAGAGGCTGGTCACATCTGCAGCTAGAGGAAACGTGGCGTGTTGCCTCCGGACGTGTGAATGATCATTCAAGATGGTGTCAGGAGAGTTTGATATTGGAGCGGCCTACAAGATGGTGTAGTCCCGGCTGAACATGTACAGTGTGAAGGGGGAAGTTTCAAAATAGTGACTTCCACACCGCCAAGTATCTTTCTGACGAGGAGGTTAAAGGCGAGTCCCACTTATTGTACTCCTTCTGTTTAGTACCAGGTATAAAAAAGCCCAAACCTTTGTTGCATCCCAAAAGAACTCAGGAATGTATATTTGTGCCATCTTGATCAGCCAAAGAACATAAATGCGTCTAGGCACAACGTAACAATATTATAGATTGCTTGTCAGTTATATTCTCTTCAGGATCCCAAAATTATATGCATTTTTCATATATATATATATAATTTATTATAAAGGACTGCGGCGTGTGATTATAAACAATACTTAAAGTTATACCGCATAAGTTTCTTTTCTATGAAAAATCAATATTTATTTTTAAAGAGAAATATTTACTATTTCTAACTTTTTTGAAATGAAGTATGAGAGGGTGAAAATATGAAGAGTAATGGCGAACGGGAAAAATAAAAGTGTCCAGGGGCGGGAATCGAACCCACAACCTTCTGCTTACCGGGCAGGTGCCATGTCCACTAGGCTACCCTGGACGTTATTTCTACGTTCGTAAATAATACTTAAAGTAACTTATAATACATTATAAAGGACTGCGGCGTGTGATTATAAACAATACTTAAAGTTATACCGCATAAGTTTCTTTTCTATGAAAAATCAATATTTATTTTTAAAGATAAATATTTACTATTTCTAACTTTTTTGAAATGTATTGTTTATATATATAATTTATTTAATATAAATTTATAATTTAGGGTTCCAAATAATTTTGGGATATTGAAAGTCAGTGTTATTTTTTCAGAATACGAATTTATATTATTAGTTGATATTAATAATATTGAAGTAAAATATCCATTTTCAAATTGAAATAACTTTATTAGGTTGATATTTAAAAGAGCAATACAGGTCAATATATTTACAATAATGTGGATATTCATTAACAATCATAGCATGGTATCAATATCTTCAAGTCTGGAATCCTGAGGCTTTCTTTAATCTTTTATTTGTTTGGCTATCCACAACTATTGTAATCAATTCTTATTATACTTCTCGAGCACACAATAATATGGAATTTTGTACCCTTTTCAGAAACCGATGTCAATGCTAGTTGACAAATTTCCAGACTTCTGAATGGTCAGGGTGGCAGAGAATTGACAAATTTTCAAATTGCATTTCATTTTTTTATTTATTTTAAAAACATAAATGTGATCATTCTGCTATGTGGAATCCAGGCAGGTGCTGGTAAGCTGAAATGTTGAATTGGTGAAGGTGTCTGTGGGTTCATAAATTATTCTCGTTATTCACTTTTCAAATAAATCGAAGAAGACCAGATCTTCATAGAAATATATATACTCCGGGAAAATACAAATCTATTTAGAATTTAAAAAGGAATAATTAATATTGTTGATAATGTCATATTATTCAAATCCAGGAATAATAAGATAAGGTTTCTTAAAGGAAAAAAAAATACCATGATGAAAGGATACAATCATAAGATTGTTCTATTTAATAAAGATATAAAAATATATGTTTCAAAAATATCAAATTGTCATCGTGAGTGAGAAATTGTGAAATTTCAAATATAGTAAAATATATGAAAATAATCTCAAAATATATACTCAGGTAAAAGATAAGGGTGTAAAGAGTTGCCGAATATATCTTGAGAGTAATTTCTCTTAATAACACCATTTCTAAAAATTTATTTACATTGGTAATAGTTAAAATTTATTCTAGCAAAATATATGACTTTATAAATAATTGATTTTAGCTGTTTACAAATACAAATTTATGAATTCTTAGAACTGGCTGTTGTTCTAAATACTTTATTAGAAATAGCTAATTATCTTGTTTAACTTGTAAATCTTATATTACAACAATTTGTAAGTAGATTTGTAATATAGTAAACACTAAATATCATTTTAAGTTCAAAATATGTATTGATAAAAATTGTGAGCTTGATAATATTGTTTTCTATATCATAAAACCTCCATATGAAATTATTTATCTCTTCAATTGGCGCGAATATATACTGCATATTTTCAGTGACAATCAGGGTCAGCCATTACGATAGTCTTTTCTTCATTCTTCGAAATCAGGGAAGCCATCTCAATTTCATTTTCTGATTTCAAATCAACCTGCATTGATATCTCGGATGTCAAGGGTTTGAGACCTTCAGGCTTTTTAAACACCCCAGCAGGGTCGGTCCGAACTGCCGCCTCGCGGTTCTTTCTATGAGGAATAACCAAAGTGACGCCACCATCTCCGTCATAGATGCAATCGAGTTCTCTGGTTCGATTAGCGCTTTTTTGGTTATGGAGGCTCCTCCAGCCACGTTGTGGCTAACGCCTGGATGGTTTCCTTCCTGCATGAACTTCTTTCCCTTCCTATCAGCACGCCAACAAAACAATGAAAGTGTCATTGTTAAAAAAGTAGTTATCCTTTTAGTCATTTTTGACTATTCGTATTAAACTCTTCGATTTATAATTTTTGCTTGTTTTTTTGTAATATTGCAACAATAGTAATGAAATACATTTTAGAGGATTTAAGGAAAAAAGGTTAACTCAGAAACTCTCTTAATTGAAAGTATTCAGAACAGCTGTCTACTTTAGCCCTCGCACCCTTACCCAGTCCTCCCTGAATCTGCCGTCGAATCAAGGACCTCTGAGGTGCCGAGGTTGACGCGGGGGACACAGTCTACTACAAGAAAAACCACCCCCCCAGATACACCCATTATAGATCACACTGCCCAACTTCCCACAAAATCAACATAGTTAAAGCCCTCACCCGCCGCCTATTAACCCACTGCTCACTCCCCATCTTCAAAACTATTGAAAAGAACCGCATCATCTCCCATCTTACAGCTTCAGCTTTCCCTCTGTCCTTTATAGAAAAACACACCTACTCGCCTGTTCCTCTTAACCCCCCTGCAGCCTACAAATCCATGTGTGTGATCCCATTCTCTTCCCTCTCAGTTAACCTCTCCCGTTTCCTCAAACCCTTCGACATCCGTACCTTTTTTCCCACCCCCCTAACCTCCACTCACTCCTTAGGCATCCCATCACAAAAACCGACTCCCCCACTGACCCTCTAACATCTACTGGCGCGGTCTACTTGGTCTCATGCCAACAGTGCCCTGCCACCTATGTGGGTGAGACCGGTAGGACCATCGCCATTAGAATTTCCGAGCACACACGCAACATCACCAACCGAGATCCCCGTTCCCTCATTTTTCAACACATTGCATCTTCTGGCCATTCCTTTGACACTGCTAACCCAACCATTCACTACAGAAATATCTCCAACCTACACCAAAGATTGGTTCTGGAATCCATTGTTTCCTCCAAGCTACACAGCATAAATAGAAAAATAGACATTCCCGCAATCTACAAAACCTACATCTCCAATTGAATTTTTCAGATTCTACCTCTGGTATATTAATAACCCCCTTCCACCACCTCAGTCACACCGGTCAAAAACGGTTTTTCTCTCACTAATCATTAAATACCAATTCATAGATGGCAGTCCATAGCATAGTCATTAACCACACAAATTTACCCGTAATAGTTACTTAGATATATTTAATTATGTAATATCATTGTAATAATTTTTCTAACTCTCTAATTTTTCAAATATTAACACAATTTTAATTCATTCAAATCCAGACGCGCGAGTAGTTTCACGCGAGTTTGTATATATATCTTATTTTTGTTTTTGTTTACTATGGTTAGCTGATATATATTTACATTGTTTAATTCTCAGTTACTTAGTTGCCTTAATTTACCTTTAATTTTTTATTTTTATTTTACCTGTAGAAGGGCATTGCCCGAAAGCTTGTAATGTTTTACAATTAAAAGAAACTCATCTTCTGAAACTTCTTACTTGACATTAATAGAAAGATAGAAATTCCCGACATCTATGGTGTTTTCTTGGCTGAAACATCTGTAACATCTTAGTTTTTCATAAAATATTAAATATACAATAGTTCCCGTCATTAAGTTTAATAATTGAAATAATAGTTAGATATTTGCATTTCTTTGGTTTAGCCTACTATACTAATTTTACAGCAAAATTCTTGTAAATATGTTAAACACTAGCATATATCAATATTCGCTCCTACCTACCATTTGTACCTTTGCGCGTATTCATAATTGCCAGTAGAAGGGCGTTCGTCCCGAAAGCTTGCATTTCGTTTAATTAAAAGAAACTTATCTTACCTCACGTGTTGTCCAGCTTTATAATTTACTAGTAAGAGTCCCTGCAATTTTTCTAAGTGATATTGTTGTGTGTCAACAAGTAGCCGACGATGGTACACTGGAGCAGTACAAATTATTTTCATTTTTTTATTTTAATTAATTACTTATATATAAGAGAAATGCCCCCCAGAGAGGACGGGGTTAAATTGTATTTGACTATTGACCACCGTTTCGCTGCAATGCGTTAAATACAACGTGCCAGTTATCGTTTGACCTTCGTCTTATTTTTTAAATTTATTTTTTCTCTACCGGCGAACGGAAGATTTTCTGTCACAGCTATAACCCCTCCAACGGCCACACCGATGAGAACCGGACATCAACGACCCTCCGAGACCTGATGAAGAACCCAGCACTGGAACGGGTCCTGGTGACCATGACCCATCAGGACACTGCAGTCTCTAAATAAAATAAACATTACATCCCCACCTCATCAATATCAATGAAACATACTTTCAATATAACAGAAACCCACAGTACATTACAGTAACATCCATAATAGGTACCAAAGATTAATTATAGAATCAATAATATTGCGAGATGTAAATAGGAAAATGTAAACATGGGTCATTATAAAAGAATAGAAAAATTTTAAACATTTCTCTTTTATGATAGAGTTATTTTTGGTATTTTATTCTGAGATACAATAAAGTTTTTGTTCTCCAATTTTTTTCTATCATTTCCAACTCTACAATATATAAACAGGTTAAACCATAGTGATTATCTGCCATAAACATACAAAGCAATATATATATGTGGTGACCCCACTTTGCTACAGCGTGCAAAGCTTCACTACACATACGGGCAGTAGTGTGTTGGCCTCACTACGCCTCGGCAACCGCGAGCTGGGAGAACTTGCTTATGCCAAACAGATATAATAGATTCCATTTTATATTAACTAAAAAGCCTACACAAAGAAATAGATTTCACTCTAAAAAAGGAAATTAATAATACTTTACCGTTCTTATATAGATATTTTAATTACTAAAAAAAAAAATAGCAATACAACACCACAGTTTATTACAAACTCACATTTGAACCTGATTACATTTACTACTCCTCATTGATTGCGGCGGAGATTGTCATGTCTGATGGAAGGATCAACAGTTTTGAGGAATTAGGTATAGGTATATAGATGATGTATTTTGCGAATTCCAAAAAGGAAAAGAAAATCAAATTTTAAATACTTTAAATAGATATAACTCCTAAATCAAATTTACTATGGGATTAGAAACCAAATCGATGTTACCTTTTCTTGATATCCTCATTTTGAAAACAGAACAGAAATTCCACTCCACAGTCTACTATAAACTCGGCATAGAATCTTTTTATTTAAATTTTAAATCATACAGCCCAATAGGACACAAAATTTCTATAGTGAAAACGTTAACTAAACAAATATGGACACATTGTTCTCTACCAATTTTCAAGAAAATTGAGAAATGAAATATCATCCAAAATCTAAGAAATAATGGATTTCCAATAGATTTTATATATAAATGTCATAATTTGTATATAATTGTATGCCCCCCGACCCACTATGCATGTACAATGTATGATTTTCAAAGATTTAATAAAGAACAAGGTAACTGGAGGAAAGAAGGTAGCAACAAAACATAGGAAATAGGTTTAAAGCGGGCACAATTATAAATAACTTGTACAGTCAATACTTCCTGACAGAAGGCCGGACGTATCTAGTGACCGCAGAAGTTATATTAGTCGAGAAACACTCAATACTTCCTGGCAAAGCAGGACGTATCTGGTGACCAGAAGTTATAAAAGTAGAGAGACACCCCATACTTCCTGACAGAAGGCCGGACGTATTTGATAACGCGGAAGTAAATAGAGTCGAAATAACACTCGATACTTCCTGACAAGATCGGCGGTATCTTCCATCAAAGCAGCCGCAGAGCCAATTAGAAAGATCCACTAAGTAGGTCAACCAATAGGAAAACGGGCACGTTCTATCCCTCGACCAATGGGAAGGAAGACAACTCGTGGTGTTAAATCGAAAGACAAGAATTGTCAGTTGTGATTCCGCTTCCAACAAGGTGACATCTACTCTCGAGGCCTCTCTCCCTCTGCTCATCCCACAGCTAAGTTCAATCACCGCCATGTGATCAGATAATTAACAATCCAAATCGCTCCGCTCTTCTCAAGCTTTCTTTCCTCCAACCCAGTTGCCTTTTATTTTCAAACCCCATCACGTGTCCTGATTATTCCTAACTGTGTGCTTCACTTGCCACTCAACGACTGCGTTTCAACCAATCCTCACCATTCAAATCGAACAACAAGAAATTCCGCAACGATATTGTCACATAAACATTTCTACAACCAATCCCTCCCTAAAAAACAAACAATATACCGGGCAAATAGTTATTTACAATATTCACCTGCTAATGAAAGATTATCCCATGAATTGAAGAAATATGGCATGAAATGCTTATTTAGAAATTCCTGAACCATAGGCCAGATCATTAGAAACCCCATAACCAAATCCAATAATAATACAGAGTCGAGAAACAAGCAGAACGCCATATACTCCATCTCCTGCCGACAATGCAACGCCTCTTACATAGGAGAGACCAACAGATCAATAGACATAAGAGTTAAAGAACATAGCCGTAATATCAGAAACCAAGATAACAAATCCTTAATATTCCAGCACGGAAATTCTACAGGTCATCAATTCAACCTACAAGATGTCACTTAGCATATTCTCCAAATACAATAGACTTATTCTACAATCTTTAATCTCCAAAGACAATAATAGTATAAACAGAAGATCTACCCCAAAACAGTTCCAGCATATTCAACACAGATAATCCCACCCCCATTGAAACTGTACCCTCTACAACTGGAAACTATTTTTATTTTTGATTTTTTAAATGTATTTCTCTGAAACTCTATTATATGTATGTTGCACGCCTTTGCAGGGCCAGTGGCCTGATGAAAGTGCGACCGCGCGAAAGCTTGCCTCCCGATATCTTAATAAAGTAGATCCCCATACAACTTCTTCTATAACACAACTGACCAAACTCTGCTTAAACATGAACTCCTTCACATTCCTTAAAGATCACTACAGACAGATTAAAGGCTCCCCAATGGGCAGCCCTCTATCCTCTATTGTTGCAGAAATAACCATGTCCGAAATAGACCACTGGATTACCCATACCCTCCCCACAGATATACAAATATGGCGCCGTTACATTGATGACGTTTTTTGCATATGCAGAAACGGCCAGGAGAGCACCATACTTGCAGCCCTCAATAGTTATAACCCCAACATCTCCTTCACTATGGAAACAGAATCAAACCAGGTCATCCCATTCCTTGACATACTGATAATACGCACCGCATCCACATTCCACACCACAGTTTATTATAAAAAACAATGTCCCTCCAGTTATACCCATTTCAATTCACACTGTCCTATTGCCCATAAAAATAACATAATAAAAACTCTCACTAAAAGAATATTTACTCACTGCTCACTCGATATATTCAAAGAAACTGAGAGAAATCTCATCATATCGCACCTCTCTAAAGCATCATTTCCACTTGAATTTATCAACAGATATTCATATACACCTGGTCCCTCCAATCTACCTATAATTTATAGATCATTATGTTTCCTGCCCTACTCCCCCTCCTCAGTTGATATAGCTAGAAGCCTTAAGACATATGGTATCCGCACCATATATAAGAACTCCTCCAACCTGCTCACATCCCTCCGTCACCCATATACTAAATCGCATTTCCCACCAGATCCCCTCCATTCTGCTGGCGCGGCCTACTCTGTCTCGTGTGAGCAATGCTCTGCCACATACGTTGGCGAGACAGGTAGATCCGTTGCCATCAGAATGTCTGAGCATTCTCGAAACATCACCAATCAAGACACCAGGTCCCTCCTTTATCAGCACACACTCAATACTGGCCATTCTTTTAACACCAACCACCCCACCATACATTACAGACACATTCATAACCAGCACCAATGATTAGTTCTCGAGTCAATAGAATCCCATAAGCATAACAGCATTAACCGAAAAATAGAACTTCCAGATGCATATCGTGCTCTCCTGGCCTTGAAGTAATAACCTTAACAAGATAGCCAGAAATCAATATTACTTGAATTTTGAAATAATCGCATATACAGTATTTTACATTAGCATATTCCCCTATAGTTTCAAACTCCAAACATAAAAATTCCTTATTTACTTATTATCTCTCTAATTATAAAATAGTCATAACAAATGCAAATCCTCATTTACATAATTTATTACACAAATATGTAAATAGTTATGTGTACATATTCTCTTTTTAGCCATTGTACCTGCATTATAGTGCCACACGGCGTTATATTTTCTTTATATATTGTTTCTCCTGTAGAAGGGCAGACAAGCCCGAAAGCTTGAGAAGATCAAAATCAAGATACTTATCTCCATAAACGTTTTATATTCTGATATCATTTATAGTGCCACGTTTGTTGCTGTAATCACGCCTGTAGAAGGTTTTTTTTTGCCCGAAAGCTTGCTTCGATATATTTCTATTAAAGAAACTCTTCTTCTTTAATTTTGTCTTGTCATCTAAATCTTTCCAAGAAGAATATTATAGTCGTTATCGCCAAAGAAACTCTGCAAAAGTTTTAAATTTATTTAACTCAATTATAATATTATTTGCATCAATATTTCAAGTACTCCTCATATTGCCCTTTAAACCATAAAATAAATATTAGGTTGATGCAAAAATAATGGCCGATTTCAAAAATCCAAATTCAATCTTTGATAATTGCAATTAATTATTTAATTTTTTAAAATTATTTTTTATTTACTAATTTTTAAATATTTTCAAGTAATATATAATTATAAAGCTTATTTCTTGCTTTGTTACAATATCTATCAATATATTTATAACAATAGTTTTTGTGTGATTTCAGACTGTATTAAAAATTCTTTCAAAACAGGAAATCCGCATAATTTTGCTTCAACAACTTGCTTCAACAATTTTGCCACAACACTGCAGAAACTCGAAATGTCATCAGCGCATGGGTACTACTTCTGAACGCACCCCCGCAGGTGGTTCTAAAAATTTCTCAACGGCGATACCAGCTTTGGAGATGAAGAGAGCCCTGGACGTCCGTCCGTGGTTGACAACGACCAATTAAAGGCAATAATCGAGGCGGATACAGGCAAAACTACACGAGAAGTTGGCGAAGAACTCAACATCGATCAGTCGACATCACCTGACACAAATTGGAAAGATGAAATGCTCGACAAATGGGTGCCGCACGATTTGAATGATGTTCATAAAAATTGGCGTTTTGAAGTGTGGTCGGTGCTACTTCTGCGCAACAAGAACGAGCCGTTTCTCGGCCATATTATAGGACAATCTGCGAAGTTCTGTGCAATAGTTGGACCGCGACACAGCTCCGAAGCACTTCCCGAAGCCCAAACCGCACCAAAAGAAGGTCATGGTGACTGTTTGGTGGTCTACGGCTGGTTTTATCCACCAAAGTTTCCTGAATCCAGGCGAAACCATCACTGGGGTGATGTATTGTCAGAAAATCGATGAAATGCACCAAAAACCTTGCCATATCTGCCCGAGATAGGTCAACAAAAAAGGGCCTATTCTCAACAACAACGCCCGACCACACGTCTCAATGATCACCTAGAAAAAGTTGAATGAGCTGGGCTATGAAACTCTTGATCACCCACCATACTCGCCCGACCACTCGCCTACCGACTACCACTTTTTTAAGCACCTCACCAACTTCCTGGGTGAGAACTGCTTTAAAAACCAAGGTGATGCCGAAACGGCCTTCAATGAATTCATTACCTCCAGAACTCCAGATTTTTATAAAACTGGAATATACCAGATATAACACAGAAATCGTTCCTATCATAGAAATCTGTAAAAACCACATATAATCCAGATTAAAAAATCTCTCAAAGCAATAATGAGAAATCGGATAATCAGTGGAGATGAACACAAAGAATTCTCTTCAAACTTATTCTCCAGTCCATACATATAAGGTCCTCTTAAAACCCATAAACCCTCTCTCTCTGTTGGATCCTATTCTTTATAATTTTCTTGAATTCAAATTTTATTTGTAAAAGTTTATCCAGGATCTCTAAATTAATTGTACCATATAAAATCTTAATATGCAAATTTTAGGGCAGTCTGCAAGTATGCAAATTTTTATTGTTTAGAACTCTCTCTCTCTCTCTAGTAGCTAAATTCTGAAGCATAATAAACAGTTATTCAAAATCAAGTGGTAATATGCTTCTTTTTATTGTTGTGTATCAACAAGTAGCCGACCGCTAGTACATGTGACCATTAAAAATTATTTCAATTTTTATTCATTTTTAAAATTTATTTTTATCAGAGAAACTGCATCACAGAGATGAAGGGTATAAATTGTATTTGACCATTGACTACCCTTTTACGGCAATGTACATGCATACAACATGCTAGTATTAACATAATATTTGTCATATTCAGATCTTAACCGGCGATTGCAACTTCTCTTAATCCAAATCAATAGCATTAACCAAAAAATTGACCTGCCTTCACAGTACCTGCACATTTTGGTGGAACGGCATCAACAAACTAGTCGAACGTTGGGAGAAGGTCGTAAATAATAACGGAGAATTAATAATTGATTAATTAATTATTATAATTAATATATAAACAAAGGCAGCAAACTAGTCTAGCCACAGCTCCAACCCCTCCTACAATCGGCCCGACGAGACCTCGAACTTAATGACATTCCTGGACTGTGGACAGCGAGCCCAGCACTGCACCAAATAAACCTTCTGAGCATTACATCCCTGCCTTTGTCTCATCAATATTTTCTATTGAACATTCAAGCCACCTTTGATTCCTCTTAAACCTATCTGATTTATAAATTAATCTCATAATTTATTGCAAAGATAGTTTAGTCTGTGAAAATAAAAAATATTAGAAGGGTGACCAAACAAACTATAAATAGATGGCTTAATGTGATATAGTTAGGATATATAATTAATTGTGATGGTTATGTAATTTTGATCTTCATTGAATAAAATATATAAATTTTAAATGTGTTTTAAACTTTAAATAACAAGTACAAAACACTATTAAAGCCTATCTCTGGTCTCAGCACTCTTAAGATATTTAACTTCCTTCTTCACTCCACTAATCCGAAGAAAACAGCAACAACATCACTAGAATACCAAGTTTCCTAGCAGAATTATCCCAGTTTAATCCCACCATGGAACTGATCATGTTTTGATGTTGTATCACTATACCTCAAATTACCCTTCAAACTTCAGATGCACTAAACAGGACCGTTGGGAATGGCCGCTGCTTATCATAAAACAGCTCGAGGAGCATGAAATCATGGGATTCGTGTAATATTTACACAAAGGGGATAAGAAACAACAACAACCCTACAAACTCATCATAGAAAGTCTCACAGAGTTTATGACAGATCTTAACATCAACATAACCATAAATAGGATTGGGAAAAACTATGCAGACTGTGTACATATCCATAGTACAGGCCATACATTCAACTTAGTCCAAGCTACAGCACATTACATAGGAATAAAAAAAACAAAAGAGTCTCTTCCTGGAGACAATAACATACATCCAAATAAACAGTTTTAACTGAAAAATTGACCTTCCTCCACAGCACCTGCACACTTTGGCTAAACGGCATCAACAAACTAGTCGAATGTTGGGAGGAGGTCGTAAATAATAACAGAAAACATAATTGATTAATTAATTGTAATAATTAATGTGTTTTTGTCTATAAAAAAATTGTCGAATAAAACCGAACAAACTTTCTTTACAACCCAATCTGTTTCCCACCCATGAAAAATTACAATTCCCAAAACTTTCTTCTTAAGGGGTTTCAGAAGGTTTCTGTCTTTCTCTACAACTTAGTATTCATCCTTTTTTCACAACTAATCTGTATGCAAATATTTAAATAATCGTTCATTTTATAAAATATATTTATGCAAATTATCTTCTATAGTTTCTTGTATTTGCATAATGGCCTATTGAAAGACATCATCGTCCGAAAGCTCGCAACCTTTTAAATACAGAAACTAGTCACGTTTACCTTTGGTCGCTTCCAACAATGATATTCTGAGATTTCTTCTTTTAGAATATCTTCTTGTTTGATGGGCAATGGTTCCAACAGATTAGAGGATCCCCTATGGGTAGCTTTCTATCCACGGTAGTGGCAGAATTAGTCATGTCCCATCTTGACCGCTGGATTAACTTAAAACATGGATCAGACTTAATATTTTAGAGGAGATACATTGGTGATATATTTTGCATTAGCTCAAAGGATAAGGTAACAAGCATTCTTGTGGTGTCTTGTCCAAAAGAAGCATTTTCAACATACTCAATAGCTACAACCCTGAGATTTCTTTCAGCCCTAGCTCTTCACCTACAGTGCAACAAATATTATAGAAATTTATTGGACTTATCCTTCTACCTGTGAAGAAAAAAAAATTCAACACCTCACGCTACAAAGAGATTATAAAAAATTTAATCTTTCACTATGTATTGCATGAAATTTTTACTTTTTACAAACTTTTTTTTCTGCAATTAATAATTATTTTAATATCTTTCAATATATGGCTAAAAAAAAGCATATACACAGTCATACAAGTTGAATTCACCTCTATGAAACTTTGGATCACAAAGAAGGATCCAATATACTTATCAAAATTCAATATTAAACCTTAATAATACAAACATGGACAATGACTTTCCAGAATGATTGCAAGGTTTTCCCACTATGTACTAAGTGCAATTCTCAACCTGAAACCCCAAAACACATTATTTACTCATACATTGATGAGCTCTACTCTTCCCCAGCAGACACCACCAAAAGTCTCAAGCTTTACAACCATGATACCTTAATATGATTGAGTGGAGATAAGAAAGAAGAAGACATACAAACTTATCTAAACAAAGGTATCAACTTCAGGATTCCAAGCCATACAGTTATCTTATAATGGATTAGTAGGCCATCTGTTATAAGAAATTGAAAACTTATTTTTGACACATATGAACCTTTTAAATACAATTTTCTAACGCCTCTTACTGCAATGATAGGTTAATGAGAGATAGCCAGGACACTACATGGCAAAGCTGTAAACTTTAGCAACCACACATCTAGGCAGCAAACTCTGGGGGGGGAAAAAACCTGTTATCAAAAACACAAAAATCTTTCAAAAAAACTTTCTGCATAGTCTTCATTTCCTGTATTGTAACACTACATACATAGGCAAAGCAGGCAAAACCATTCCAACATAACTATCCAAACATCAAAGATACATAAATAATATAGACCACAAATTAATCAGTCTATAGTCAATATAGATAACATACCTTCAATCTTTGTCAAGCCCACTAAGATAGCAGGAAAGCAAACAGCATTCCCATCCTTGGACACTTTCATTTTTCCGTTCATCATTACTCTTCATCCTTTCATACTTCATCCCTAAGGATAGGAATAGTCGATTTTCTCGTTAAAATAATTTAAATTATGATTTTTCATTCTGTGTAAAAAGAAACATTTGTGGTAACACTTGTTAAACATTGTTCAACATTCTATTCAACAAGATGTTATGAGCCCTTGTATTAGGATTATGGTCACTTTATCCCATTTGTAGAACAGATGTGCATTGTGATCTTTCATTGTAACACTACATACATAGGCAAAGCAGGCAGAACCATTTCCATATCTATCCAAACATCAAAGATACATAAATAAGAGACCACAAATTTATCAGCATGTACTGATAGAAGCCATAACCTTCAAACTTTGTCAAGTCCACTAAAATAGCAGGAAACCAAACAACATTCAATTCTAGAAGAAACCCAGTTATGAGCCCTTATGATAGGACTATGGCCACTTTATCCCATCTGTAGGTCAGATGTACATTGTGATCCTTGCATTGTAACACTACATACATAGGCAAAGCAGGCAGAACCATTTCCAAGTGACTATTCAAGATCAAAGATGTATAAATAATAGAGACATCAGATCACAAATTTTTATCAGCCTATAGTCAATAGATAACATACTGTTGTGTGTCAACAAGTAGCCGACGATGGTACACACGGGAGCGGCACAAATTATTTTAATTAATTACTTATCAGAGAAACGGCACCACAGAGAGGACGGGGTTAAATTATATTTGACCATTGACCACCGTTTTGCGGCAATGCATTAAATACAACGTGCCCGTTATCGTTTGACCTTTGTCCTATTTTTTAAACTTATTTATTTTTTCTTGACCGGCAAACGGAAGATGTCCTGTCACAGCTATAACCCCTCCAACGGCCACACCGATGAGAACCGGACATCAACGACCCTCCGAGACTGGACCACGAACCCAGCACTGGAACAGGCCCTGGTGACCATGTCCCATCAGGACCATGCACTGCAGTCTCTAAATAAAATAAGAATTACATCCCCACATCAGCCTCATCAATACTTTTAATCTTTGTCAATCAATAGCCCACTATGTTAGCAGGAAAGCAAACAATCTATTCAACAAGAAACCCAGTTATGAGCCCTTATGATAGGACTATGGCCACTTTATCCCATCTGTAGGTCAGATGTTCCATTTAACACCATGGTTTGTAGCGACAGAGAATAGTAAACACTATAAATACATCTAATATATTGGTAGATAACCTACTACTCCTCCATCACTACACATTCAACATTCTTAGAAGAATTCACCTCTGTCAAAACTCTATATTATAAACATCTAAATCGACATTCTCTTTTAAAAAAATCATTACATCACTGTTTACAGGTATTATATTTTTCCTCAGCTTACCTTTGTCCTATTTACACATGGTGAATAGAGGTGGAATATTCCTCCCTAGCTACCATCTTCTAACAAAATATATCTCGCAGAAGAGATGATTTTATAGGTGAGCTAAGAAATTCCAAAACCAACAACAAGTTGCATAATTATGTTTATTCAATGTGGCAGCCTTATTTGCACTCTAATAAAAGAGAGAAATAAAAACTTGAAATAGAAATCTCCACACTCACCATCCAGAATCCAAACACAGCTGTATAAATAATACAGAAAATAAGTACAAATTGCCTGATGATTTCTGTTGACATTGAATCCTTATAAACATCTATTCCACAAAGAAATAAGCCCTTACATAGAGAACATTTTATCTACAAAAATCAATATCTTATAGAATGATTGATTTTATAGGTGAGTTCAAAGAAATTTCAAAACCAACAACAAGTTGCATAATTATGTTTAATAAAAATAAAATACAACCTTTCGCAATGAGTTTCTTTTATATAATAAAAGAAACTCATTGCGAAAGTTTGTATTTTATTTTTATTATTTGTAGCGCAATTTTTTTGTTTACTTCAACTATGAACCTCAACTTGAATAATTATGTTTCTTCTATGTGGCAGCCTTATTCCTACCTCTCACACTCTAATAATAAAAATAACCTAAAAGAGAGAAATAAAGACTTGAAATAGAAATTTTCACACTCACCATCCAGAATCCAACCACAGCTGTATAAATAATACAGAAAATACGTACAAGTTACCTGATGATTTCTGTTGACATTGAATCTTTATAAACAGTTATCCCGTATATAGAAGTAAGCTCTTACATAGAGAACTCAAACATCTACAAAAATCAATATTACAAACCAAAGGCTATGAACATCATATTCCATTCCCCTGAGGAAGGTGACAGGGAAATGCCGCGAAGGAATAAAAGAAATGATGTAACATATCCTTCCAAACAAACAACAGGATTCACTAAGAGAAACCCTGTTTCTTCATTCATTACAAACATATTTATAAACCACACAATGACAAAAGTTTATAGAAACTAAACACTTCTGAAATCATATTATAGAAACCCTATATCAATGATGTCTTATCACTGAAAACATTAGCATATATTGGGTATCTCAAATTACCTAAATAAAAATACCTCAAATTACCTAAAATTCACAAATGAAATAGAAAAAGAAAATTGAACATTTTTTTTTCTTTAAACAAAATGTCTTTATCTGGAGAGGTTATGGGGTGGGCTTGTGGAATAGTATACAGTAGAACTTCCATGAGAGGACACTCACGCGAGGACACTTTTCATCGCCAAAATTGTCATTTTTACTAATTAGCAACTCTATGGTAAGAGGACAACTCTCCCTAAAGCCCCTTTTGCAGATCTGGATCTTCGGGCATGACCTGGAAGACTGGGCATCCTCGCATCTGCAAAGGCGAGTATATATAGACACTTCCTGGCCCTGGAGTTGCGAGGGGTCCGAGAAGAAACCCTCCTGGTCTGGAAGAGGACCCTATCAAGATGGTGGAGCCTTCTTCACTCATAATTCATTGTTTATAATCTTTTTTTTTTCATTCTCTTTGTAAAACCTAATTGACAAGATGTCAATAAAAAGTGTTTCAATCTCAATCTCCCTAAAGGACACTTTGGCTCTGCAACTAGGTTCTGTCCTTTACAGACAGGTAGTTCTACTGTATTGTAAATTTCTAGAATATATTATTCTGTTAAAGCTATAAGAATACCACTTAAGAAACCATAACCCTGTCATCAAAGAATCAAGAGATTTACAGAACAATATTCTACATCCCATACTCTCACATCTCAATAGCCATAGCCAGATACATCAGAAAATTTGGAATTAAAACACATTTTAGCAACTCCCCTAATATAGGTAACATAGTCAGGAACCCATTAACTGAAAACAAACTCAATTCTTCAAATCCTGTTAATAAAAAACAAGAAATTCCATTAAATGCAATAACTGTGCAGTTAATAACGAGGGGAGACTGGAAGGAGAATCGGCAACCGCATGTATGAACACCAAAAAGACATCAAAAATAGGACAATAGATCATTGATATACCAGCATTGTAGGGAAACACATTTGCAATAGACCACACACACAAACACACACAACCACTGATACATTATAATAACATAAGTCACAAATCTCTAAGAAAATTCATGGAAGCGCTTATATCAAGGCAAAACAACAGCATTTCTAAGTCAGATAAGACAAGGGATAGATAGTAAATTGTACAGCGATTGTGCTCATATGATCATGGATGATTTATCTTCGAATAATAGACCCATAATGCAGCTTGTAACACTGGCAGAAGGCCTGCAAAGTTTTATTGATAAAATGTAAACGTTTCAAAGCCTAAAACAGCCATATATTGCTTAGAAATAATAGTTAGAGACTGTATATTAACTTTTATTGTAGTACTAGCGGATGTACCCGGCTTCGCCCGGGGTTTTACCCGAGTAAAGGTTTGTCTAACGAACATTTGTTAAAACAATTCTCTATAAACCTATTAAAATAATAATTGATATATTTTGATAATTTGAAACTCGTAAATTTGAATCTCTCGATAAAGTGAACATTTTTTCCCGGTCCCTGTGTGCCGTGTCATCCTGAAAATTGTCTTTCCTAATTTTCTACATTACAAAATCATCGTTTTATCTAGTGAACATTTTTTCCCGGTCCTTTGAAAAATACTCGATAAGTTGAATAAAATCAATATAAATTGGTCCCCTCGGTAATTGGAAGTTAAAGGAATAGTATCTTGCCTTGGAATTGTATAATTTTTCTTGTCTCAAATAAATTGTCATCCTGAAATTTTGTCTTTCCTAATTTTCTACATTACAAAATCATCATTTTATCTATTCTCCCAATATATATGTTGTAGTAAATGATAAAACTAACTTTGACTTGTGCGCAATTAATAGGTAGAAAATCTTACTTTTGATAAATAATCTTTAAGATAATAAACTCATAGATGAAAAAAACTTGATACCATCATCGCAATGAGGGCGCTGCTTGCGAGTTAAAACTACAAATCTGCAAATAACTCTAAGGATATTCAAGATATTATTTTTCAAAAACCTTCCCGGGGATATACCAAATAATATCCCAAAATTTCACGGCGATTGGATGTATGGTTTTTGAATCTATAGAGTACAGACAGACAGACATTCAATTTTATATATATAGATTAGCCACACAAAATTGTCATTCGATGAAATTAAGTCATTATTTGTAATAGAAATTCTCTCTTGTAAAGATTTACACCACACTGGGATTCTACACCATTAATAATCGGTACCCATGGATATAGCATCTCAAAAACAGCGGGAGAGACAAGCTCTCTCCTCACAGACAGGAAGTTTGATACTGCACTCAAGAGGGCAACAATTGATGCCTTCATAGGTCGAAGGGATAACCCCACAGATGATGACAAGCTCCTCATCAAGGCATTCCCGGATTGTTATGATGCATCCCAAACGACCACCCATATACCTAGCATCATTTATGGGGCCTTGAATGACACCTTCAAGATTCCGACAAAAACATCTGAAATGATTAAGAAATTTACATCAGGACTCACTAATGTACTTAAACTCAATCTTGAACACATATCTAAGTCAGATAAGACAAGGGATAGTAAATTGTACAGTGATTGTGCTCATATGATCATGGATGATTTATCTTCGAATAATAGACCCATAATGCAGCTTGTAACAGTGGCAGAGGGCCTGCAAAGTGCTATTGATAAGATGGCACTGTTTCAAAGCCTAAAACAGCCATATATTGCTTAGAAATAATAGTTAGAGACTGTATATTAACTTTTATTGTAGTATTAGCCACACAAAATTGTCATTCGATGAAATTAAGTCATTATTTGTAATAGAAATTCTCTCTTGTAAAGATTTACACCACACTGGGATTCTACACCATTAATAATCGGTACCCATGGATATAGCATCTCAAAAACAGCGGGAAGGACAAGCACTCTCCTCACAGACAGGAAGTTTGATACTGCACTCAAGAGGGCAACAATTGATGCCTTCATAGGTCGAAGGGATAACCCCACAGATGATGACAAGCTCCTCATCAAGGCATTCCCGGATTGTTATGATGCATCCCAAACCACCACCCATATACCTAGTATCATTTATGGGGCCTTGAATGACACCTTAAAGTTTCCGACAAAAACATCTAATATGATTAAGAAATTAACATCAGCACTCACTAATGTACTTAAAATCAATCTTGAACACATATCTAAGTCAGATAAGACAAGGGATAGTAAATTGTACAGTGATTGTGCTCATATGATCATGGATGATTTATCTTCGAATAATAGACCCATAATGCAGCTTGTAACACTGGCAGAGGGCCTGCAAAGTGCTATTGATAAGATGGCACTGTTTCAAAGCCTAAAACAGCCATATATTGCTTAGAGATATTAGTTAGAGACTGTATATTAACTTTTATTGTAGTATTAGCCACACAAAATTGTCATTCGATGAAATTAAGTCATTATTTGTAATAGAAAATCTCTCTTGTAAAGATTTACACCACACTGGGATTCTACACCATTAATAATCGGTACCCATGGATATAGCATCTCAAAAACAGCGGGAGGGACAAGCTCTCTCATCACAGACAGGAAGTTTGATACTGCACTCAAGAGGGCAACAATTGATGCCTTCATAGGTCGAAGGGATAACCCGACAGATGATGACAAGCTCCTCATCAAGGCATTCCCGGATTGTTATGATGCATCCCAAACGACAACCCATATACCTAGTATCATTTATGGGGCTTTGAATGACACCTTAAAGATTCCGACAGAAACATCTGAAAAGAAATTAACATAAGCACTCACTAATGTACTTGAACTCAATCTTGAACACATATCTAAGTCAGATAAGACAAGGGATAGTAAATTGTACAGCGATTGTGCTCATATGATCATGGATGATTTATCTTTGAATAATAGACCGATAATGTAGCTTGTAACACTGGCAGAGGGCCTGCAAAGTGCTATTGATAAAATGGAAACGTTTAAAGGACCTAAAGCAGCCATATATTGCTTAGAAATAATAGTTAGAGACTATATATTAACTTTTATTGTAGTATTAGCCACACAAAATTGCCATTCGATGAAATTAAGTCATTATTTGTAATAGAAATTCTCTCTTGTAAAGATTTACACCACACTGGGATTCTACACCATTAATAATCGGTACCCATGGATATAGCATCTCAAAAACAGCGGGAGAGACAAGCTCTCTCATCACAGACAGGAAGTTTGATACTGCACTCAAGAGGGCAACAATTGATGCCTTCATAGGTCGAAGGGATAACCCCACAGACGATGACAAGCTCATCAAGGCATTCCCGGATTGTTATGATGCATCCTAAACGACCACCCATATACCTAGCATCATTTATGGGGCCTTGAATGACACCTTCAAGATTTCGACAAAAACATCTGAAAAGATTAAGAAATTAACATCAGCACTCACTAATGTACTTAAAGTCAATCTTGAACACATTTCTAAGTCAGATAAGACAAGGGATAGTAAATTGTACAGTGATTGTGCTCATATGATCATGGATGATTTATCTTCGAATAATAGACCGATAATGCAGCTTGTAACACTTGCAGAAGGCCTGCAAAGTGCTATTGATAAGATGGAAACGTTTCAAAGCCTAGAACATCCATTTATTGCTTAGAAATAATAGTTAGAAACTGTATATTAACTTTTATTGTAGTATTAGCCACAAAAAATTGTCATTCGATGAAATTAAGTCATTATTTGTAATAGAAATTCTCTCTTGTAAAGATTTACACCACACTGGGATTCTACACCATTAATAATCGGTACCCATGGATATAGCATCTCAAAAACAGCGGGAGAGACAAGCTCTCTCCTCACAGACAGGAAGTTTGATACTGCACTCAAGAGGGCAACAATTGATGCCTTCATAGGTCGAAGGGATAACCCCACAAATGATGACAAGCTCCTCATCAAGGCATTCCCGGATTGTTATGATGCATCCCAAACGACCACCCATATACCTAGTATCATTTATGGGGCCTTGAATGACACCTTCAAGATTCCGACAAAAACATCTGAAAAGATTAAGAAATTAACATCAGCACTCACTAATGTACTTAAAATCAATCTTGACCACATATCTAAGTCAGATAAGACAAGGGATAGTAAATTGTACAGCGATTGTGCTCATATGATCATGGATGATTTATCTTCGAATAATAGACCCATAATGCAGCTTGTAACACTGGCAGAGGGCCTGCTAAGTGCTATTGATAAAATGAAAACGTTTCAAAGCCTAGAACATCCATATATTGCTTAGAAATAATAGTTAGAGACTGTATATTAACTTTTATTGTAGTATTAGCCACACAAAATTGTCATTCAATGAAATTAAGTCATTATTTGTAATAGAAATTCTCTCTTGTAAAGATTTACACCACACTGGGATTCTACACCATTAATAATCGGTACCCATGGATATAGCATCTCAAAAACAGCGGGAGAGACAAACTCTCTCATCACAGACAGGAAGTTTGATACTGCACTCAAGAGGGCAACAATTGATGCCTTCATAGGTCGAAGGGATAACCCGACAGATGATGACAAACTCCTCATCAAGGCATTCCCGGATTGTTATGATGCATCCCAAACGACCACCCATATACCTAGTATCATTTATGCGGCCTTGAATGACACCTTCAAGATTTCGACAAAAACATCTGAAAAGATTAAGAAATTAACATCAGCACTCACTAATGTACTTAAAGTCAATCTTGAACACATTTCTAAGTCAGATAAGACAAGGGATAGTAAATTGTACAGTGATTGTGCTCATATGATCATGGATGATTTATCTTCGAATAATAGACCGATAATGCAGCTTGTAACACTTGCAGAAGGCCTGCAAAGTGCTATTGATAAGATGGCACTGTTTCAAAGCCTAAAACAGCCATATATTGCTTAGAAATAATAGTTAGAGACTGTATATTGACTTTTATTGTAGTATTAGCCACACAAAATTGTCATTAGATGAAATTAAGTCATTATTTGTAATAGAAATTCTCTCTTGTAAAGATTTACACCACACTGGGATTCTACACCATTAATAATCGGTACCCATGGATATAGCATCTCAAAAACAGCGGGAGAGACAAGCTCTCTCATCACAGACAGGAAGTTTGATACTGCACTCAAGAGGGCAACAATTGATGCCTTCATAGGTCGAAGGGATAACCCCACAGACGATGACAAGCTCCTCATCAAGGCGTTCCCGGATTGTTATGATGCATCCCAAACGACCACCCATATACCTAGCATCATTTATGGGGCCTTGAATGACACCTTCAAGATTCCGACAAAAACATCTGAAAAGAAATTAACATCAGCACTCACTAATGTACTTAAACTCAATCTTGAACACATATCTAAGTCAGATAAGACAAGGGATAGTAAATTGTACAGCGATTGTGCTCATATGATCATGGATGATTTATCTTCGAATAATAGACCCATAATGCAGCTTGTAACACTGGCAGAGGGCCTGCAAAGTGCTATTGATAAAATGGAAACGTTTCAAAGCCTAGAACATCCATTTATTGCTTAGAAATAATAGTTAGAAACTGTATATTAACTTTTATTGTAGTATTAGCCACAAAAAATTGTCATTCGATGAAATTAAGTCATTATTTGTAATAGAAATTCTCTCTTGTAAAGATTTACACCACACTGGGATTCTACACCATTAATAATCGGTACCCATGGATATAGCATCTCAAAAACAGCGGGAGAGACAAGCTCTCTCATCACAGACAGGAAGTTTGATACTGCACTCAAGAGGGCAACAATTGATGTCTTCATAGGTCGAAGGGATAACCCCACAGACGATGACAAGCTCATCAAGGCATTCCCGGATTGTTATGATGCATCCCAAACGACCACCCATATACCTAGTATCATTTATGGGGCCTTGAATGACACCTTGAAGATTCCGACAAAAACATCTGAAAAGAAATTAACATCAGCACTCACTAATGTACTTAAACTCAATCTTGAAAACATATCTAAGTCAGATAAGACAAGGGATAGTAAATTGTACAGCGATTGTGCTCATATGATCATGGATGATTTATCTTTGAATAATAGACCGATAATGTAGCTTGTAACACTGGCAGAGGGCCTGCTAAGTGCTATTGATAAAATGAAAACGTTTCAAAGCCTAGAACATCCATATATTGCTTAGAAATAATAGTTAGAGACTGTATATTAACTTTTATTGTAGTATTAGCCACACAAAATTGTCATTCAATGAAATTAAGTCATTATTTGTAATAGAAATTCTCTCTTGTAAAGATTTACACCACACTGGGATTCTACACCATTAATAATCGGTACCCATGGATATAGCATCTCAAAAACAGCGGGAGGGACAAGCGCTCTCCTCACAGACAGGAAGTTTGATACTGCACTCAAGAGGGCAACAATTGATGCCTTCATAGGTCGAAGGGATAACCCCACAGACGATGACAAGCTCATCAAGGCATTCCCGGATTGTTATGATGCATCCCAAACGACCACCCATATACCTAGTATCATTTATGGGGCCTTGAATGACACCTTGAAGATTCCGACAAAAACATCTGAAAAGAAATTAACATCAGCACTCACTAATGTACTTAAACTCAATCTTGAACACATATCTAAGTCAGATAAGACAAGGGATAGTAAATTGTACAGCGATTGTGCTCATATGATCATGGATGATTTATCTTCGAATAATAGACCCATAATGCAGCTTGTAACACTGGCAGAGGGCCTGCAAAGTGCTATTGATAAAATGGAAACGTTTCAAGGACCTAAAACAGCCATATATTGCTTAGAAATAATAGTTAGAGACTGTATATTAACTTTTATTGTATTATTAGCCACAAAAAATTGTCATTCGATGAAATTAAGTCATTATTTGTAATATAAATTCTCTCTTGTAAAGATTTACACCACACTGGGATTCTACACCATTAATAATCGGTACCCATGGATATAGCATCACAAAAACAGCGGGAGGGACAAGCTCTCTCCTCACAGACAGGATGTTTGATACTGCACTCAAGAGGGCAACAATTGATGCCTTCATAGGTCGAAGGGATAACCCCACAGACGATGACAAGCTCCTCATCAAGGCGTTCCCGGATTGTTATGATGCATCCCAAACGACCACCCATATACCTAGCATCATTTATGGGGCCTTGAATGACACCTTCAAGATTCCGACAAAAACATCTGAAAAGAAATTAACATCAGCACTCACTAATGTACTTAAACTCAATCTTGAACACATATCTAAGTCAGATAAGACAAGGGATAGTAAATTGTACAGCGATTGTGCTCATATGATCATGGATGATTTATCTTCGAATAATAGACCCATAATGCAGCTTGTAACACTGGCAGAGGGCCTGCAAAGTGCTATTGATAAAATGGAAACGTTTCAAAGCCTAGAACATCCATTTATTGCTTAGAAATAATAGTTAGAAACTCTATATTAACTTTTATTGTAGTATTAGCCACAAAAAATTGTCATTCGATGAAATTAAGTCATTATTTGTAATAGAAATTCTCTCTTGTAAAGATTTACACCACACTGGGATTCTACACCATTAATAATCGGTACCCATGGATATAGCATCTCAAAAACAGCGGGAGGGACAAGCGCTCTCCTCACAGACAGGAAGTTTGATACTGCACTCAAGAGGGCAACAATTGATGCCTTCATAGGTCGAAGGGATAACCCCACAGACGATGACAAGCTCATCAAGGCATTCCCGGATTGTTATGATGCATCCCAAACGACCACCCATATACCTAGTATCATTTATGGGGCCTTGAATGACACCTTGAAGATTCCGACAAAAACATCTGAAAAGAAATTAACATCAGCACTCACTAATGTACTTAAACTCAATCTTGAACACATATCTAAGTCAGATAAGACAAGGGATAGTAAATTGTACAGCGATTGTGCTCATATGATCATGGATGATTTATCTTCGAATAATAGACCCATAATGCAGCTTGTAACACTGGCAGAGGGCCTGCAAAGTGCTATTGATAAAATGGAAACGTTTTCAAGGACCTAAAACAGCCATATATTGCTTAGGAATAATAGTTAGAGACTGTATATTAACTTTTATTGTATTATTAGCCACAAAAAATTGTCATTCGACGAAATTAAGTCATTATTTGTAAAAGAAATTCTCTCTTGTAAAGATTTACACCACACTGGGATTCTACACCATTAATAATCGGTACCCATGGATATAGCATCTCAAAAACAGCGGGAGAGACAAGCTCTCTCCTCACAGACAGGAAGTTTGATACTGCACTCAAGAGGGCAACAATTGATGCCTTCATAGGTCGAAGGGATAACCCGACAGATGATGACAAGCTCCTCATCAAGGCATTCCCGGATTGTTATGATGCATCCCAAACGACCACCCATATACCTAGTATCATTTATGCGGCCTTGAATGACACCTTCAAGATTCCGACAAAAACATCTGAAAAGATAAGGAAATTAACATCAGCACTCACTAATGTACTTAAAATCAATCTTGAACACATATCTAAGTCAGATAAGACAAGGGATAGTAAATTGTACAGCGATTGTGCTCATATGATCATGGATGATTTATCTTCGAATAATAGACCCATAATGCAGCTTGTAACACTGGCAGAGGGCCTGCTAAGTGCTATTGATAAAATGAAAACGTTTCAAAGCCTAGAACATCCATATATTGCTTAGAAATAATAGTTAGAGACTGTATATTAACTTTTATTGTAGTATTAGCCACACAAAATTGTCATTCAATGAAATTAAGTCATTATTTGTAATAGAAATTCTCTCTTGTAAAGATTTACACCACACTGGGATTCTACACCATTAATAATCGGTACCCATGGATATAGCATCTCAAAAACAGCGGGAGGGACAAGCGCTCTCCTCACAGACAGGAAGTTTGATACTGCACTCAAGAGGGCAACAATTGATGCCTTCATAGGTCGAAGGGATAACCCCACAGACGATGACAAGTTCCTCATCAAGGCGTTCCCGGATTGTTATGTTGCATCCCAAACGACCACCCATATACCTAGTATCATTTATGGGGCCTTGAATGACACCTTGAAGATTCCGACAAAAACATCTGAAAAGAAATTAACATCAGCACTCACTAATGTACTTAAACTCAATCTTGAACACATATCTAAGTCAGATAAGACAAGGGATAGTAAATTGTACAGCGATTGTGCTCATATGATCATGGATGATTTATCTTCGAATAATAGACCCATAATGCAGCTTGTAACACTGGCAGAGGGCCTGCAAAGTGCTATTGATAAAATGGAAACGTTTCAAGGACCTAAAACAGCCATATATTGCTTAGAAATAATAGTTAGAGACTGTATATTAACTTTTATTGTAGTATTAGCCACACAAAATTGTCATTCAATGAAATTAAGTCATTATTTGTAATAGAAATTCTCTCTTGTAAAGATTTACACCACACTGGGATTCTACACCATTAATAATCGGTACCCATGGATATAGCGTCTCAAAAACAGCGGGAGAGACAAGCTCTCTCATCACAGACAGGAAGTTTGATACTGCACTCAAGAGTGCAACAATTGATGCCTTCATAGGTCGAAGGGATAACCCGACAGATGATGACAAGCTCCTCATCAAAGCATTCCCGGATTGTTATGATGCATCCCAAACGACCACCCATATACCTAGTATCATTTATGGGGCCTTGAATGACACCTTCAAGATTCCGACAAAAACATCTGAAAAGATTAAGAAATTAACATCAGCACTCACTAATGTACTTAAACTCAATCTTGAACACATATCTAAGTCAGATAAGACAGGGGATAGTAAATTGTACAGCGATTGTTCTCATATGATCATGGATGATTTATCTTCGAATAATAGACCCATAATGCAGCTTGTAACACTGGGAGAAGGCCTGCAAAGTGCTATTGATAAAATGAAAACGTTTCAAAGCCTAGAACATCCATATATTGCTTAGAAATAATAGTTAGAGACTGTATATTAACTTTTATTGTAGTATTAGCCACACAAAATTGTCATTCGATGAAATTAAGTCATTATTTGTAATAGAAATTCTATCTTGTAAAGATTTACACCACACTGGGATTCTACACCATTAATAATCGGTACCCATGGATATAGCATCTCAAAAACAGCGGGATCAAGCGCTCTCCTCACAGACAGGAAGTTTGATACTGCACTCAAGAGGGCAACAATTGATGCCTTCATAGGTCGAAGGGATAACCCCACAGACGATGACAATCTCATCAAGGCATTCCCGGATTGTTATGATGCATCCCAAACGACCACCCATATACCTAGTATCATTTATGGGGCCTTGAATGACACCTTGAAGATTCCGACAAAAACATCTGAAAAGAAATTAACATCAGCACTCACTAATGTACTTAAACTCAATCTTGAACACATATCTAAGTCAGATAAGACAAGGGATAGTAAATTGTACAGCGATTGTGGTCATATGATCATGGATGATTTATCTTCGAATAATAGACCCATAATGCAGCTTGTAACACTGTCAGAGGGCCTGCAAAGTGCTATTGATAAAATGGAAACGTTTCAAGGACCTAAAACAGCCATATATTGCTTAGAAATAATAGTTAGAGACTGTATATTAACTTTTATTGTAGTATTAGCCACACAAAATTGTCATTCGATGAAATTAAGTCATTATTTGTAATAGAAATTCTCTCTTGTAAAGATTTACACCACACTGGGATTCTACACCATTAATAATCGGTACCCATGGATATAGCATTTCAAAAACAGCGGGAGGGACAAGCGCTCTCTTCACAGACAAGAAGTTTGATACTGCACTCAAGAGGTCAACAATTGATGCCTTCATAAGTCGAAGGGATAACCCCACAGACGATGACAAGCTCCTCATCAAGGCGTTCCCGGATTGTTATGTTGCATCCCAAACGACCACCCATATACCTAGCATCATTTATGGGGCCTTGAATGACACCTTCAAGATTCCGACAAAAACATCTGAAAAGATTAAGAAATTAACATCAGCACTCACTAATGTACTTAAAGTCAATCTTGAACACATTTCTAAGTCAGATAAGACAAGGGATAGTAAATTGTACAGTGATTGTGCTCATATGATCATGGATGATTTATCTTTGAATAATAGACCGATAATGCAGCTTGTAACACTTGCAGAAGGCCTGCAAAGTGCTATTGATAAGTTGGCACTGTTTCAAAGCCTAAAACAGCCATATATTGCTTAGAAATAATAGTTAGAAACTGTATATTAACTTTTATTGTAGTATTAGCCACACAAAATTGTCATTAGATGAAATTAAGTCATTTTTTGTAATAGAAATTCTCTCTTGTAAAGATTTACACCACACTGGGATTCTACACCATTAATAATCGGTACCCATGGATATAGCATCTCAAAAACAGCGGGAGAGACAAGCTCTCTCATCACAGACAGGAAGTTTGATACTGCACTCAAGAGGGCAACAATTGATGCCTTCATAGGTCGAAGGGATAACCCGACAGATGATGACAAGCTCCTCATCAAGGCATTCCCGGATTGTTATGATGCATCCCAAACGACCACCCATATACTTAGTATCATTTATGGGGCCTTGAATGACACCTTCAAGATTCCGACAAAAACATCTGAAAAGATTAAGAAATTAACATCAGCACTCACTAATGTACTTAAACTCTATCTTGAACACATATCTAAGTCAGATAAGACAGGGGATAGTAAATTGTACAGCGATTGTGCTCATATGATCATGGATGATTTATCTTCGAATAATAGACCCATAATGCAGCTTGTAACACTGGCAGAGGGCCTGCAAAGTGCTATTGATAAAATGGAAACGTTTCAAGGACCTAAAACAGCCATATATTGCTTAGAAATAATAGTTAGAGACTGTATATTAACTTTTATTGTATTATTAGCCACAAAAAATTGTCATTCGATGAAATTAAGTCATTATTTGTAATAGAAATTCTCTCTTGTAAAGATTTACACCACACTGGGATTCTACACCATTAATAATCGGTACCCATGGATATAGCATCTCAAAAACAGCGGGAGAGACAAGCTCTCTCATCACAGACAGGAAGTTTGATACTGAACTCAAGAGGGCAACAATTGATGCCTTCATAGGTCGAAGGGATAACCCCACAGACGATGACAAGCTCATCAAGGCATTCCCGGATTGTTATGATGCATCCCAAACGACCACCCATATACCTAGTATCATTTATGGGGCCTTGAATGACACCTTGAAGATTCCGACAAAAACATCTGAAAAGAAATTAACATCAGCACTCACTAATGTACTTAAACTCAATCTTGAACACATATCTAAGTCAGATAAGACAAGGGATAGTAAATTGTACAGCGATTGTGCTCATATGATCATGGATGATTTATCTTCGAATAATAGACCCATAATGCAGCTTGTAACACTGGCAGAGGGCCTGCAAAGTGCTATTGATAAAATGGAAACGTTTCAAGGACCTAAAACAGCCATATATTGCTTAGAAATAATAGTTAGAGACTGTATATTAACTTTTATTGTATTATTAGCCACAAAAAATTGTCATTCGATGAAATTAAGTCATTATTTGTAATATAAATTCTCTCTTGTAAAGATTTACACCACACTGGGATTCTACACCATTAATAATCGGTACCCATGGATATAGCATCTCAAAAACAGCGGGAGGGACAAGCTCTCTCCTCACAGACAGGAAGTTTGATACTGCACTCAAGAGGGCAACAATTGATGCCTTCATAGGTCGAAGGGATAACCCGACAGATGATGACAAGCTCCTCATCAAGGCATTCCCGGATTGTTATGATGCATCCCAAACGACCACCCATATACCTAGTATCATTTATGCGGCCTTGAATGACACCTTCAAGATTCCGACAAAAACATCTGAAAAGATAAGGAAATTAACATCAGCACTCACTAATGTACTTAAAATCAATCTTGAACACATATCTAAGTCAGATAAGACAAGGGATAGTAAATTGTACAGCGATTGTGCTCATATGATCATGGATGATTTATCTTCGAATAATAGACCCATAATGCAGCTTGTAACACTGGCAGAGGGCCTGCTAAGTGCTATTGATAAAATGAAAACGTTTCAAAGCCTAGAACATCCATATATTGCTTAGAAATAATAGTTAGAGACTGTATATTAACTTTTATTGTAGTATTAGCCACACAAAATTGTCATTCAATGAAATTAAGTCATTATTTGTAATAGAAATTCTCTCTTGTAAAGATTTACACCACACTGGGATTCTACACCATTAATAATCGGTACCCATGGATATAGCATCTCAAAAACAGCGGGAGGGACAAGCGTTCTCCTCACAGACAGGAAGTTTGATACTGCACTCGAAGAGGGCAACAATTGATGCCTTCATAGGTCGAAGGGATAACCCCACAGACGATGACAAGCTCCTCATCAAGGCGTTCCCGGATTGTTATGTTGCATCCCAAACGACCACCCATATACCTAGCATCATTTATGGGGCCTTGAATGACACCTTCAAGATTTCGACAAAAACATCTGAAAAGATTAAGAAATTAACATCAGCACTCACTAATGTACTTAAAGTCAATCTTGAACACATTTCTAAGTCAGATAAGACAAGGGATAGTAAATTGTACAGTGATTGTGCTCATATGATCATGGATGATTTATCTTCGAATAATAGACCGATAATGCAGCTTGTAACACTTGCAGAAGGCCTGCAAAGTGCTATTGATAAGATGGCACTGTTTCAAAGCCTAAAACAGCATATATTGCTTAGAAATAATAGTTAGAGACTGTATATTAACTTTTATTGTAGTATTAGCCACACAAAATTGTCATTAGATGAAATTAAGTCATTATTTGTAATAGAAATTCTCTCTTGTAAAGATTTACACCACACTGGGATTCTACACCATTAATAATCGGTACCCATGGATATAGCATCTCAAAAACAGCGGGAGAGACAAGCTCTCTCATCACAGACAGGAAGTTTGATACTGCACTCAAGAGGGCAACAATTGATGCCTTCATAGGTCGAAGGGATAACCCCACAGACGATGACAAGCTCATCAAGGCATTCCCGGATTGTTATGATGCATCCCAAACGACCACCCATATACCTAGTATCATTTATGGGGCCTTGAATGACACCTTGAAGATTCCGACAAAAACATCTGAAAAGAAATTAACATCAGCACTCACTAATGTACTTAAACTCAATCTTGAACACATATCTAAGTCAGATAAGACAAGGGATAGTAAATTGTACAGCGATTGTGCTCATATGATCATGGATGATTTATCTTCGAATAATAGACCCATAATGCAGCTTGTAACACTGGCAGAGGGCCTGCAAAGTGCTATTGATAAAATGGAAACGTTTCAAGGACCTAAAACAGCCATATATTGCTTAGAAATAATAGTTAGAGACTGTATATTAACTTTTATTGTAGTATTAGCCACACAAAATTGTCATTCAATGAAATTAAGTCATTATTTGTAATAGAAATTCTCTCTTGTAAAGATTTACACCACACTGGGATTCTACACCATTAATAATCGGTACCCATGGATATAGCGTCTCAAAAACAGCGGGAGAGACAAGCTCTCTCATCACAGACAGGAAGTTTGATACTGCACTCAAGAGTGCAACAATTGATGCCTTCATAGGTCGAAGGGATAACCCGACAGATGATGACAAGCTCCTCATCAAGGCATTCCCGGATTGTTATGATGCATCCCAAACGACCACCCATATACCTAGTATCATTTATGGGGCCTTGAATGACACCTTCAAGATTCCGACAAAAACATCTGAAAAGATTAAGAAATTAACATCAGAACTCACTAATGTACTTAAACTCAATCTTGAACACATATCTAAGTCAGATAAGACAGGGGATAGTAAATTGTACAGCGATTGTTCTCATATGATCATGGATGATTTATCTTCGAATAATAGACCCATAATGCAGCTTGTAACACTGGGAGAAGGCCTGCAAAGTGCTATTGATAAAATGAAAACGTTTCAAAGCCTAGAACATCCATATATTGCTTAGAAATAATAGTTAGAGACTGTATATTAACTTTTATTGTAGTATTAGCCACACAAAATTGTCATTCGATGAAATTAAGTCATTATTTGTAATAGAAATTCTATCTTGTAAAGATTTACACCACACTGGGATTCTACACCATTAATAATCGGTACCCATGGATATAGCATCTCAAAAACAGCGGGAGGGACAAGCTCTCTCCTCACAGACAGGAAGTTTGATACTGCACTCAAGAGGGCAACAATTGATGCCTTCATAGGTCGAAGGGATAACCCCACAGACGATGACAATCTCATCAAGGCATTCCCGGATTGTTATGATGCATCCCAAACGACCACCCATATACCTAGTATCATTTATGGGGCCTTGAATGACACCTTGAAGATTCCGACAAAAACATCTGAAAAGAAATTAACATCAGCACTCACTAATGTACTTAAACTCAATCTTGAACACATATCTAAGTCAGATAAGACAAGGGATAGTAAATTGTACAGCGATTGTGGTCATATGATCATGGATGATTTATCTTCGAATAATAGACCCATAATGCAGCTTGTAACACTGTCAGAGGGCCTGCAAAGTGCTATTGATAAAATGGAAACGTTTCAAGGACCTAAAACAGCCATATATTGCTTAGAAATAATAGTTAGAGACTGTATATTAACTTTTATTGTAGTATTAGCCACACAAAATTGTCATTCGATGAAATTAAGTCATTATTTGTAATAGAAATTCTCTCTTGTAAAGATTTACACCACACTGGGATTCTACACCATTAATAATCGGTACCCATGGATATAGCATTTCAAAAACAGCGGGAGGGACAAGCGCTCTCTTCACAGACAAGAAGTTTGAAACTGCACTCAAGAGGTCAACAATTGATGCCTTCATAAGTCGAAGGGATAACCCCACAGACGATGACAAGCTCCTCATCAAGGCGTTCCCGGATTGTTATGTTGCATCCCAAACGACCACCCATATACCTAGCATCATTTATGGGGCCTTGAATGACACCTTCAAGATTCCGACAAAAACATCTGAAAAGATTAAGAAATTAACATCAGCACTCACTAATGTACTTAAAGTCAATCTTGAACACATTTCTAAGTCAGATAAGACAAGGGATAGTAAATTGTACAGTGATTGTGCTCATATGATCATGGATGATTTATCTTTGAATAATAGACCGATAATGCAGCTTGTAACACTTGCAGAAGGCCTGCAAAGTGCTATTGATAAGTTGGCACTGTTTCAAAGCCAAAAACAGCCATATATTGCTTAGAAATAATAGTTAGAAACTGTATATTAACTTTTATTGTAGTATTAGCCACACAAAATTGTCATTAGATGAAATTAAGTCATTTTTGTAATAGAAATTCTCTCTTGTAAAGATTTACACCACACTGGGATTCTACACCATTAATAATCGGTACCCATGGATATAGCATCTCAAAAACAGCGGGAGAGACAAGCTCTCTCATCACAGACAGGAAGTTTGATACTGCACTCAAGAGGGCAACAATTGATGCCTTCATAGGTCGAAGGGATAACCCGACAGATGATGACAAGCTCCTCATCAAGGCATTCCCGGATTGTTATGATGCATCCCAAACGACCACCCATATACCTAGTATCATTTATGGGGTCTTGAATGACACCTTCAAGATTCCGACAAAAACATCTGAACAGATTAAGAAATTAACATCAGCACTCACTAATGTACTTAAACTCAATCTTGAACACATATCTAAGTCAGATAAGACAGGGGATAGTAAATTGTACAGCGATTGTGCTCATATGATCATGGATGATTTATCTTCGAATAATAGACCCATAATGCAGCTTGTAACACTGGGAGAAGGCCTGCAAAGTGCTATTAATAAAATGAAAACGTTTCAAAGCCTAGAACATCCATATATTGCTTAGAAATAATAGTTAGAGACTGTATATTAACTTTTAGTGTAGTATTAGCCACACAAAATTGTCATTCGATGAAATTAAGTCATTATTTGTAATAGAAATTCTATCTTGTAAAGATTTACACCACACTGGGATTCTACACCATTAATAATCGGTACCCATGGATATAGCATCTCAAAAACAGCGGGAGGGACAAGCTCTCTCCTCACAGACAGGAAGTTTGATACTGCACTCAAGAGGGCAACAATTGATGCCTTCATAGGTCGAAGGGATAACTCCACAGACGATGACAAGCTCCTCATCAAGGCGTTCCCGGATTGTTATGATGCATCCCAAACGAACACTCATATACCTAGTATCATTTATGGGGCCTTGATTAGCACCTTGAAGATTCCGACAAAAACATCTGAAAAGAAATTAACATCAGCACTCACTAATGTACTTAAACTCAATCTTGAACAAATATCTAAGTCAGATAAGACAAAGGATAGTAAATTGTACAGCGATTGTGCTCATATGATCATGGATGATTTATCTTCGAATAATAGAACGATAATGCAGCTTGTAACACTGGCGGAGGGCCTGCAAAGTGCTATTGATAAAATGGAAACGTTTCAAAGCCTAGAACATCCATATATTGCTTAGAAATAATAGTTAGAGACTGTATATTAACTTTTATTGTAGTATTAGCCACACAAAATTGTCATTCGATGAAATTAAGTCATTATTTGTAATAGAAATTCTCTCTTGTAAAGATTTACACCACACTGGGATTCTACACCATTAATAATCGGTACCCATGGATATAGCATCTCAAAAACAGCGGGAGAGACAAGCTCTCTCCTCACAGACAAGAAGTTTGATACTGCACTCAAGAGGTCAACAATTGATGCCTTCATAAGTCGAAGGGATAACCCCACAGACGATGACAAGCTCCTCATCAAGGCGTTCCCGGATTGTTATGTTGCATTCCAAACGACCACCCATATACCTAGCATCATTTATGGGGCCTTGAATGACACCTTCAAGATTCCGACAAAAACATCTGAAAAGATTAAGAAATTAACATCAGCACTCACTAATGTACTTAAACTCAATCTTGAACAAATATCTAAGTCAGATAAGACAAGGGATAGTAAATTGTACAACGATTGTGCTCATATGATCATGGATGATTTATCTTTGAATAATAGACCGATAATGCAGCTTGTAACACTGGCAGAGGGCCTGCAAAGTGCTATTGATAAAATGGAAACGTTTCAAAGCCTAAAACAGCCATATATTGCTTAGAAATAATAGTTAGAGACTGTATATTAACTTTTATTGTAGTATTAGCCACACAAAATTAGTTATTCGATGAAATTAAGTCATTATTTGTAATAGAAGCAGGCAGAACCATTTCCATATGTCTATCCAAACATCAAAGATACATAAATAAGAGACCACAAATTTATCAGCATGTACTGATAGAAGCCATAACCGTCAAACTTTGTCAAGTCCACTAAGATAGCAGAAACCAAACAACATTCGATTCTACAAGAAACCCAGTTATGAGCCCTTATGATAGGACTATGGCCACTTTATCCCATCTGTAGGTCAGATGTACATTGTGATCCTTGCATTGTAACACTACATACATAGGCAGAGCAGGCAGAACCATTTCCAAGTGACTATTCAAGACCAAAGATGTATAAATAATAGAGACATCAGATCACAAATTTTTATCAGCCTATAGTCAATAGATAACATACTGTTGTGTGTCAACAAGTAGCCGACGATGGTACACACGGGAGCGGTATAAATTATTTTAATTAATTACTTATCAGAGAAACGGCACCACAGAGAGGACGGGGTTAAATTATATTTGACCATTGACCACCGTTTTGCGGAAATGCATTAAATACAACGTGCCCGTTATCGTTTGACCTTTGTCCTATTTTTAAATTTATTTATTTTTTCTTGACCGGCGAACGGAAGATGTCCTGTCACAGCTATAACCCCTCCAACGGCCACACCGATGAGAACCGGACATCAACGACCCTCCGAGACTGGACCACGAACCCAGCACTGGAACAGGCCCTGGTGACCATGTCCCATCAGGACCATGCACTGCAGTCTCTAAATAAAATAAGAATTACATCCCCACATCATCCTCATCAATACTTTTAATCTTTGTCAATCAATAGCCCACTATGTTAGCAGGAAACCAAGCAACATTCAATTCTACAAGAAACCCAGTTATGAGCCCTTATGATAGGACTATGGCCACTTTATCCCATCTGTAGGTCAGATGTTCCATTTAACACCATGGTTTGTAGCGACAGAGAATAGTAAACACTATAAATACATCTAATATATTGGTAGATAACCTACTACTCCTCCATCACTACACATTCAACATTCTTAGAAGAATTCACCTCTGTCAAAACTCTATATTATAAACATCTAAATCGACATTCTCTTTTAAAAAAATCATTACATCACTGTTTACAGGTATTATATTTTTCCTCAGCTTACCTTTGTCCTATTTACACATGGTGAATAGAGGTGGAATATTCCTCCCTAGCTACCATCTTCTAACAAAATATATCTCGCAGAAGAGATGATTTTATAGGTGAGCTAAGAAATTCCAAAACCAACAACAAGTTGCATAATTATGTTTATTCAATGTGGCAGCCTTATTTGCACTCTAATAAAAGAGAGAAATAAAAACTTGAAATAGAAATCTCCACACTCACCATCCAGAATTTTGTATTTTATTTTTATTATTTGTAGCGCAATTTTTTTGTTTACTTCAACTATGAACCTCAACTTGAATAATTATGTTTCTTCTATGTGGCAGCCTTATTCCTACCTCTCACACTCTAATAATAAAAATAACCTAAAAGAGAGAAATAAAGACTTGAAATAGAAATTTTCACACTCACCATCCAGAATCCAACCACAGCTGTATAAATAATACAGAAAATACGTACAAGTTACCTGATGATTTCTGTTGACATTGAATCTTTATAAACAGTTATCCCGTATATAGAAGTAAGCTCTTACATAGAGAACTCAAACATCTACAAAAATCAATATTACAAACCAAAGGCTATGAACATCATATTCCATTCCCCTGAGGAAGGTGACAGGGAAATGCCGCGAAGGAATAAAAGAAATGATGTAACATATCCTTCCAAACAAACAACAGGATTCACTAAGAGAAACCCTGTTTCTTCATTCATTACAAACATATTTATAAACCACACAATGACAAAAGTTTATAGAAACTAAACACTTCTGAAATCATATTATAGAAACCCTATATTAATGATGTCTTATCACTGAAAATATTAGCATATATTGGGTATCTCAAATTACCTAAATAAAAATACCTCAAATTACCTAAAATTCACAAATGAAATAGAAAAAGAAAATTGAACAATTTTTTTTTTCTTTAAACAAAATGTCTTTATCTGGAGAGGTTATGGGGTGGGCTTGTGGAATAGTATACAGTAGAACTTCCATGAGAGGACACTCACGCGAGGACACTTTTCATCGCCAAAATTGTCATTTTTACTAATTAGCAACTCTATTTATTTATTATCATTTACAAAGCACGCGATATCCGTCTTGGATATTTGCATGCATACACAAGTTTGGGAGCTTATTTACAGTAATTATTAATATGATTTTAGTTATTATATAATAGAAATTATTAACATATTTGTCAGTTAGTTAACGATTTAATTACCCTATAATGAATATTAGTGAACATCACAGATAAGAACAGAAATTTAGAGCTATTTACAGCATATAACTATATATCAGTTATTACAGCCCAGGCTATCTATTACTAAAAAACATTCTACAAAATCTATTAAAATTTATATACATATATCTATTATTAACTATTTGATTTAGACAATTTATATTTATTTGATTTTTGACTCTCAAGTCCTCTACAAGTCGACAGTCCGTTAGAATATGTACAGGATTTTCTTCTTCTGCACCACATGAGCATTTAGGCGAATCCGTCTTTCTGACTTTGTACAAATATGATCTAAAGTTACCGTGTCCAGTAAAAAATTGGACACTGTAAAAATTTGGCTTGACATATTTGGGTATTTGGGAGTCAGTGAAGAAGGACTTGAAAATGGTATTAGTCTTCTCATAGTATTTCTGCATTTTTTCCCTTATATAATTAGAAATTATATTCCTACTTGAAGAGTCAAATCGGTTGTAATTTATTTTGGTTTTCAACATGTTAGATTCAATATAATCAGTAAGTTTGGGGACTTGTGCAAGTATGTGTGTACAGTCCGATGATGTTGTACTGTAGGCCTGTATACAATGTTTTAATATTTTATATTGAAGAGAATTTAGTTTGTCCTTAGACTTTTTGTTTATGAATGGATACCATACTGAATAACCATAAGTAATTGTACTTCGATATAATGTCTTATACAATATCAGTCTTCGTCTAAAGTCTAGACCCCATGCTTTCTTTGTCAGGCCAAATAGGTATCCACTAGCTCTAGTTACTTTTATGATCATTTCATTAACGTGAGGCGTAAAGTCCAGTTTGCTTCTGACTCGGTGATTTTTAATAGTCACTCCTAGGATCTTAAGTTCTTCAACCGGTTTAATTAACTTGCTACCTGAGACTATTATATCGCTATTGCATTTATATAAATATAATATTTTTGTTTTTTCATCTGACAATTTTAATTTACGACTTTCACACCACTTATTGATTTTTCTTAATACATTATCTATTGTCTTTCTTAGTTGTTCAGGAGTTTTATTCCAACATATTAACGTAATATCATCTGCATATCCTATTGTTTTACAATTATCATCCAGACTATTATTCAGTATCTCATTAATAAGAATATTCCATAATGTGGGAGACAGTGGTCCTCCCTGTGGACATCCTTTACTTAGTTTCTTATTAATTTCAGTTGAGGAAAATCTAAATCTTATTCTTCTATTATCAAAGTATGATTGTAGAAGTTTTATCGTTGAAGCCTGCACACCATCTTCATCTAGTCTTTTCATCAAGGCCGGCCACCATGCATTATCAAACGCTGCACTAATATCCACTGCAATTATTGCTGCATATTCTCTTGTTTTATGTTCAAACGCAATTTTTATTATTTCAGTTAGTGCAGTAATAGTAGATTTCGATCTTCTAAAGCCATGTTGTCGATCACTTAGTAAATTAAAATCTTCATAATATTTTATTATTCTATTATTAATTATTTTTTCAAATATTTTAGAAATGTTGGAATTAAGACATAAAGGTCTATAATTTTTATAGTTATTAAAATCTGTTTTTCCAGGTTTCGGAATAATTATTGCCTCTGCTCTTTTCCATTCAGCAGGATAGTATTGTAGGTCCAAACATTTTTGAAATAGTTTCACCAATATAGGAGCTATAAATTGTTTAGTGTGCCTTATCATGTTGTTAGAGATGTTGTCTATTCCGGGAGATTTCTTTGGATTTAATTTGTCAATTAAGTCGTTAACTTCAGTAATCATAACCATCGGTTTTTCTTTATTGAGTAGTTTTAAATTATAATTTCTTATACTTTTATGGATGTTTGTATCTTCTTCACATTTATCATCTGGAAATAAGTTATTCAATAATTCCTCACCCTTCTGCAAACATTCCATATCAGTATTACCCTCCAAAATTTGCATATTTCTCTTCCGATTAGATCCACTTTTGATGTTTTTATACACCTTATATAAGTTTCCATAAGGGTTGTTCGATTTGTTTTCCTCCAGAAAAATTCTCCAGGATGCTTTCCTAGCTTTTTCTATTTCCCGTAAATACTTATTTCGTATGCTTTTATAGTATTGTTTAATATGATTAGGGCAATTTTTGTTTCTATAGTAACAGTTCCTAAGATAATGACAGTGATCCTTTAGAAGCTGTAAATTCGTATTCCACCACTTATTACTAATATTATTTTTTGTTGTCATATTATTATTTACTTTGAGTGAATTATGTGCTGCCTCAATCAGTATGTTCGTAAGTTCTTTTACCGTTTGATCAATCATTTCTGGTGTATCCACTATGTCTAGTAAGTTTTCAATTTTTTCTCGTTCAGTACTGTTAATTCTCTGACTAAAACTTAACCAGTTCGCATTTTTCTCATTAAATTTCCAAGTGGAATAATATTTTTCTGAACTAAATTGTTCGTTTGTATATATTTCAAAAGATATAGCTACATGATCTGAAATTTGCGATATTTGCTGCGTCTTCCAATTTCTGATCGCCGCAATTGCCTGTTTATTTGTTAGTGTGAGATCAATCACACTTGCATCACGACACGTGAAAGTTTTATTATTATGGATAATTAAGTTTATTTCATCTATGATAGGGATCAGTCTATGTCCATTATAATTTTTCCTGATATCATACCATAACGGAGCTCTGGCATTGAAATCGCCGCAAATTATCACCGGTATATGTAAATTTGTATTAATTAACTTCTTCATAAATTCCTCGTGCTCACTTTTAATTGAATTCGGATGTATATAAATGTTGGAAAGATATATTTTCTTACTTTTTGTTTGTATGGTTATAGTTGTAGCGAATGAGTTAGTGAATTCTGTACTTAATTGAATTTTTAAGGTGCTATTTCTTACAATTATTGCCGTATTTATATTGGGACTGTTCATCAATTGATATTTTGTACAAGGTCCTGGAAATATTACCTCCTCTTTGATTATATAAGGTTCTTGTATCATTACTATATCTGCATTTCTAATTTCATCAGATGCACAAAGCTCATTTATGCAATTTTTGCTTTTTCTAGTATTTTGTTGAATAATTTTGATTTTGTCAATATATAGTTTTCGGCCCATCATTCTGGAATTTTATTATTGGCCCGCATCTTCTATATGTGTAGAATAGTCTGTTCTTTGTATTATAATTTGCATCTCTTTTTTATAGATTGGGCAGTCTTGACTATTCGGTTTATGCTCCAAATCTCTATTTCTAAAATGTGGATGTTTGACGCAGTTGCAGCATTTAATTGTAGTCGAGCATTCGTGTTCTCCCTCTTTTTCACATTTAATACATTTTTTGGGATTGGGACAGTTATTCCTCTTATGATTAGGATTAAATAGAAAACAGTTCTGACATTGATTCATAATATTTTATCTTTTATATCGCATCGTTGAATATCCGTGTAAATTTTCCCATTTCTCTTCATAATTTGGTAGACTCTAGGTGAAACCCTCAGTACTACATCTTGCTCTGCTCTGTTGGTTTTCATTGGAAATAGCACTTTGATCTCTTCACTGAGTTGAGAAAGTTCAGGGTTCATCTCACATAATGTTGTCGATAAATTAGCCAAGTTGGTCATCTTATTGACTGATTTTATGATTATGTTTGGATCTCTTAGTTTTGGCTTGTATATTTTACTGCATTGGTTTAGATCATCTTGCTTAGTAAAACTTTCTATCATTCGATCTATATCTTGATCTTTAGGCAATTTTATTACTGTACCTTTCCTAGTATTAAATACCTTGTTAAATCTGATTTTATTTCCCTCCTGTCGTAAAACTTTTATACTTTCATTCACCTTTTGTTGTACCTGTGAGATGTTTTGACCTTCATTGGCAGTTATTATGATAGTTTGTTCCTCAGTAATTTGCTTATCTTTTTGAATAAATTTATCTTCCCCATATTTTAACACCTCTGCATACGAGTCCTTGTTTCTGTTTTGTTTTACTATTTGGGATAAATCGTTTCTAATGTCGGTATAATTTTTCTGCATACATTCCCCAATTCCATTTAAACTCTGTTCTAGTTTCACTAATTCTAATACACTATCCTTTAGCTGTTTTGTTGTACTTTTTACATATCCAATATCTTGTTTGTTCAACGTTTTTTTGATTGTTATCAAATTTGTCTACAAAATATTTACATAATTCATCCAACCTGTCTAATATTAACGCATTCATTGTTTTGCATATCTATTGACAGCGTAAAATATTAATGAATTGTTAGCGATATTTAAAGTGTTTGATTTGATCCAAAAGATTTAGCAATATTAATATATAATTTCAAAATTTAATATGTTTAAAAATAAAATGAATTTAAATTATTTCAAAATATATAATATACAAGTTAAAACAAATTTAAAGTATATTTACCGGAAAATGCGGAGCGATGCAAAACACGTCCACTCAGTCTGGCCGCTATTATGCTAATGAATTATGCTAATAAAAATTATGGTAAGAGGACAACTCTCCCTAAAGCCCCCTTTGCAGAGCTGGATCTTCGGGCATGACCTGGAAGACTGGGCATCCTCGCATCTGCAAAGGCGAGTATATATAGACACTTCCTGGCCCTGGAGTTGCGAGGGGTCCGAGAAGAAACCCTCCTGGTCTGGAAGAGGACCCTATCAAGATGGTGGAGCCTTCTTCACTCATAATTCATTGTTTATAATCTTTTTTTTTTTTCATTCTCTGTGTAAAACCTAATTGACAAGATGTCAATAAAAAGTGTTTCAATCTCAATCTCCCATAAGGACACTTTGGCTCTGCAACTAGGTGCTGTCCTTTACAGAGAGGTAGTTCTACTGTATTGTAAATTTCTAGAATGTATTATTCTGTTAAAGCTATAAGAATACCACATAAGAAACCATAACCCTGTCATCAAAGAATCAGATTTACAGAACAATATTCTACATCCCATACTCTCACATCTCAATAGTCATAGCCAGATACATCAGAAAATTTGGAATTAAAACACATTTTAGCAACTCCCCTAATATAGCTAACATAGTCAGGAACCCATTAACTAAAAACAAACTCAATTCTTCATATCCCGTTAATAAAAAAAGAAGTAATTCCATTAAATGCAATAACTGTGCAGTTAAATACGAGGGGGAGACTGGAGTGTACTGCAAGTATGAACACCAACAAAACATCAAAAAATAGGACAATAGATAATTGATAAACCAGCATTGTAGAGAAACACATTTGCAATAGACCAACCACTGATACATTATAATAACATAAGTCACAAATATCTAAGAAAATTCATGGAAGCGGCGCTCATATCAAGGCAAAACAACAGCATCAACAGAAAGATAGACCTTCCAGAAATATATGACCTATTATACCCCAATAATGTTTAATAATATTGTTGTGTAACCACGCCGCGACCCTGAACGCCGGACACGCTGGCCCCGCCCCTAGGACTGAAGTCCCCGCTACACCCGAGCCCAGAAGTCCAGCTTCTCCCAGAGACAATTCTCGGGACTACAGAAGAAGCCTGCACATCACCGGAATTGAGCGGCCGGTCCGTGTAATTGACATCCGCTAATATTTCCAGGAGCAGCACAACAGGAATGTCGTCCGTGTCTACATTCCAAAGGAACGTGACACTGGGAAATTCCGTAACTACGGTTTTGTTACCTTTGAAACTGTCGAGCAAACTGAGAGTCTGGTGGGCAACCATACCATCCAGGGTGTGACCCTTAGGGTTAAGAAGTCTAGGGAGCCAAGGTCCCGTCGTCGAGAGATGCAACCTCAATGACCTGTAAAGCAGGAACCTGAGGTACAGGAGCCTGAGGTGAAAGAAACTGAGGTACAGGAGCCTGAAGTGAAGGAGCCTGTGATAAATGAACCTGAAGTGAAGTGGGCGATCTGGTACTACTGGAGTCGTCTCACAGGAAAACGGAGAAATGCCTGCCGAAATACGTAGGACCGTACGTAATAACGGATCGAATCAAGGAAACCACGTATAAGCTCCAACCTGCCAATAGTGAACGTAATGATAATACACGCCAAAGAAATATGTTGGCACACGTGTCTCGCCTAAAGGAGTTTGTTTCGAGAGACGGTGGTATCCCAGAGGACCGGGACAGCCCTTATGGGGGGGGAGGTGTGTAACCACGGCGCGACCCTGAACGCCGGACACGTGGGCGCGACTAACACGCCCGCTATCTTAACTAGCAAAGCTCACGATTTTGAATTTTTTTTTAAATTTTAATTAATAATTTTTAAAATTTTAATTAATCTTAAACTCTCTCTGTGAGTCATCAAACAACAGAGTTCGGCGAGAAATTGCACTTTGACCACGGACCAACTTTCTTGCTTGCTCTCTTTATTTATTTTGTAGAGAATTGTTTTTGAGGACTGAAGTTCCATTTTTGGATCAACAAAAAATTAAGACGGCCCGACCCGCACCGACCCTACAGAGGACCGACCCGAGTGCCTAGAAGCTACAGACAAGATGCACCCCCGGACCAGCCCCAATCCTGGCACCAATAAAAAGTTACATCCCTTAGTATGGCCCTGTGACTTCCAGGCTCCCACACAACAATCTAGAACTCTAATTTACAATAGAAAATATAACTACAAAATAATAAGTCAAATTCAACCAATAATCAAACAATCAAGCTATAATAAAAAAGTAATATGCAAATAATAATCAGCTCAAAATTAATGCCAATATGCAAAATTCCGGCCAAAACATATATATATATATATATATAAGTATAATAGTTGTTAGGAACATAGATAATTTGTATTTTTATATTTATGTAAATAGCTATTTTGCATTTTTCTATTGTTTTATCTTTTGCCTTTATAAAAGGCGATGTTGCCGGCAGTGGTCGTAGTTGTCGTGGTAGGGTAGTGAGGCTGGTAGAGCGCACAGCTTGCTTGATGAGATAAACGTACTTCTTCGCTAGGCCTAATGTAATCTGCGGGAAAAAGAAACCAGTTGTTTTTATTCGTTTTTAGTTTGCTTTTGTATACAAAGTTGATCCTCTTTAAATATATATTGTCACCTTTGCTTGAGACCATTTTAATCTAAACGAACCAACATTATAGTGCAACAATCTAAAAGTGTATAGAACAATAGTTATCTAGCATTGCGATATCATTGTATATTTGTACTCCTGTTGAAGGGCTACGATGCCCGAAAGCTAGAATTGGCAAAAAAAAGAAAATCATCTCCAGGGACTTATTGACTTTTATTTATCTTGTGACAAAACTGGTCATCTCTCATCAACGTATACTGTCCATCCCACCAACTCCCTGAAATTTTCCTCATCCCTTAGGTCAGTTTTGTAGAACGGGTTACGAGACAATGCATCTGGTGCAACGTTCTTCCTGCCCGCCCTGTGTACTATCTCGAAATCGTATTCCATCAGTTTTAGGCCCCATCTTGTAAGTCTCAAGAAGGATCGCGTACATTTGCTAACCAAGTTAACGCACTATGGTTGGTTACTACTCTAAAGCTTCTACCAAAAATGTACGGTCTTATATAACGCCCAGACTACAGCCAAACATTCTTATTCTGAGATGTCATATTTACACTCATGTTTAGACGTGGTTCTCTATATGTACAGGGTGAAGAAACCCTTATGCAGTTCTTATAGGCTACACTCGGAGAAATATACAGCAAAGAACACAAATATTGAAGCAATTATACATTTAAATAAACCTTGTAATACTTAGAGTTTACAAAGATTTTTGACAACAATCGTTTTTTTTTTGCTTATCCCTTGTACATGTAGTACAGGCCATGATAATCATGGTGGGTAGAGAGGTAGGAGACTGCTTTTACTATAAGTGCACCACATGTCTACTACACATGTGAAAAGCAGTTCGACTTTGCACTTACAAATGTGCCAGAGCCCTGTTTGGTTACTTGAACTCGCTGGTGGGGTTGGACTTTTGCAAAAATCGAGGGCCATTGGACGATTTTTTTAAATCAGAAAAAGTGCTCAATTCGGGAATCGAACCTGGGTCCTAGCGGTCGAAAACCAACAGTTTTGACCATCCTTCCATCGACCCCCTGATAACTATCGTGATTGGATGAAGTAGAATGCTTCTGTCATTAAGTCTGGGAGCATTACTCAGTAGCAGGCCAACTTAGCTCTAAAAGAAATTGCAGCCTCTGACACGAGGAACAAACGCCAAGACTAATCCTGTATCCCTGGAGTCCATACAGGGTACTATCAGCCGGGCCAGCTGAGCCCTGGTTTTTTATCAAGCTTGTTACTGCTCCCCTTCTCCTTTTTTTACGAGATAAGAAAAAAGAAGAGAAAACATATTTTTAGGTATTCTATTAATATTTATAATAAATTCATTCCACACTATGCAAAAATCAGGGCACCGTTAAATGAAGTCTTATTTAAAAATGCTCCTTGGCTTTGGGGTAAGAAAAGAACAAGCATATCAAACATTAAAAAAGAATTTAAGTTCTCAACCTGTACTTTATGATCCAAACAAAACTACTTATTTACATATGTATCACAATTAGGCCTAGCAGGAATGCTTAAACAACCAGAGGTATTTTACATCCCATAGGTTATTTTTAATAGAAAGTTACATCTATATAAACAGAATTATACTGCCTCAGAAATTGAAACATTAGCCATTATAAACTTATTACAAAGATTTCACCCATATCTACACAATACCCATTTCAAAGCTAGCGGAATGTTCTACACAAGAAGCTCCTTTTTGTTCTTTTATCACAATATAGGTAATCAAAAAGTTGTTCTCTACACCCATTTCACATTACACACGGACCATTTATCTTTAAAATGAATTAAAAAATGTTAAAAAATCTGAAAGGAAGATTATTCAAATGCTTCTCTTCAGTAGAACTTTTATAGAAAACATATTAAGGGCTTAAAAAACATGGAAGAAGATATGCTATCAAGATCACCCGTTTCCCATTATTTAACTAAACACTAAAAGAACACCAATCCACAGAACATATTTCCAGTAATAAAATTAAAATTCAAAATGGCTTTATATAATCCTAAAAAAGGGGAATCAATAGGGCATATGTACTACAAACACTAAGGCATATTTATTACATAAAGTATATATATGAATCATGGATGCTTTGGTAAAGTACAAATGACAAAAAAAAATCATCTTTGCTTATTACTATTGGTCACATATAACAAAGAACATTATTACCTTTACAAAACACTTGATACCCTAATATGATTGAGTGGAGATAAGAAAGAAAAGAAGAAGAAGAAAACACAGAAACTTGTCAATTTAACAAGTCAAGAGAAAATAGGGTCGTTTATGGACTATTGCAGCAAATGTATATGGCTACACATCCTGCGGCCACATTTTATCTCTTGATACAATGGGAGATTTGCATAATTGTGGGGACAGAAAAACAGAAACCAACCACCAATCCCTAATTGTCATCATTTTTTGTCTTGTCACCTTAGGTTTATAAATGGTTTACAGATATATTAACCATGCTTTTTGGCCAATTCCAAAAAGAAAAAAAAAAACTATTTTTAAATACTCTGTGATAGGTTATAACTCCCAAATCAGAATAACAATGAAAATAGATAACCAAATCACCATTAATGTATTTGGATAGCCTCATCTTGAAAATTAAATAAGGCAAAAAATACAATATATATAAATTTTATGTAAAAAGAGCTCCAACATCAGGTTCGCTCAAGTCAGCGTTCGCCATATTTTAGACATTACTCGGCCGAGTCCGATTAAATCAGCCCTGCCAGGCTCCTAGACATCCTACCTAGAGTAAAAATATTTCTCTAAAGTAAATTTATGTAGATATTGATTTCAATTGTACCCACTCCCCCACTAACATTTAAAACCTGCAACGACGTTTAGATGACCTAATAAAGATAGCTTTTGTTGAAAATTAAAAAAATAATCTCCACTTCACAGTCTACTAAATATATAAAAACTGCACAGAACCTTCATATTCATGTCTACACATGGGACACAAAATTTTCAATATTGAAAAAATGTGAAGCCAACAAATATGGACAGTTTCCACCACCAACATTCAGTAAAATATTGTATATATGAAGGATAAAGAAACATTTTGCCAAATGATGTGGGTGTAAACAAAAAAAAAAATTACCAAACTTCTACGGTCTATAATTAATAGGCTAATCCCTTTTAGATTTGAACATTCTACGGTCTATATATAAAAAAAAAAAAACCCAACAATTCCTAATGTCCCATATTCTCCTATATTGGATTTCCGATCAACCCCCCTTTAACCAAATGTCTATCATTCCTAATTCCCCCACTCCAAAAAGAATTTCCGCACTCACCATCCAGAATCCAACCACAGCTGTATAAATAATACATAAAATAAGTACAAATTGCCTGATGATTTCTGTTGATGTGTTGAATCCTTATAAACATCTATCCCACATAAAGAAGTAAGCTCTTACAGAGAGAACTCAAACATTTTATCTTCAAAAATCAATGGTACAAACAAAAGGCTATGAACATCATATTCCATTTCCCTGAGGAATGGTGACAGGGAAATGCAAGGAAGGAATAAAAATGAGAATGGTTAATGTGACTGTATCCTGTGAGATTGAAGGGACAAAGTATGACTGTCATATGGTAGATAGCCAACCAACGACAGCAGCTCACCATCATGGAGACTTATGGACTAAATATTGATATAAATGTACCATCTACAAGAACAAAGAGACCAGACCACATCTTGGAATATATGGGAGCCTCAAGACAGGACCTGTATACCACAACCCTACCTAGATTGTAAATTTGATCTACGAATTTAGGTCTTCATGACCTTGTATAATTATACAATGGGATAATAATAATAAAAAAATCCAGTTGTAATATATATATTGTGACGAAGAAATATTTTATTATTTAATTTAATATTATTCAATGAAAATATATTCAACAGATTATAAAAATATATATTAATCTGTATTTGTGAAATCATCCTTAAAATATTTCTTTGCTTGCTTGCTTAAGATTCTCTAGCTGTAAATAGTTTTTTGGGCTGGCCTGTTAATAATGGTCGACTCGTCGCTGTGACGTCATCAATAAATACTTTTACATCTTAGGATATTTCAAAGCTTGATTTCTACGTTACAATATATACGAACCCTAATGAACCACTGTTTACACTGGATGACCAACTTCCCCACCCAACGCCACCCTGCCATCATGAGCCACCTCTACCGGACCTACAACTACCAGGATCTAATGAATATATGCCCTGAGTTCGAGAACCAAAGTCTTCATGGCTTACCTTGAGGAATTCCAGATCAACTTGAAGACTCCCAATTATTTTACGAGGCGACTGTCGAGATATTCAGAATGCTCTATCCTTGAACCCTCTTCTCTCTAATTCTCTAATTTAAATAATTGTTTTACAAGTACTAGAATCCCTTCAATAGACAAGATGAGAAATCAGCCATATATCAACACATCCGGACCTCCAACCACTCTTTCGATCTGGCCAATCCATCTGTGCACTATAGCCGCATATACAACAAGCAGCAGCGCCTCACCTTGGAAGCTCTCGTTTCCCAGGGCTTCCATGCCATCAATAGACACATCGACCTACCTGAAGCCTACCAATCCCTTTTCCCGTAGCCTTGTATCCTCCATCTGTGCGTATCCCCCCTCCTCCCTCATAGACTTTAGAAAATATTCCTAACTCTACTACATTCAATAGCTATTAACATGCATGTTGATTTCTCCTTTCCATAATTTCCTGGTATGCTAATTATTCCTCTCATCATTTCATAGATATGCAAAGTTCCTATAGTTTTTAATATGTAAATAGTCTCATCCCTATATAGTGTTCAATGTTCCATATGTTTTCACATTTCTCCTGTAGAAGGGCCGGCCAGCCCGAAAGCTCGAGCGTTTTGTAATAAATCGTCGTATAAAAGAAACTCGTCCCTTGATTCTTGAATTTTATCGTTAAATAATTGTTGTTAATAAAATGTGAATATGGTTCTTTAAAAAAAAATGATAAGTGAATATCACCTCACGTTATTTTCTTTTCATCAATCCTTTTTATCTTTTTTAAAACTATATCACTTTTCCTTCTATCCATATTATTCTCTTCACAGGGGGGAAATGTTAAATTAAAATATTTTATTTAGAATTGTTATATTGAAATGTTATATAAAGGTATTATTTAAAATGTTATTCAACCCCTCCAACTACCGAGGTATTGCACTGATTAGCAATGTATCAAAGCTTTTCACTTCAATCCTAAGATCAAGACTGGAGGAATGGGTCGAGGGAAGAAGGGTTGTACCGGAAAACCAAGCGGGATTTAGAAAAGGAAGATCATGTATTGACCACATATTTACACTAACTACTTTAATCCAACTATCATTAAGAAAAAAGAGGGGAAAACTATATGTCTTTTTTGTCGATCTAAGGAAGGCATTTGATACTGTACCTCACTCAATACTTTGGAAAAAACTTTACAACCTAGGCATAAGTTACCAATTCATAAGTACGATCAGAAGTTACTACGAACAAGCAACTATAGCTATCAGATGGAAGGGATCATTCACGGAAAGTATTAAGATAAACTCGGGAGTCCTCCAGGGAGAACCACTTTCCCCACTGCTCTTTATATTATTTATCACGGACTTAATCGAAATTTATAATAATTCAGACCTGCCGAGTGTAAATTTGCCAGAATTTGGAGATATCCATTTATTGCTGTACGCCGACGACATAGCAATTATAGGTGAGTCCAGGATGAACCTCCAAAAGAAGATCAAAATACTGAAAGAATATCTCGATGAGAACTTAATGACACTAAATGAGTCCAAGTCAAAGATTATGGTGTTCCGTAATGGAGGTAAACCCTCAAATAAGGATAGATGGTTCTGGAATGATAAACCCATAACAATAACTTCAAGATATACATACTTGGGATTCCCTCTGACACCAACAATAACAACTACTCACCCGGCAAATTACTTTAAAGGAAAAGCACTTACAGCAATTAACGCCACACACCCAATATTAATAAAATCAAAAGCAAAGTCAATAAATTTATCAACCAAACTCTTTGATACAATAGTGAGAGCTGTCCTGATGTATGCCGCTCCATTGTGGGCAACAGAGCATAAAGACTTATTGGATAGTATACAAGACATATTTATCCGTAGGTTCCTGAATCTGCCCAGATACACTCCAGGCTACATAATCAGATTAGAAACCGGTCGTATCTCATTGAGTGTAACAGCTTTAAAATTAACCCTGAAGTATTGGCTGCGGGTGTTGAATATGAGCAGTGACAGATTGCCGCGTATATGTTTTAATAGAACACGGGAACTGTCTAATGCCTCGGGCACACCCATCGGTTTCATTAAAAAGCTCACCAATCTGCTTAACAATAATAGATCCCCTGCACTTGTTTCCTGTGATGATCCTTAAACGCTGAGGAGCGCGATTACAGGGCTCTTAAAAACAGCGGCAGACCAATCTATACAAAACGACCTTTCAAGAATGGATAAATCTAAGCTATACTCTCACTACAAGGACATTCACATATCTTTCATGCCGGAGGGATACCTTTTAGGGGATTTTCCTTTCCCGGTTGTAAGACTACTCGCACAAGTTAGAATACTTTCAAGTTTTTTTAGAGAAAACCACACCAAGATGCTCTGCGGTGAGGACCCGATTTGTACCTTCTGTAATTCAAAACTAAAAAATGAAATCACTCACTATATTTTTGATTGCTCTGCTCTGAAAGAAGAAAGAAGAACCCTTATGCTCAAAACTGGGCAACTCTGTGCTTCACTTCCATCAATAATTGACAATATGACCCAGAATAAGTATATTGCTACAGCGTTTTATGGTTTCTACAAGTCCATATCTCAGAAGAAGGCCAAGTGACACTCACTCCTCACTTTCTTACTGCTACTCTTTTTGTGTTGTTTTTCTTGCTTCCCTCTTTCTCTTTCTTGTTTTTTTTTTCTATTTTTCTTCTGTATATATCGTTATTTCCTTTGTCTCACTGCTTTGTTCTTATGCATACCTCTGGTGAATCCTGTATAGGGTCAGTGACCCTGAATAAAGGCTTTTTGTTGTTGTTTTTTTGTTGTATTTAAAATGTCATATTAAAATATTATTTTATTTAAAAATATATTTCATAGATACAAATATTCTGTTGAATCGACCGCCAGAGGTCACGCTTTGCATATAAAAACTCGTTCTTCCCCGTTGGTCGACTAAAAACTTTGTACATTATGTAAATAAGCTTTTGTTTTATTTCTTCTTACGCCTTAAGCCAGGCATTACTTTAATCAAATTATGTTCTTTATATTACCTTAGCTCAATTAAAACAATCTCTTTTCAAAACTTACTTTATTTTCATACTTTCAAAAATGTTATTTCAACCACGACTGCATTGCCATAGTTTAAACTTCAAGATGATCAAAATACAACAGAAAATATCATTTGTTTTTATATAATAATAAGCACCACCATAGGTTAATTCTCAAGATAACCAAAATCAAGATAATCGCAACAATTCCAAAATCAAACAGAAAAATATTTTTTTAAATTTTATATAAGATATATATATATATATGTTTGAAAATAGAGCAATCCATATATTACAATATTTAAAAATGCCTATTTTGGATCATAAAGTTTTTATTTCCGATATTTCGTGAGGCAACTCGCCAAACTTCTTCGGGGAACAAGATTGTTTTGATAAGCTCGCGTATCAATTCACATTGTACATACTCGTGAATTGATACGCGAGCTTATCAAAACAAAAAAACAACAACAACAAAAAAGCCTTTATTTAGGGTCACTGACCCTATACAGGATTCACCAGAGGTATGCATAAGAACAAAGCAGTGAGACAACGGAAATAGCGATATATACAGAGTAAAAAGAGAAAGAAACAGCTTATCAAAACAATCTTGTTCCCCGAAGAAGTTTGGCGAGTTGCCTCACGAAATATCGGAAATAAAAACTTTATGATCCAAAATAGGCATTTTTAAATATATATATATATATATATATATATATATCAATTGAAAAAGCCCTGTAAGATTTATATATGAATAAAACAAAGCATCAAGGGCTGCGTTTCTTTATTAAAACAAATATATTCGAGCTTTCGGGCACATACGCCCTTCTACAGGAATTAATAAACAATAATCCAACTAGTTTGAAATAATATTTATATTTAAATTTAACGTGCATATCCACGATACACGTGCATTTCAATTTGCAAGGTATCCCATCAGCCATGTGATATCTTATACTGTGAATGAATTATTTTTATCTTATTTTATTTAAGTCTATTGAATTATATGCTTCTGGTAAATCAATTCTGCAATTTATACTGTTATATTGTTTGGACACTATTGCTTCAATTATTAATCTTTGAAATTTATTATTAATATTGTTATAATGTACTTTAGGTTCATTTAAGTTAAATGTGTGTCCTGTTGAATTGGAGTGCTGTACTATTAATGATAATGGGTCATTTCTGTTTATGTTTCTTCTGTGTTCAATGATTCTATTATGCAATTTTCTTCCCGTTTCTCCTACATATTTGGCATTGCACATTGCCATTTTTAGATATTAAAATAATTAAAATAGACAATAGATTGCAAACAACAGTTTACTACAAACCTTCATTCACCCCCAATTATATAAAATTTTATTCATTCTGCCCCATTAGTCATAAAATTAACACAGTAAAAACATTAACTAAAAGAATTTATATACTCATTGTTCTTTAAATCAATACAAAACGCAAGAAACGCAAACCGTTATCAATAATTTGACATCAGCTGGTTATCCCAAAACATTTATTTTAAAACATTTCTATCAGGCACAGGTCAAATCTAACATGTCAGCACAAAAAACTAAAAAATATATAGGCAGAATTGTTACATCCCATATTCCCCGAAATCCATCCACATTTCTAGAACACTAGATAAATATGGAATAAAAACCTTTTATAGCAACTCTCCCAACTTATCAGATATCTTAAGAAACCCGATTACAAAAAACAGGCAAACTGAATATATATCAAGCAGAAAAGAGGTAATTTATTCTATAGAATGTAATAATTGTAATGCCAAATATGTAGGAGAAACGGGAAGAAAATTGCATAATAGAATCATTGAACACAGAAGAAACATAAACAGAAATGACCCATTATCATTAATAGTACAGCACTCCAATTCAACAGGACACACATTTAACTTAAATGAACCTAAAGTACATTATAACAATATTAATAATAAATTTCAAAGATTAATAATTGAAGCAATAGTGTCCAAACAATATAACAGTATAAATCGCAGAATTGATTTACCAGAAGCATATAATTCAATAGACTTAAATAAAATAAGATAAAAATAATTCATTCACAGTATAAGATATCACATGGCTGATAGGATACCTTGCAAATTGAAATGCACGTGTATCGTGGATATGCACGTTAAATTTAAATATAAATATTATTTCAAACTAGTTGGATTATTGTTTATTAATTCCTGTAGAAGGGCGTATGTGCCCGAAAGCTCGAATATATTTGTTTTAATAAAGAAACGCAGCCCTTGATGCTTTGTTTTATTCATATATATATATATATATATTTAAAATAAAAAAGGCATCTCCTGACCACGAGCACATGTGCTTTTTTAGATGGCAGAGCGCCATCTAGTGGAGCAAAAATAAACTAAACGTTTATTTAGCTTGCTCCGTGATATTTGGCCAACCCAATTTCTTGATAAATCAAGAAAAGCCATCCACGAACGCGTTTCGCGCTGTTGGCGCTCGTCAGCGTGGAGAAGGCTGTAACCACTGCGACCAAAAAATATTTTTGGTCCCAATGGCTTCCCGAAAAATCAAGATAAATAAAATAAATAAAAAAGCACATGTGCTCGTTTCAGGAGATGCCTTTTTTATTTTTAATATCAACACCTGACCCACTTATCTTTTATTTTTTTCTATTGTTTTTTCATGTGTAAAGCGTCTTTACGCAAATTTGGCCTTAAATACCCATTTCTTGATTTTTCGGGAAGCCATTGGGACCAAAAATATTTTTTTGGTCGCAGTGGTTACAGCCTTCTCCACGCTGACGAGCGCCAACAGCGCGAAACGCGTTCGTGGATGGCTTTTCTTGATTTATCAAGAAATTGGGTTGGCCAAATATCACGGAGCAAGCTAAATAAACGTTTAGTTTATTTTTGCTCCACTAGATGGCGCTCTGCCATCTAAAAAAGCACATGTGCTCGTGGTCAGGAGATGCCTTTTTTATTTTTAATATCAATACCTGACCCACTTATCTTTTATTTTTTTCTATTGTTTTTTCATATATCCTTTCCTTTATATCTATAAAAATGAAATGCGAAATCGATGTTTGTTATCGCATCACGCAAAATCTACTGACTCAATCATTATGGAATTTCGCATGTAGGTAGCTGAAGATTTCGTTTAACATATAGGCTATTCAAAAAACGAAAAGGTTTAATGTGCTATTTTTAAAAAATGTTAAACCAAAATTCCTTAGTTCAAGCCTTTTACCGCTTGGCGGCGCACTGGTCGCGACGATAAATGAATCTGATTGGTTAATAATTTTACACGTTGTTGTTTTGTAATTTTACCCGATTAATGTGTGTCTTTAAAAGGTAAGATTATTTTTATATATTTAAACTCTTTTAAAATAATTTTAATCGATCATTATCAAATAAATACGCCCCCGGAACCTGGGTTAATTAAAACTGTATTGTGAAATTTCGCACGTAGGGAGTTGAGGTTTTGGTTTAACATTTAGGCTAAAAGCACAAAAATTGCATTTCGAAAAACTTTCTTTTCCTTTTTAGAAGGTAGATTTTATTTAATCATTTAGTAATATTTTTTCAATTTAAATTAATTGGAATTATTATTTATTTCGCAGCTTATTCATATATTTTGCTTCGTTTAATTTTAATTAGTGTAAATATAACGATCTACATCTTTAACGATAAGTGTAGTATTTTATCTCATAAGGTATATTATTTTTAGAACAGTATTCTATTTTTTTTCTTTCTTATATTTAGAGTGCGTATAAATTTTATTAAAGTTGTAAAAAGTATATTTATTGAAAAAAGTATGTTTTACAATATAACTTGCTACATATATTTTACTATATGTTTGTTCCATGTAATATGTTTATGCTCTAATAGCATTTATATATATTTATATGGTTCAACCATATTTTTATATGAATGCATTTAGATATATATCCTGACCCATATAGGGTTAATTAATAACTCATTTGACATTTTACCTTTATTTATGGTCTTGGCAATATATATGTAAAGCTTTTTAGGTAAAAAAGAATTGAGGTATATTTTGAAATATAGATAAAAATCACAAGGAAGCAAGACCAGATCCAAATAAATAAATTATGTGTGGTTTCAGAAACAGCATTGTTACCATCTTCAGACAAAAGTACTGAATACATTCAGTAATTTTGTCTTTATAAGGTGACAATGCTGTTATTGAAACATCACACATAATTCGTTTATTTTTTATTTGGTCTTGCTTTTTTGATATTTTTAACATTGCCCTTGAATATTTGAAAATGATGCAAATTTCCTAATTATTTTATGCCATTTTAAAAAGTACATTCTTTTGTAATAATATCTAATTTCCCACATTTTCCTAAAACTGCCAACAATAAACTAATAAAAAAAAAATCCAAGTCTGGGTATTTCAGTATTGCAGATATATTACATTTTTAAAAGTTGTTTAACTATAGATGTACATGCCGGATTAGGTGCCCTTAAAAATGTTTAATCTGGCTGTTTCTTCTTTAACTGCCGAGAGTGAAGTGGAGAAAGTGAAATTTTCAGGTTGCGAGGCCCATTTCCCTTAATTCACACTAATCCTTTGATTTTTTTTTTTTTCATTTTTTAGATACCAAAGCCAAGTTTGGTTACTTGCACTCACTGGAGGGGTTTGACTTTTTCAAGAATCAGGGGCCATTGGGGCAATTTTTTTTTTTCAGAACAAATTCCCCAAAACTGGATTCGATGATCCCGGGTCGTGGTTTTTAAAAATCAACAGTTTAGACCACTCCTCCAAAAAAGCACTCTATACATTAGATGTGTTTGTGAAATTGATCTTATATTTCAGATTATTTTTACCAGAATTTTTAATTTTGATATTTGCAGTTTATCTCCATTGTGCTGAAAGAAAATTCTTTACTTAAAGTTTTAAAAACAGTTGGGGGCTCTATTCATTCAAGAGTAAACCCCACTCGAACAATACCCGGGCGAAGCCGGGTCCATATATCTATATAGGCTCAATTTATTGGGCAGTTTTTTCAACCAAATTAGACTTTTTTTTAGGCCTTCTTCCATTGTCTTTTTTTTTTTTTTGTTTTGCTGTCATTTGTTTAGGTAGTATTTAGATCAGTGATTCTCAACCTTTTTTTTGTTGCGGCATTATTTTAAAGATTTGAAAATTTGGCGGCACAATTTTAGAATTTCGCGGCACACTTTTGCTAACTTGAATGCAAGAAAATTCAAATTATGTATCAATATTTCTATGCAAAATCTAAGTAATATACATCTCTAACATTCAATTTGCTAATTTCGTTATTTTAAAAAGTAAAAAAATGAAAAAGAAAAAAAGAAAAACCATTACAAACGTGAACATAATCATATGCCTAAAATTCAGCGCCACATTTTTAGAATTTCGCGGCACACAAAATTACCGCGGCACATTGGTTGAGAATCACCGATTTAGATTTATCTGCTTCATAATATGTAGCTGCTCATATATATCTATGTATGTTCTACTCATATTTGTTGTGCATATTTTTTCAGCTAATTGTTTTTTTTTTTTACGTCTTCTTCCATTTGATTTTTTTTAATCAGTTGTTTTACGTTTTCGCTGAGTTTTATGCATTTTTCCCCTCCTTTCAGAATATTTCTATGCTTTTTTTTATTTTGGCCTTAGTCATGAGTCGCGCTTATTTTAATACACTATTTTTGAATTTTTTTTTTCAATCTCAGTCCTTTATGTTTTACATTTTTCAGTTATCCTTATTTTTATTTTTACTAATGCTTTGTGTTTGTAGGTATGCCAAGCCATAGGAGAAGCAAACTTTCTCAGCGTTCCAATAGCTCTAGGGTTCAGCATGCTTCAGGGTCAAACATTGCAAGTAGTTGGTGTGCATCTTGAGTCTCCCTGTTTCTCGCATGGGCAACTCTATGTAGCATGCTCCCGTGTTTCCAGCCCTAAAAATTTATTTGTCTTTAGTTCTACTTTTAGCAAGACACGCAAAATTGTTTATCAGGGGGCTTTGATATAGATTTTGACAATTTTGAAAGAGATTTCTTCGAATAATGATTTTGGGAAGCTTGACTTTTGTAACTACATAATTTGTGAATAATTTGTTATCATTATTGCTCTACTGTAGTTTCATCAATAAAGCTTTTTTTACTTTATTTTATTTTAATTTTTTTCACATTTAATTCATTTACATAACTCTATTCTTGAAAATTGTTTTATATTTTTTTTATGGTATCAACATTTCTGGTTCAATTAAGGTTTTTGTTAGCCTGCAACACACCTTATCATAGCTCATTGCATTTATCAGGATAACTTTGCTGTTTTGATTTTTACACCATTGGTATTTTCATGCCTCTATAATATTATATTTGTTTGCAGAATTTTATAGACAATTTGGTTTGGGTTATATACTTTAAGAATTTGTAAAAATATAAAGGTCAAAGTTTTACAACAAAAAAAAATTTTGGAACACCATTTCTCTCCCATTTAATTTAATGATGCTTCATTTATGATTTTAAGAATTGCTTTATTTTTATGCATGTTATTTTTAAAATTTGTGTTAGCAAGACATGGAATATTGTTAAGTTAATGTATTATTAACATAAACTTTACCAACCCGTGAAGCGTTAGCTCCAAGCTTTTACCACTGGGGGCAGCACTGTTAGAGCTAATAAATGCTTTCGATTGGTGCTTACTTTTACATGCTGTTTGTTTTTAGACTAAATTAATACACATCAAGTTAGCATTTTTCATTCTTCAAAAGTTAAGATTCTATCTTTAACGTTTCATAATACTTTTAAAATTAAAGCCGGAAATAATATTGCTTTTTCCCATCCTGCAGGTCTACATTACACTGCAACAGCTATCATAACTCTGGCTTTTGGCACTGATATTTATATAATGTGAAAGTACTGTTTGCTACCTTAAGCTCTGGAGAGATTATAATGTGTCTACAGATCCATCATGTGGAAATCACACCATAGTGAAAATGCATTTAGCTGGTAGCAATGTATCACATTTGTAGACATGTGGTGCGCTTACAGTAAAAGCAGTCGCTACCTACCCACCATGGTTATCATGGCCTGTACCACGCGTACTAGGGATAATTAAAAAAAAAAAAGGAAGCAAGACCGAATACAAATAATTACATTATGTGTGGTTTCAGTTACATTTTGGCTATCTTCAGACAAAGGTACTGAATACATTCAGTAATTTTGTCTTTATATGGCAACAATGCTGTTACTGAAACATCACACATATATATATATATTTTTATTTGGTCTTGCTTTTTTGGTATTTTTAAAATTGCCCTTGACTATTAGAGAATTATGCAAATTAACTATTTAGATATGTAAATGCCGGATTAGGTGCCCTTTAAAATGTTTGCTCTGGCTGTTTCTTCTTGGACAGCCGAGAGTGAAGTGGACAAAGTGAAATTTTCAGGTTGTGCCGACCATTTTCCTTTATTCAAACTAATCATTAGATTTTTTTTTTAAATTTTTAAGAATAAAAGCCCAGTTTGGTTACTTGCACTCACTGGAGGGGTTGGACTTTTTCAAGAATCAGGAGCCATTGGGGCAATTTTTTTTTTCAGAACAAAGTGTCTAAATCTGCATTCAATGATCCCGGGTCATGGTTTTTAAAAATTAACAGTTTAGACCACTCCTCCAAAGAGCACTCTATTCATTAGATGTGTTTGTGAAATGGATCCTATATTTCAGATTTTTTCACAAGCATTTTCGATATTGCTGTTTGCAATTTATCTCCATTTTGCTGAAAGAAAATTCATTACATTGAGTTTACAAACAGTTGGGGCCTCTATTCATTCATGAGTAAACCTCGCTCGAACACTACACAGGCGAAGCCGGGTCCAGTCGGGTAAAACCCGGGCGTTGCCCGGGCCACTCGGCTAGTATATCCTTTCCTTTATATCTATAAAAATGAAATGCGAAATCGATGTTTGTTATCGCATCACGCAAAATCTACTGACTCAATCATTATGGAATTTCGCATGTAGGTAGCTTAAGATTTCGTTTAACATATAGGCTATTCAAAAAACGAAAAGGTTTAATGTGCTATTTTTAAAAAATGTTAAACCAAAATTCCTTAGTTCAAGCCTTTTACCGCTTGGCGGCGCACTGGTCGCGACGATAAATGAATTTGATTGGTTAATACTTTTACACGTTGTTGTTTTGTAATTTTACCCGATTAATGTGTCTTTAAAAGGTAAGATTATTTTTATATATCTATTATTTTTATATATATATCTTTGAAAATAATTTTAATCGATCATTATCAAATAAATACGCCCCCGGAACCTGGGTTAATTAAAACTGTATTGTGAAATTTCGCACGTAGGGAGTTGAGGTTTTGGTTTAACATTTAGGCTAAAAGCACAAAAATTGCATTTCGAAAAACTTTCTTTTTCTTTTTAGAAGGTAGATTTTATTTAATCATTTAGTAATATTTTTTCAATTTAAATTAATTGGATTTATTATTTATTTCGCAGCTTATTCATCTATTTTGCTTCGTTTAATTTTAATTAGTGTAAATATAACGATCTACATTTTTAAAGATAAGTGTAGTATTTTATCTCATAAGGTATATTATTTTTGGAACAGTATTCTATTTTTTTTCTTTCTTATATTTAGAGTGCGTATAAATTTTATTAAAGTTGTAAAAAGTATATTTATTGAAAAAAGTATAAACATTTTTTTTCTGTCATTGGTTATATTATATACCATATATATTTATATGGTACAACCATATTTTTATATGTATATGTATATATTTGTTTCTAGACTAAATTTATTCAAATCAAGATAGCTTTTTTTATGCTTTTAAAAGTACGTATAATATATTTAACGTTTCATAATACTTTTCAACTTAAAGTCTTTGGAAACAATATTGCTTTTTTCCTATCCTGCAGGTCAACAGTACACTGCAACATGCTATCATAACTCTGGCTTTTGGCATTGATATTTATTTATTGTGAAAGTACTGTTTGCTACCTTAAGCTCTGGAGAAATTATAATGTAGATCCATCCTGTGGAAATCACACCATAGTAAAAAAAGAACGCATGTAGCTGGTAGCAAATTTTGTGCCCTGTGTGAAGCTAGCGTTCAAATTTAATTTTTTTGAAAGATATTTCTATTGTTGGCCTTATTTTCACTTGTCCTGACCCATATAGGGTTAATTAATAGCTCATTTGACATTTTACCTTTATTTATGGTCTTGGCAATATATATGTAAAGCTTTTTAGGTAAAAAAGAATTGAGGTATATTTTGAAATATAGATAAAAATCACAAGGAAGCAAGACCAGATCCAAATAAATAAATTATGTGTGGTTTCAGAAACAGCATTGTTACCATCTTCAGACAAAAGTACTGAATACATTCAGTAATTTTGTCTTTATAAGGTAACAATGCTGTTATTGAAACATCACACATATTTCGTTTATTTTTTATTTGGTCTTGCTTTTTTGGTATTTTTAACATTGCCCTTGACTATTAGAAAATGATGCAAATTTCCTAATTATTTTATGCCATTTTAAAAAGTACATTCTTTTGTAATAATATCTAATTTCCCACATTTTTCTAAAGCTGCCAACAATGACCTAATACAAAAAATAATCCAAGTCTGGGTATTTCAGTATTGCAGATATATTACATTTTTAAAAGTTGTTTAACTATAGATGTACATGCCGGATTAGGTGCCCTTAAAAATGTTTAATCTGGCTGTTTCTTCTTGAACTGCCGAGCGTGAAGTGGAGAAGGTAAAATTTTCAGGTTGCGAGGCCCATTTCCCTTAATTCACACTAATCATTTGATTTTTTTTTTTTCATTTTTTAGATACCAAAGCCCAGTTTGGTTACTTGCACTCACTAGAGGGGTTTGCCTTTTTCAAGACTCAGGGGCCATTGGGGCAATTTTTTTTTTCAGAACATTTTACCTTTATTTATGGTCTTGGCAATATATATGTAAAGCTTTTTAGGTAAAAAAGAATTGAGGTATATTTTGAAATATAGATAAAAATCACAAGGAAGCAAGACCAGATCCAAATAAATAAATTATGTGTGGTTTCAGAAACAGCATTGTTACCATCTTCAGACAAAAGTACTGAATACATTCAGTAATTTTGTCTTTATAAGGTAACAATGCTGTTATTGAAACATCACACATAATTCGTTTATTTTTTATTTGGTCTTGCTTTTTTGGTATTTTTAACATTGCCCTTGACTATTAGAAAATGATGCAAATTTCCTAATTATTTTATGCCATTTTAAAAAGTACATTCTTTTGTAATAATATCTAATATCCCACATTTTTCTAAAGCTGCCAACAATGACCTAATACAAAAAATAATCCAAGTCTGGGTATTTCAGTATTGCAGATATATTACATTTTTAAAAGTTGTTTAACTATAGATGTACATGCCAGATTAGGTGCCCTTAAAAATGTTTAATCTGGCTGTTTCTTCTTGAACTGCCGAGCGTGAAGTGGAGAAAGTAAAATTTTTAGGTTGCGCGGCCCATTTCCCTTAATTCACACTAATCATTTGATTTTTTTTTCATTTTTTAGATACCAAAGCCCAGTTTGGTTACTTGCACTCACTAGAGGGGTTTGCCTTTTTCAAGACTCAGGGGCCATTGGGGCAATTTTTTTTTTCAGAACAGAGTGTCTAAATCTGCATTCAATGATCCCGGGTCGTGGTTTTTAAAAATCAACAGTTTAGACCACTCCTCCAAAAATGCACTCTATTCATTAGATGTGTTTGTGAAATTGATCTTATATTTCAGATTATTTTTACCAGAATTTTTAATTTTGATATTTGCAGTTTATCTCCATTGTGCTGAAAGAAAATTCTTTACTTTAAGTTTTAAAAACAGTTGGGGGCTCTATTCATTCAAGAGTAAACCCCACTCGAACAATACCCGGGCGAAGCCGGGTCCATATATCTATATAGGCTCAATTTATTGGGCAGTTTTTTCAACCAAATTAGACTTTTTTTTAGGCCTTCTTCCATTGTCTTTTTTTTTTTTTTTTGTTTTTGCTGTCATTTGTTTAGGTAGTATTTAGATCAGTGATTCTCAACCTTTTTTTTGTTGCGGCATTATTTTAAAGATTTGAAAATTTGGCGGCACAATTTTAGAATTTCACGGCACACTTTTGCTAACTTTAATGCAAGAAAATTCAAATTATGTATCAATATTTCTATGCAAAATATAAGTAATATACATCTCTAACATTCAATTTGCTAATTTCGTTATTTTAAAAAGTAAAAAAATGAAAAAGCAAAAAAGAAAAACCAATACAAACGTTAACATAATCATATTACTAAAATTCGGCGGCACATTTTTAGAATTTCGCGGCACACAAAATTACCGCGGCACATTGGTTGAGAATCACTGATTTAGATTTATCTGCTTCATAATATGTAGCTGCTCATATATATCTATGTATGTTCTACTCATTTTTATTGTACATATTTTTTCAGCTAATTATACTTTTTTTTTACGTCTTCTTCCATTTGATTTTTTTTAATCAGTTGTTTTACGTTTTCACTGAGCTTTATGCATTTTTCCCCTCCTTTCAGATTATTTCTATGCTTTTTTTTATTTTGGCCTTAGTCATGAGTCGCGCTTATTTTAATACACTATTTTGAATTTTTTTCTTCCATCTCAGTCCTTTATGTTTTACATTTTTCAGTTATCCTTATTTTTACTAATGCTTTGTGTTTGTAGGTATGCCAAGCCATAGGAGAAGCAATCTTTCTCAGCGTTCCAATAGCTCTAGGGTTCAGCATGCTTCAGGGTCAAACATTGCAAGTAGTTGGTGTTCATCTTGAGTCTCCCTGTTTCTCGCATGGGCAACTCTATGTAGCATGCTCCCGTGTTTCCAGCCCTAAAAATTTGTTTGTCTTTAGTTCTACTTTTAGCAAGACACGCAATATTGTTTATCAGGGGGCTTTGATATAGATTTTGACAATTTTGAAAGAGATTTCTTCGAATAATGATTTTGGGAAGCTTGACTTTTGTAACTACATAATTTGTGAATAATTTGTTATCATTATTGCTCTACTGTAGTTTCATCAATAAAGCTTTTTTTACTTTATTTTATTTTAATTTTTTTCACATTTAATTCATTTACATAACTCTATTCTTGAAAATTGTTTTATATTTTTTTTATGGTATCAACATTTCTGGTTCAATTAAGGTTTTTGTTAGCCTGCAACACACCTTATCATAGCTCATTGCATTTATCAGGATAACTTTGCTGTTTTGATTTTTACACCATTGGTATTTTCATGCCTCTATAATATTATATTTGTTTGCAGAATTTTATAGACAATTTGGTTTGGGTTATATACATTAAGAATTTGTAAAAATATAAAGGTCAAAGTTTTACAACAAAAAAAAATTTTGGAACACCATTTCTCTCCCATTTAATTTAATGATGCTTCATTTATGATTTTAAGAATTGCATTATTTTTATGCATATTATTTTTAAAATTTGTGTTAGCAAGACATGGAATATTGTTAAGTTAATGTATTATTAACATAAACTTTACCAACCCGTGAAGCGTCAGCTCCAGTCTTTTACCGCTGGGGGCAGCACTGTTAGAGCTAATAAATGCTTTCGATTGGTGCTTAATTTTACATGCTGTTTGTTTTTAGACTAAATTAATACACATCAAGTTAGCATTTTTTCATTCTTCAAAAGTTAAGATTATATTGTTAACGTTTCATAATACTTTTAAAATTAAAGCCGGAAATAATATTGCTTTTTCCCATCCTGCAGGTCTACATTACACTGCAACAGCTATCATAACTCTGGCTTTTGGCATTGATATTTATATAATGTGAAAGTACTGTTTGCTACCTTAAGCTCTGGAGAGATTATAATGTGTCTACAGATCCATCATGTGGAAATCACACCATAGTGAAAATGCATTTAGCTGGTAGCAATGTATCACATTTGTAGACATGTGGTGCGCTTACAGTAAAAGCAGTCGCTACCTACCCACCATGGTTATCATGGCCTGTACCACGCGTACTAGGGATAATTAAAAAAAAAAAAGGAAGCAAGACCGAATACAAATAATTACATTATGTGTGGTTTCAGTTACATTTTGGCTATCTTCAGACAAAGGTACTGAATACATTCAGTAATTTTGTCTTTATATGGCAACAATGCTGTTACTGAAACATCACACATATATATATATTTTTTTATTTGGTCTTGCTTTTTTGGTATTTTTAAAATTGCCCTTGACTATTAGAGAATTATGCAAATTAACTATTTAGATATGTAAATGCCGGATTAGGTGCCCTTTAAAATGTTTGCTCTGGCTGTTTCTTCTTGGACAGCCGAGAGTGAAGTGGACAAAGTGAAATTTTCAGGTTGTGCCGACCATTTTCCTTTATTCAAACTAATCATTAGATTTTTTTTTTAAATTTTTAAGAATAAAAGCCCAGTTTGGTTACTTGCACTCACTGGAGGGGTTGGACTTTTTCAAGAATCAGGAGCCATTGGGGCAATTTTTTTTTCAGAACAAAGTGTCTAAATCTGCATTCAATGATCCCGGGTCATGGTTTTTAAAAATTAACAGTTTAGACCACTCCTCCAAACAGCACTCTATTCATTAGATGTGTTTGTGAAATGGATCCTATATTTCAGATTTTTTCACAAGCATTTTCGATATTGCTGTTTGCAATTTATCTCCATTTTGCTGAAAGAAAATTCATTACATTGAGTTTACAAACAGTTGGGGCCTCTATTCATTCATGAGTAAACCTCGCTCGAACACTACACAGGCGAAGCCGGGTCCAGTCGGGTAAAACCCGGGCGTTGCCCGGGCCACTCGGCTAGTATATATATATATATATATATGTTTCTGAATATAGAGCAATCCATAATATGTTTATATTTTAAAAATAAGGCTTATTTTGGATTTAAATAAGATTATTTATTTACCGATATTTCGATGGATCAATCTTCCATCTTCTTCGAGGTGTTTTGCAGTGAAGCACGCAGCATGTCGCGCGCCCAAGGTGAGCCACTGGACGTCTTCTAAGCTTATTGGGCGATAAACCATCTAATATATACATTCTAAACAGAGTAAATATAATCAAAATAAAAAAGTGATATATGTAAATGACTATTGAAAATTAAGAGATATCAAATTAATTAATGAATAAGTGATATATGTAAATGACTAATGAAAATTAAGAAATATCGAATTAATCAAACAAATAAAATATCATAAAAATTGAAGTAACTGTGAAATAAATATACAAATAATAGTAATAGATATCCGATTAAAAATGGAATAAAATAACCATGTAAATAGCATGATCATCTAAGAGGTTCTAAATTGAGTATATACATCTGGCAAGTCAATCTTTCTATTGATACTATTTTTATTTTCTAATGAGCTCCAGCTTTCTAAAAATAAACGGCAATGCTTTTCTTTGATGTTTTGATGTATTATAGATGTGTGATCGAAGTCTGGAGTGTGACTATTGTTGAATGCATGATCTACCAGTAGAGATGTCGGGTTATGGTGCTTTAGTGCGGATTTGTGTTGGTTAATTCTTTCAGATAAAGGTTTGCTGGTTTCTCCTATGTATATTGCCTGGCAGGATTTGCATGGTATTTTATAAACCACATTCGCTCTATCTTCTGGCTTGTAGATTTGTTTTGTATCAGGGTGACGGAAGATGCTTCTTAAATTCTGGTTGGGTTGATATCTGGTTGTAATATTGTGTTTTTTTAAACTTCTGGCTATTCTTTCACAGCCATAGCTGTAAGGTAGGGAGCAAAACATGTTCGGGGTTGAGATCTGTCTATTGTTCGTGGATGGAATTTTTGGTGCATATAATTGCTTTTTGATGAATTCTTTAGGATAATTATTGCTTTGAAGTTCTTGAAATAATCTAGCTCTTTCAATTTTTTTTTATTTAATCAATTTAATTACTTCTTCTATAAGAACAGATATATCAAACAGGTCAAGGGACTTCCAATGGGAAATCCTATATCATCTGCATTAGCCAATGTCTTCATGGATAAAATTGATAAGTTAATCGTTGAATCCACACAACTACAAATTTTAATGTGGAAACGCTACATTGATGATGTATTATGCATCACAGAGGTGGATGTTTCCATAATTATAAATTTTCTTAATAGTCTTAGACCCTTTCTGAAATTCACTTATGAATTAGAAGAAAATGGGTCTCTACCATTTTTGGACTTACAACTGACCAGAAATCAAAACAAAATTGAAACGAAAATTTATCGAAAACCAACCCACACAGGAAGTTACCTGAACTTCAATTCTTTTGGTCCTATCTGTCATAAGGTTGCGGTGGTCAAAACACTGTCCAAGAGGTTGACTACACATTTTACAGATAAAACTGATGAAAAAATTGAAAGAGCTAGATTATTTCAAGAACTTCAAAGCAATAATTATCCTAAAGAATTCATCAAAAAGCAATTATATGCACCAAAATTTCCATCCACGAACAATAGACAGATCTCAACCCCGAACATGTTTTGCTCCCTACCTTACAGCTATGGCTGTGAAAGAATAGCCAGAAGTTTAAAAAAACACAATATTACAACCAGATATCAACCCAACCAGAATTTAAGAAGCATCTTCCGTCACCCTGATACAAAACAAATCTACAAGCCAGAAGATAGAGCGAATGTGGTTTATAAAATACCATGCAAATCCTGCCAGGCAATATACATAGGAGAAACCAGCAAACCTTTATCTGAAAGAATTAACCAACACAAATCCGCACTAAAGCACCATAACCCGACATCTCTACTGGTAGATCATGCATTCAACAATAGTCACACTCCAGACTTCGATCACACATCTATAATACATCAAAACATCAAAGAAAAGCATTGCCGTTTATTTTTAGAAAGCTGGAGCTCATTAGAAAATAAAAATAGTATCAATAGAAAGATTGACTTGCCAGATGTATATACTCAATTTAGAACCTCTTAGATGATCATGCTATTTACATGGTTATTTTATTCCATTTTTAATCGGATATCTATTACTATTATTTGTATATTTATTTCACAGTTACTTCAATTTTTATGATATTTTATTTGTTTGATTAATTCGATATTTCTTAATTTTCATTAGTCATTTACATATATCACTTATTCATTAATTAATTTGATATCTCTTAATTTTCAATAGTCATTTACATATATCACTTTTTTATTTTGATTATATTTACTCTGTTTAGAATGTATATATTAGATGGTTTATCGCCCAATAAGCTTAGAAGACGTCCAGTGGCTCACCTGGGGCGCGCGACCTGCTGCGTGCTTCACTGCAAAACACCTCGAAGAAGATGGAAGATTGATCCATCGAAATATCGGTAAATAAATAATCTTATTTAAATCCAAAATAAGCCTTATTTTTAAAATATATATGTTTGAAAATAGAGCAATCCATATATTACAATATTTAAAAATGCCTATTTTGGATCATAAAGTTTTTATTTCCGATATTTCGTGAGGCAACTCGCCAAACTTCTTCGGGGAACAAGATTGTTTTGATAAGCTCGCGTATCAATTCACATTGTACATACTCGTGAATTGATACGCGAGCTTATCAAAACAATCTTGTTCCCCGAAGAAGTTTGGCGAGTTGCCTCACGAAATATCGGAAATAAAAACTTTATGATCCAAAATAGGCATTTTTAAATATATATATATTGATATATAGCTAGCAATAAATATGTATATATATGTGTTTCTATGAAAATGTTAATCTGCAAGACGCAGGTTATCATCATCCCTTTTTGATTTGTTTTTGTCACTTTTTGGCGTTTCGAAAATAAACAATAACAGGCTGTATCAGACTTACTAAGACAATAAAGATATGCTAAAAATAAATGTGTACGAAGATGTTGCATTTGGCGACGAGGATATAAGAGTAAGTACCCTCGAATTTTGAGGTAAATATTTTCAGAAAATATCTTTGATTTTGCATATAATTGAAAGTAAATTTTAAAAGACACAAATTGCAAAGTTTTAGGATGCAAATTTAAGAAAGAGTGAAAAAAAATGGCTAGTTACCAATTTAAGGAATATAATGAGGAAACTGAAACTTTTGAAACGTTTTATGAACGATTGGAACAGTTTCTCATATTGGAGGAGGCAGGGGATGAGAAGAAAAAGGCTTATCTCCTAACCCTCATGGGAAGTAAAACATATGGTGTTTTGAAGAATTTGTGCAGTCCTATTCTACCTAAAGATAAAACTTTTGATAACCTAATAGATATCTTGAAAAGGCACTTCTCTCCAAAGCGCTCAATTGTAGTAGAGAGGTTCATTTTTTTTTAAAGAATGCAATTAAAGGAAGAAAGCATCTCGGATTACTTGGTGGAAATTAAGCGTTTGGCTTCCTCATGCAACTTTGGAAATTTTCTGGAGGATTCTTTACGTGATAAAATGGTTTGTGGATTATATAATGCCAAAATACAAAATAGAATTTTGTCGGAGGGCGACATTTCTTTAGCTAAAGTAATTGAGATAGCATTATCTATGGAAGCGGCCGAGAAAAATACAAAATTATTTCACTTGGAGCAGGGTGAAGATTGTGTAGATAAGTTGAGGATGGAACGCAAGGTTGAATCAAATTTCCAGAATGGCAAATGTAAACATTGTGGTAAACAGCATAAAGAACTATGTAGATTTAAGGAGGCGATATGCTTTAAGTGTAATAAAAAAGGACACATTGCCTCAATATGTTGGAGCAGTAGAAGAAATCTAAGGCAACATCAGAATCAGCCGGGAAATATACATCAGATAGGAGACCAAGAAGAGGAGGAAGAGTATGTCCAGAAAATTATAAGCGTGACGATACCTGAGTATAAAATTAATTTTGCCTCAAGTGACCCTCCCTATCTGATGGAGTTAAAAGTAGAAGGAAACTTTATTAAATTTGAAATGGATACGGGTAGTGGTCTAACACTGATATCAGAAAAGGATTTTAAAAATAGTCTTCAACACTTGAAATTGGAAAAAGCGAGTATTATTGTAAGAACTTATGATGGTACCGTGGTACCCATTCTGGGTAAAATCAATGTCAAAGTGGAGTGTCAAGATATTACTTACAAACTTAGAGCGTTGGTGGTGAAAGGAGAGAAGAGGGCTTTGATGGGAAGAGAATGGATAAATAGATTGAAATTGGGCTGTTTCGCGGTAAAACATATGCCTGTGGAAATTACCATTGAGGAAATTTTGAAGGAAAATCAAGCCCTATTTGTGGAGACAACTGAACCAATAAAAGGTTTCACATTTTCAGTAAACATGTGTGATGTGAATCCAATTTTCCATAAGGCTCGTCCGGTGCCTTTCGCCATTAGGCCAGCAGTTACTGAAGCATTAGACAAAATGGTGGCAAAGGGTTATCTATGTGAGGTGGCGAGCAGTAAATGGGCTACTCCAGTGGTTGTAGTGCCAAAGAAAAATAAAGATATCAGAATTTGCTGCGACTTCAAGGTAACTCTAAATAAATATTTGGACACTGCGGCCTATCCCCTTCCCACACAGCAAGATTTATTCTCCACATTGGCCAAGGGAAAATACTTTTCTAAATTGGACTTGAGGAACGCTTATCTGCAATTAGAGGTGGACCCAGGCACCCGACCGTTACTAACGATAAATACTCATAAAGGGCTTTTCAGGTTTAAGAGAATGCCATTTGGATTGGCAAATGCGCCCAGTTATTTTCAATCTGTAATGGATAGGGTTTTGTCGGGTATAGGAGGCGTAATTTGTTATATTGATGATGTCCTTATAGCCACAGCATCAATTGAAGAACATCTGGCGTTGTTGAAGACTATATTTGCTCGCTTGGCGAAGTATAATATCAAACTAAAGAAAGAAAAATGCCTATTTTTGCAAAAAGAAATTGAATATTTAGGACATCTTGTCACGGAAGAGGGCATCAGACCTTTAGATCATAAGGTACAAGCAATACAGAAGGCCAAAACGCCTACGAATATCTCTGAATTAAGGTCATTTCTTGGTTTGGTAAATTTTTATGGGAAGTTCATACCCAATTTGCCAGAGCTTTTGAAGCCTCTTCATGAGCTTCTTCACAAAAAACGTCCTTGGGTTTGGACAAAGGAATGTGGAGAGGCCATTGACAAGTGCAAGAACAGCATTACCTCTGAGAGGGTGCTAGTCCCATATGATACGACTTTGCCATTGTGTTTGGCCACTGATGCATCGCAGATTGGAGTGGGCGCTGTGTTGTCACATATTATAGAAGGCCAGGAGAGACCGATTATGTTTGCCTCACGGACTTTATCGGAAGCAGAACGAAATTATTCTCAGATTGAGAAGGAGGCTCTAGCCATTATATATGGAGTTACCAAGTTTCATCAATTTATTTATGGAAGAAAATTTATTCTTATTACAGACCATAAGCCATTGGTGACCATTTTGGGCTCAAGATCAGGAATCCCCACCTCATCTACTTCAAGATTGCAGCGTTGGGCGCTTATTTTGTCAGCTTATACTTACGATATTAAATTTCGAAGAACTCAAGACCATGGGAATGCAGATCTTCTGTCACGTTTTCCTGTGGGCTGTGAAGAAATTCCAAGATTAAATAATGTCTATGCTTTATCCTATGTGGAAGAATTGCCGATCACAGCAGAGGAAATTGCCACGGAAACTGAAAAAGACGAAGTGCTCTCATTGGCCAAATTTTATACTCAGCAAGGCTGGCCTGAAAAGGTGGCTGATCACCTCAGACCTTATTTTCAAAGGAAACTTGAGCTAACTGTAGATGGGGAGTGTTTGGTTTGGGGAATGAGAGTTGTCATTCCACCCTCTCTCAGAATAAAAATGTTGAACTGTCTTCATGAGACTCATTCCGGTATGAACAAAATGAAGGCTGTAGCAAGATCACATTTTTGGTGGCCAAATCTAGATACCCAAATCGAGTTTTTGGTGAATAAGTGCAGAAGTTGTCAGCAATCCCAGGATGGGCCAAATAAAGGAAAATGGCAACCCTGGAAATGGTCAACCAGACCTTGGCAAAGAATTCACATTGATTTTGCAAATAAGGAAAACATTAATTTATTAATAGTAGTAGATAGTCATTCAAAGTGGATCGAAGCCATCCCAATGAGAGAGACCACCACACGCAAAACCATTGAGCAACTACGGCGACTTTTTTCTTCCTATGGGTTACCGGAGGAACTTGTATCTGATAATGGACCTCAGTTTACTGGTTGTGAAATGAAAGGTTTTCTGGAAGGAAATGGAATTAAACAAACATTGATCCCGGCGTACCACCCGCAAAGTAATGGCTTGGCTGAAAGAGCGGTTAGAACAATTAAGACTGCCCTGGATAAAAAATAAAAGGAAAATTGGGGACACCATTCAAGACACCTTATCAAAAGTTCTTCTGGCATATCGAAGCACCCCGCATGTGACAACGGGAAAGACTCCATCAGAGCTCTTTATTGGGCGTGCGCTTCGAACCAGAGTGTCGTTGATACATCCCAGCTTGGCATCTAGAGTTAGGGACCAGCAAGCCAGGCAAATGAAGTATGATCGGCGAACCCATTTGGAAGAATTCCAGATAGATGATTTAGTGTGGTGTAAAAACTTTAGAGGTGGTGATAAATGGATCCCAGGAAAAATTGTGGGCAAGAAGGGAACTAGAGTCTACACCATTTTGATCCACGGACAGGTAAAGGCCTATCACAGGGATCAAATTAGAAAAAGGTGGAGGAATGGTGAGGAAGATGAGAGTGGAGATGGAGAGCGTCAACCCGAGCACTCAAGAGGAGCAGGTCCCAGTGCCATAATCTCGGAGGTTGTACGAGACAGAGGTTATATGGAGTCGCTGTCGCCAGGACTAACTAGCCAGCGGTCGGATCAAGATTCAGAGGTTCAGAGTGATACAGACAATGGAAAGTCATTGGAGCCTCTTCGCTCGCTGGACCCCGAGGCCTTGAAAGAGGAGGGTCCTGTCCTAAGGCGGAACCCACCTCGAGCGAGGAGACCGCCTGTGAGATTTCGTGTTTGAAGAGAGAAGATGGTGATATATAGCTAGCAATAAATATGTATATATATATGTTTCTATGAAAATGTTAATCTGCAAGACGCAGGTTATCATCATCCCTTTTTGATTTGTTTTTGTCACTTTTTGGCGTTTCGAAAATAAACAATAACAGGCTGTATCAGACTTACTAAGACAATAAAGATATGCTAAAAATAAATGTGTACGAAGATGTTGCATATATATATATATTAAAAATAAAAAAGGCATCTCCTGACCACGAGCACATGTGCTTTTTTAGATGGCAGAGCGCCATCTAGTGGAGCAAAAATAAACTAAACGTTTATTTAGCTTGCTCCGTGATATTTGGCCAACCCAATTTCTTGATAAATCAAGAAAAGCCATCCACGAACGCGTTTCGCGCTGTTGGCGCTCGTCAGCGTGGAGAAGGCTGTAACCACTGCGACCAAAAAATATTTTTGGTCCCAATGGCTTCCCGAAAAATCAAGATAAATAAAATAAATAAAAAAGCACATGTGCTCGTGGTCAGGAGATGCCTTTTTTATTTTTAATATCAACACCTGACCCACTTATCTTTTATTTTTTCTATTGTTTTTTCATGTGTAAAGCGTCTTTACGCAAATTTGGCCTTAAATACCCATTTCTTGATTTTTCGGGAAGCCATTGGGACCAAAAATATTTTTTTTGGTCGCAGTGGTTACAGCCTTCTCCACGCTGACGAGCGCCAACAGCGCGAAACGCGTTCGTGGATGGCTTTTCTTGATTTATCAAGAAATTGGGTTGGCCAAATATCACGGAGCAAGCTAAATAAACGTTTAGTTTATTTTTGCTCCACTAGATGGCGCTCTGCCATCTAAAAAAGCACATGTGCTCGTGGTCAGGAGATGCCTTTTTTATTTTTAATATCAACACCTGACCCACTTATCTTTTATTTTTTCTATTGTTTTTTCATATATATATATATATGTCATAATTCGTATAATTAATGCCCAAGAGATAATTTATTTTCGTCAAAATAAGTATGTAAATAAGTTAAGCTTGTGTTAAAATGTAAATATGCAAATTTATCCATCTATAAAAGCTGTGCAAAAATAAAGGTGGCAGACATCGCGGGTGCGCGGTTCACTTGGCTGGAGCTGATTCTTGGAGATTGTAGGCATAACGGTTGCGCCCTTTCATTTGACCACGACAGTTATATATATATATATATATATATATATATATATATATATATATATATATATATATATATATACGACATATATACGACATATATATATATAAATATTAATTAACAATATACCACAGAATGTAAATAGACATATTCCATAAAATTGTTAAATTACATACCAATTTAAAAAAAAAATTTCAGTTGTAAATATCCACGCTGCGCGCGTATGTATTTGTAAATATTTCTTGTAAGATATAGTCGACGTTTTATTAAGCCTGTTAAAGAGCAATTATCGCCTGAAAGCTAGCGTTTTGTAATAAAAAGAAACTCATTATGAGATAATATTTTGTAATTTTAAAAAATATACCACAGAATAATACTAACCTTTGACAACAAAATATCATCATTCCTTTTGTTTACATTTTACATAGATCCTAGTCCAAACCAAAATATGTAAATATAGTAATGTGCAACTACAATACAACATAGTTTCCTTTTCTAAAAAATATTTTTACCTGTAGAAGGGTCATTTAAAACCTGAAAACTTGTTAATAGTGTAACAAAGAAACTTATCCCCTAAGATTTATATTTGATTAATATAATAAAGATTGTTGGTCAGTTATTTTTCTATCTCTTAAGTTTTAGCTTATATGGATCATTGGAAAGCATTTCTATTTGTATAATATATTTCCAAACAAACAAGAGGAATGACTAAGAGAAACCCTGTTTCTTCAGCCCTCTCAAACATATTTATCCCTAGTACACATGGTACATTACATCAGCGCGCGCGGCTGCACTTTGATCACGCTCCTAGCTTTTATTTTTCTTTTCGCTTTTCAAATATTTTTGTTAAACCTAACTTACTGATTTATAAAAAGCACTTAAAATCTCATCAATTTATCTCCACCGTTTTCGCCTCTGGCGTGCGTTCAAATGCTGCTAGATATACATACATTTTTCTTCGTACTGCCCACTTAGCCATAAAATTAATACAGTCAAAACATTAACTAAACGCATATTCACTCATTGTACCACAGAAATATCAAAACAGCAGGAAACAAATACCATATTATCACATTTATTATCATTGGGCTACCCAAAAACTTTATTTTGAGACACTTTCATAACCCTTTACAAACAGCAGTTAATCATAGTTATAAATCTATTTGCACTATTCCTTTTTCCCCTCAGAGCCTCAACATATCCAATTATCTAAAAAACTTTGGTATCCGCACCTTCTACTCTAATACTCCAAATTTAGGCACATTACTCAGAAACCCTATCACCAAAAACAGTTTTCCCCCAAAACCCATACACTTCAATAATGCAGTATACTCATTAAAATGTAATAATTGCTCTAGCTTATACATAGGTGAAACTGGTAGACACATAAAAGATAGAATCGATGAACATATCCGAAATATCAGAAATAATGACCCTAGATCCCTCATAGCCCAACACATTTCAAATACAGGACATACTTTTAATACAATAGAACCCCGTTCGCATTTTTCTAACATTCAGCATAAATATAAAAGATTGGTTGTCGAGGCGCTGCTATCCCTGAAATATAATAGCATCAATAGGCACATTGAGATTCCGGAACTTTACAATGACATATTTACATAAGCTGTTCATACAACAACCTATAGATTCTTTACTAATAGATTAAACCATATATTAGCATAATTACATTTCTCCTATTACCTGTTTTGTATATCATACATAAAACTTAAATTTTATCTCTCTAAAAATAATAGTTTTTTTGTTTATGCTAATCACCTGTATATATATAGATGTATCTTGATTCTTTGTGTAGTTTTATTCCTGTTGAAGGGCGACATTGTGCTCGAAAGCTTGTTCATAAAAAGATACTCATCCTCTTTGTCTTTGAATGTTTTCTTTACCAAGTTACTCCAGAGGATTTTACCTTGTTTAAATGTTGAATGTGGTAATGGCTGAAAGCCCTGAAAGAGCCGATCATGGGTCTGGAAGTTTCAGCTCGGATCTCCAAGCCGTGTCGAGAAATCTGTTGAAATTGATCTTCAAAGTGAAAACTCTAGTAATAGCAAGAAAATTTCTAAAAATGTAAATTTACCCGCTGGTAAAATACATGCAAATTCTGCCGCGGTGAATGGCAGTGACGTCAGGCCTTCTACAAGCGGTGCTGTGGACGCTGCGGCAGGCTGGGTTGAAAGAGTGAAAGTGGCGAAAGCAGGCGATGACGGCTACACTGTAGTACGAAATAAAAGGCGCCGAGGATCAAATTGCGCTGTCAAGCAGCACTCCAGCGGCGTCAGAGACAGCGGTAACATCGGCGCAACCTCGCAGAGACATCCACCTGCAGGGAAGACTACGCAGGTCCAGGCAATCGGGGCCTCCCGGTTTGACATCACCAACGGCAGGGCACAGCAATGTTCCTCCTCATACGAACACTGCGTTTACGTGGAGCACTGCCCGGACTTCGCGCTCATCCAATACCTGCAGGCAGTGGAAGAGCTGGTCGGTGGAGCAAAACACATCCTCCAGCTGACCAGGATGAATAGACACGTTCTGGTGGGCCTGTCCACCAAGGCCCTGGCGGAGCGCCTCATAGAAAGGGCCTGGTAATCAAGGACACGACCTTCAAGACCTTTCCCTTCAGGAAAAGAGCTGAGAAGGTCACCATCGGGAACCTTCCCTTCTTCGTAGAAGATGCAGTCGTCGTGGAAGCCCTCAAGCCCTACGGCAAAATCACCACCATCGCCCCCATCCGGCTGAAAGTCGGAAAATACTCGTACACGAACAGTCGTCGCGAGACCTTCATTTTCTTTAACGAAGGTATTACGCTGGAGAAAATGCCAACTCGCCTGGACGTTAGAAGTAAAGGCAACACCCTGCCGGCGTTCCTGGCATTTGGCATTAAATGCTCCAGATGTGGCCGGCAGAGTCACCGTCGGGCTAACTGCCCTTTGAGTCCAAAGTGGACCACCAACCCCAGCCAGCCACACTCCTCATCCCATCCTCTCGGTGCGTCGCCCATCACCAGCGGCCCCTGCTTCACCAGCAGAGATGCCCAGTGAGCGCCCTGCGACCCAGACCTCAGCGTCTGGCCCTTTCGCCCCCCTGCCTGCTAGAACAGCCCAACAGGAGTATCTTCAGGGGCATACCTCTCAAGACACCATGGCCCCTTCTCCTCTGCTCGCCCGGAGAACCCACGAGCCCGAGACTGCTCTTGTTCCTGTTGAGCCAATGGTGGTGGTACACGAATAGCTGGCGCCACCCACCTACAATAGCATCCCGCAGAGGGACACAACCCCCCTAACTACCCCTAATAAGACTTCCAGGGTATGTGGAATGAGCCAGGCGATGGAGCCTCCTCCCATCATGCCTTCGCCATCCAGCGGCTCCGCCCCAGCTGAGGACTGCTCTGTCGTCTATGGGCAATCAACTCCCTCTGGACCCGTAGCACCCTCGCTCGCTGAGAACACCCGGGCCCATCTACAAGAGAATCCGGCCCCTTCTCCCACCCACGGAGCTGTCAAGACGCGGCAACAACTCGAAATCCTCCTGGGGCAGGTCCCTAGCTTATATTTAACGGAGGTAGTGCAAATGGGTCTACAGATGGAGGAGGTCAAATCAACTTTGACATCTGAACCTGCCTTAAGGAGCCTTGAGGACCGCATGACGGTGGCCCAGAGGAACGGTTTCCTCGTTAACAAACTGCTGGATGACCAGCACACCCGATCACCATCAACAACCACCTGGCTAGAATCCGGGCCGACGCGAGAAGTCATCAATGACCCTCTGTCTTTGCACCATCAACGCGCGCAGGCTCACCGCTCGCAATAAGAGCCTTGAGCTCCGATTATGTCAAGTACATCCCTCCACAGGTGGTGGAGGCCCCCTATCTGATTATACTTTTTCCTTTCCCCTTTTCTCTGTAAGTAACAAAGGATCAAAGTAGTTGTTGTTGTACACATGGTACAGGCCATGATAATCATGGGGGGGTAGAAGTAGGCGACTGCTTTTACTGTAAGAGCACCACATGTCTTGAAAATTTACAACCGCCTTTAAAAAGTGGAAAATTGTCGCTGGAAGCAACAAATTTGGTTTGGGCGGATAGCCCATTCAACGCAGATCAGTTGCCTGTAAGGCTCGGCTTGTTATCACAAACCACTGCAGAATTATCTGTGAAAAACCAATTGCCGATTGAAAAATCTATTGAAATGCAAGAATCGGCCATTAATGCAAATCTGCCTACTGGCGAACGTTATGCAAAATCTGCCGCGTCGCATGAATTTGCAGCTACAATGCCTTCGTCTGGCGCGCTTCAAAGCCGATAGAACTGGGCGGAAATATCTGAGGATCAAGGTTCTGATTCTGGAGATGACTATACCGTTGTTCAAAACAAAAGAAGACGCCGCGACACAGCAGCACCGCGCGTCACAACCCCACAGTCCAACAGTGCTGGACTGGCAGCCAGGCGACAAAGATCCTCGCCTGCATTCATCCCTCGAGTCCAGGAGATCAGGACCACGAGGACGCACATCGCGGAGGCCAGGGCTCGCCAGGCAACCTGCACCGAGGAGCAGTGCTTCTTCTTGGAGTACTGCCCTAGCTACGAGCCTTACCACTACCTCAAGGCTATTGGAGGTATTATCGGAGGAACAAAAAACATCGCTCAATTCTCCAAGGTGAACGGCCAGTACCTGGTGGGCCTCACCAGCAGATCCATGGCGGAGCGACTAATCCGGGAAGGCCTTGAATTCGAGGGAATCTTCCTCAGGACCTTCCCCTTCAGGAGAAGTGCAATCAGAATCACAATTGGGAACCTGCCCTTCTTCGTGCGGGACGCCATTGTGATTGACGCCCTTGCACGCTTTGGGCGTGTGACCTCCATAGCCCCCAAACAACTTAAAGTGGGCGAATTCGAATTTACCGACGGCCACCGGGAGGCCTTTATCCTCCTTCCATGACGGCATAACCGTCGAGAAGCTGCCCACCCGCTTCGAGATCAAAATCAAGGGTGAGGCCTGGCCCGCTTACATCACATATGGCATCAAATGCTCAAGATGCCACGGACAGGGACACAGGAGAGCCAGCTGCCCCCTGCTCTATGGGCAGTCCACCACCTCCAGACGAGCCTCACCGCCCTCTACCACCGGCTTTCCGCCATCGACCGCGCCTGGGCTGCCTAGGCAGTCTTCGGCCGCGCCTCCTGCGCCAGCACCTCCCAGTCCATCTAACAGGGTTTCCGGCGCCCCATCCGATTCCTGCGCGGCGCCTCTACCATCTGCGGTGCCAGGGCCATCCACACCAGCGCCGCCGGCTTCACCCACGCAGGCGGTGACTACAGCTCCCCCACCAATGACCCCTTCACCTGTGGATCCCATGGGCCCTCGCTCGGCGGCGTCGCGTCCTGAGCTGACGCCTCCTACTCAGCCGGATTTCGTCGCCCCGCCTTGCCCCCTGCCCACCCAGGAGACCCTCGGGCCTGCATCCTCCACACCCGATGTTGAGATGACCCCCGCAGATAAGAACACCGCATCCTCTGGCTCATCTAAAAAGAAAAGCACTAGGGACGACCTTGTGGTCTACCTCAGAAAAAACCCCGGTGTGTCCTTCGCTAGGACGGACGCCCTTGGTCTTGGGCGGGAGAAGGACCCCTTCTGTCGCCTCTGCAGAGCAATGCTCTTCCCAGTCTAATCGACAACATCTTAGACCTGAGGCCCGGAGGCCAGAGTAATTTATACAAAATATTAAGGCAGGTCAAGGCGGAGCTTAGGACCGGTCCAGCCGCAGTTTCAACACCCCCACTGCCTGCGCCTCAGCCTGATAAACCGACGCCGCCTGTTCCCCACAGGAAAGAATCAGCCCCAACTAAAGTGGCCTCTCTGCCTGCACTGCCTATCAAGACCGATGAAGACCGTAAGAAATGGCTCCTCGACACTTTCAAGGAATTGGACCATAGAAACATCTTGAGACCCATACTCGAGTGGATCGATGAGGATTCTATCATTAATTCGGTCCTGTGCTACGAGGACGCTTGGAATTATTTTCACAACACACCGCGAGACCAAAGGAATATTCTTGCGGGCTTCTTAGACACTGTCATCGGGCGCGCCCGGGGCGGTGACCAGACTACTCTCAACGGATTGTTCAAATTCAGGGCAGCTCTGTAGCTACCGACTGAGATCAAAACGTCCCCTCGGGGAGGGCTCCGCCTGATGTGAATTCCCACTTCCAACCAGAAGACTGTAAATATATCTTAACTCTTGATGGAGTGTAAATATTGACTAGAATGTCAATAAAGTCTGTTTTAATTGTCAATTGTCACATGTCTACACATATTTATAAACCACACAATGACAAAATTTATAGAAACTAAACACTTCTAAAACCATATTATAGAAACCCTATATCAATGATGTCTTATGTATCACTGAAAACATTAGCATATATTGGGTATCTCAAATTAAAATTCAAGAAACATCTACTTCTGGAATAACCAATTTTTCGGGATTATAGGGAAAGAAAATTTGGTGGCATCGGACAGCTACATGAATTCGTAGATGAGAAAAGAACATTTTATATATAATATATATACAGCTATCTTTTGTACTGGGAAAGAGAGGGAAGAAAATTTTGAGAGAATTGCTTTTTGTATGTTTATCTTTTTTCTCCTTTCTCTTTGTATATAGCCCATTTGTTATTATGTAAAGAAATGTATTGACGCAAATATCCCTGAGTTTGGGATATCTTGTTATAGGATGTTAATAAAGTTAATTTAACATCAAAGAACATCAGAATCAAAGAACACATCCGCAATGTATCACGACAGTAGATCATTAATATATCAGCACAAAGAATCCACTGGCCATCAATTTAACCTACAGGATGTGAAATGTTATTTTCAGAACATATTTTCAAAATATAATAAGACTCATTCTGGAATCACTAATTTCAAATAAAAATAGCAGCATAAACCAAAGAATCGATATACCATCACAATATCAACATACATCATGAAGATAAATCCGTAGTTATACAACCAGTTTAACCGCATAAGTTTCTTTTTATTTATGAAAAATCATTTTTTTAATTTCAAAGAGAAATAATTTAATATTTCTAACTTTTGGATGACGTATGAAAAGGTTGAATATATGAAGAGTGATGGTCTATATATGAATGGATGGCGTATGGAGGGTGAAAAATATGAAGAGTAATGGCGAACGGAAAAATAAAAGTGTCCAGGAGCGGGAATCGAACCCACAACCTTCTGCTTACCTTCGATTCCCGCTCCTGGACACTTTTATTTTTCCGTTCGCCATTACTCTTCATATTTTTCACCCTCCATACGCCATCCATTCATATATAGACCATCACTCTTCATATATTCAACCTTTTCATACGTCATCCAAAAGTTAGAAATATTAAATTATTTCTCTTTGAAATTAAAAAAATGATTTTTCATAAATAAAAAGAAACTTATGCGGTTAAACTGGTTGTATAGCTTTATAATTATACGCCGCAGTCATTTATAAGTATAAATCCATAGTCTTTACCTAGTTGAGATCTGTCATCCATTCATCAAAAGATTTCTTTAATATTTGTAATTGTAATTTAAAAATGAATCATATTTTCTATAGTTTTTGCATAGCATATTTTATAAATTCCTGTTATAAGTAAATGATTTTTAGGATATACAAGGTATGTCCCATAAGTTCCCGGACTGGGTTCATAAAAAAATAAATAAATGAAAAATGTAAATGAATTTGACTGTTTATTATAGAAAAAATATCTGGCTACACGGTGGTACCAATATCGAGGCGGTACTTGCGCGCGCGCCAAGGTTATTCTAATTTATTTAAAGGTCACACCTAGCGCTGCGGCGATTTTACGATGGAACAAAAATTGAAGCAGAGGATTTGCATAGAATTTTGTGTGAAACTTCAAATATCAGCAACCGAAACTTTTGAAATGCTTAATAAAGCATTCCCCAATGACGCCCCAAAGAGAACAACTGTTTTTGAATGGCATTCTAGATTTAAAGCTGGCAGAATTTCCATTGAAGATGATCCTCGTCAAGGACGCCCAAAATTTCAAAGGACTGATGAAAATGTGCAAAAAAATCACCGATTTGATAAAAGAAAATCCTCGAACCACTTTGCTGGAGCTAGAGCAAGACACAGGCATCTCTAAAACAACGATTGGAAGGATCGTAACCGAAGATTTGCAGCTCAAAAAGACTCCTGCAAAATTCATCCCAAGATTCCTCACCAATGAGCAAAAACTGTGTCGGCTTGCAACCTGTGAGGACATGATGGAAATGACAAGAACGGATCCAGAATGGAAAGACAAGATAATCACAGGCGACGAGACATGGGTCTATGGCTATGACCCTGAAACCAAACCTCAATCTGCCGAGTGGAGAGGTTAGGGTGAGCCTAGACCCAAAAAATCCAGAAACAAGGTGTTGCTGGTCGCTTTTTCGGATAACAAGGGCATTGTTCATCACGAGTATCTTCCTGCAGGCCAAACAGTTATTAAGGAAATGTATTTGGGCATTCTTCGCCGTCTAAGGGAAGCGATTCGAAAAAAAAAGGCCAGAAAAATGGACTAATGGTGGCTGGATCCTACACCATGACAATGCTCGCCCTCACACAGCGCACTTGATGACTAGCTTTTTGGCGAAAAACGGGACACAAATCCTACTTCAACCACCCTATTTCCCAGACATCGCACCAAATGACTTTTTCCTGTTCCCCAAACTTAAAGCAGTTCTAAAAGGAAGACATTTTGACACCAGGGATGACATAATAGAAAAACCGCCGTTAGCATTGAAGAGCATTCCAAAAGAGGCTTATAAAAACTGTTTCGACAATTGGGAGAAACGATGGCGCTGGTGTGTTGAAGCAAGGGGGGTTTACTTTGAAAAGTTTTAATAAAAAATTTTTTTAAAATCTTACCTTTTTTTTTTTATGGACCCAGTCCGGGAACTTATGGGACATACCTTGTATATATGTCATAATTTGTATAATTAGTGCCCAAGAGATAAAATTTATTTTCGTCGAAATAAGTATGTAAATATGTTACGCTTGTGTTAAAATGTAAATATGTAAATTCATCCATCTATAAAAGCTCTACAAAAAATAAAGGTAGCAAACATCACAGGCGCGCTGTTCGCTTGGCTGGAGCTAATTCTTGGTTGCGTCCTTTCACTTGACCACGACAGCTACGACATATATTTAAAGTATTTCTCAGAGAGAATTTTTAAACTTTTTTCAAGTGTAAATATGTAAAAATACCTCCTACATCTCTATATATATATATATTGTAAGAATTAGCGAAACAATTGGCCTGATGATGAGCTAACGCTTGAAAGCTTGCCATTTTTATTGAATAAAGAAACTTTTTGCAATTAATTCTATTGATATATATCGTTTAAATTCCATTGCAATTATTTCACAATCTAACTCAATATAAATTACCTAAAAAATTGACGAAACTGTATAATTCATCAATGGAATAGAATAAAAATTAACAAAGTTTTATCCTTCACAGATATAAAACTGAAAGAACTGGAAACACCAATATAACACTAATATATATATAGTACTTCAACCCATACCTGTTTAAAATTGGCAAAGCTGAATCACCTGGATGCTCGTGTGGAGGCGAAGAACAGAACCCCAGACACTTATTAACTGACTGCCCGCTGACCTTAGGGAACTAAATCAACTTCCCATAACAAATATGCAACATCTGGTCTACACTAAGGACATACACCAAAAGATTCAAAAAATTCTGCAGAATGTACTTAACTAAATAAGTGACTACTACAATTTGCATACTGATATGTAAATATGTATATATACCTTTAAACTACTTGTATATATTTCACACGCAAATATCCTATTTGTGGATATAGCGTGTATTCTGCAATTGTTAAATAAAATAGAATAAAAACAAACAAAGTTTTATCCTTCACAGATATAAAACTGAAAAGAACTGGAAACACCAATATAACACCAATATACACTGCGTGACATTGAAAATGGAACACCAAGAAATAGTGGCCAGAAAAATTATGCAAATTTCAGGGTAGACGCGCCTACCCGAGTTATGCAAATGATGTAAAATGCGCAGCTCTCGTGCGCACATGGAGTAAGATATAAGGGAAGGAACTTGCAGAAAGGACAGTATTCGTGTCGTTATTTCTTCAAGGAAAATCGTTGTAGAAATTTTGTTCTTGTGTCAAAAGACACGTGTAATAACAGAGAATGCCAGGTCATCGTAAACGGAGGCAGTTCAAGCAGACAGACGCTTTTACGAGGGGCATGGTGATCGGACTGAAAAGGGCAGGTTGGTCCATACGTCAAATCGCAGCTGATACACACCTTGGTGCGTCCACGGTGCACCGACTGTGGAGAAGATGGTTGGAACAAGGAAATGTGGCAATTTATAGGAATGCCGGTGCAACCAGAGTGACGTCAGCACGTGTGGATCGGCGTATCCTTCGACAAGCAGTGGCGGCCCCACAAGCCACTTGTACCGCCATCCTGCAACATGTGCAAGACACCCTAGATCATTCCATCTCGACCAGAACCATTTCCCGTCGATTGGTTGCTAATGGCTTGCACTCATGCCGTCCGTTAAGAAGACTGCCATTAACCCCACCGAATAGGCGCCAACGTTTGGAATGGTGCCGGGCTAGATCGACGTGGATGACGGAATGGCACAGGGTCGTGTTCTCAGATGAGTCGCGTTTCTGCTTGTCCAGTGATAGTCGCCGTGTACGCGTGTGGCGTCGACGTGGAGAAAGGTCCAATCCGGCAGCAATTGTGGAACGCCCCACCGTGCGACAACGTGGAATCATGGTTTGGGGCGCGATCGCGTATGATTCCAGGTCACCTTTACTTCGTATTCAAGGCACTATGACGGCCCAACGATACGTTGATGATGTGCTGCGACCGGTGACACTCCCCTACCTTCAGGGTGAACCCAATGCCCTTTATCAGCAGGATAACGCCCGACCGCACACTGCTCGCATTAGCCAACAAGCTCTGCAAGATGTACAGATGCTTCCCTGGCCACCGTACTCTCCTGAACTCTCACCAATCGAGCACGTCTGGGACATCATTGGACGCCGTTTGCATGCCTTGCCACAGCCGCGTTCAGAAGAGGAACTGTGGCAAATGGTTGAGAGGGAATGGAGAGCCATCCCTCAGGACGCCATACTCTGACTCTCTACCTAGACGTGTTGCTGCGTGCATCGCCGTCCTCGGTGGTCCTACTTGCTACTAAGCCGACGCCGTTCTCGCTCTGTATTATGACTATCATTTTGAAATAAATATCACTTATTGTTCGTCCCTGTCTCTCTCTGTCTGCCGAGTTTCATCACTTTCTGGCCACTATTTCTTGGTGTTCCATTTTCAATGTCACGCAGTGTATAAAAATGAATGTATGTCTGTCTATCTGTCAATTATTAATTGGACTGAGCGAGTATTGTGAGTTTCATTATTCTATATGGTCTGGAAGCATATTAAAATTAAATATACAAAATTCGAAAGGAAATTTGGAAATTTGCCCGTTCTTGGCCAACCTGACAACCCAGAAGTCTGAAAATTGGTCAGCTAGCATTGTCATCAGGTTTGAACATGTGTACCAAATTTCATATTTCTAGGTGCCCTATAAGTATATTAATAAAAATTGATTACAAGATTTGGCGAAAGACATCCAGACAGACAGACATGGAGGCAAGTTAAATAAAAAGCTTTTAAATAAAAAAGTTGACCAATCTCAATGAAAATGGTACCATCAGAAAGAGCGTAAAAAGTATACCAAGAAAGTTTAACCAAGAAGGAGAAATCGAAGGAAAATCGCTAAAAACGAACGGTTCGCGAGATATTGGCAAACAAAATAAATAAAATTAAATATATATAAAGTTGGAATCCTCTGATAAGTATAAGTAAAGGATATGAAGCGTACGAGGATATTTTTCTTTTAAACTTTAATGAAGATTCAAGCTTTCGGGTGAAAACAGCCCTTCTACAGGAAATTATAGAAAAACATTTTCAAAAAGTAACGTTTGTAAACAAAAATGGTATCTCTATTGATCTTGTAACGCGTGAATAAATCTCACTTCCACGCGACCCAGACTATGATACATTGAATAAATCTGCTAATCTTGATCTTAATTCCAGATCTTGATTATTACATGAAAATGATCCGACTCAAATCACTGTGGCTTTGGCAAGATGGAGGAAACATCTGGAATTCAACAAGACATGCGAATTACACAACTTCATCCCACCTTCCCTCAGGATCAAGGACCCCGTTGGAAACCATTACTCAAGAATGGCAATAGATGATATTCATATCAAATTATTACGAGCCCGTACTAAAGGGTGTTACTCAAAAATCCGCTTTTTATCAAAAACTGTCGAAGAACTTATTTGTATAGTTTCACAACATATCCCAGCTCGAAATATGGCAGTTTTACTGGGAGGAATTACCAGTGATATAAAAACTCAAGACTCCATAATTAATGTCAGGCATCACAACAAACTCTCATTTTGGTCCAAGAAATATAAAGTGCACCTATCTCCCCAAAACCAGCAACAATCAATATTGAATTTGTCTAACTTTGTACCTTCCCCTGATCAAATCAACATACTATCGAAAGGCCTTAAACATAGATATCCATCAAAACTTGACAAAATCTCTTTAATAGCCGGAATAGAGTCATCCATTTCCAGCCTGAACTTGCAAGATAAACACTCCGTTAGGAACCACGTTATTTCCGTTTTAAATAGATCTACAAACACACCAACTAACAGTTTTAATACCAATCAGATTACCAGAACAATAACTAAAAATAATAACATAGTCATCACAAGATCTGACAAAGGATCCAGAACTGTCATAATGAATACCAAGGACTACGTTTCAAAGATGAATCAGATCTTGTACAACTCGGGGGTATTCACCCCGGCCACAGCAGAAGATCAGACTACCTCGAACTCCATATATAAAAAAGAACTCAGAATCCTTAGTAGGAACAAATTGATCACAACTGATGAACTCCGAAACTTTCTTTCGAATCTAAATGGTCAAGCCTATATCTATGGACTACCTAAGGTACATAAGACAGATATCCCCCTCAGACCAATAGTTGCATTTCATCTCTCTCCTACAGCCCCGTTAGCTCAGTTTCTAGCTAAAATAATTATTCCCATGCTTAAAGATGGCGACGTCTCGACGTCCATTTCTTCCACACCTAAATTCTTAAACAATATTCAACATCTACCGGTTATTCCCAACACTCTAATGATATCATTTGATGTAATCAATCTTTATCCTAGTCTCCCCCACCCTCATTATAGAATGCACCACAGAATTCCTACAGATGCATGGTTACTCTGCAGGCATGATAACTAAATTAACCTCCTTAATATCGATTTGTTTGAACAATAGTGTTTTTAATTTTGACAAACGTTACTATAGGCAATCTAAAGGTACTCCTATGGGCAGCCCTCTTTCTTCACCACTATCAGAAATAGTCATGCGGAAAATAGACAAGTTAATAACAGATCATTTTCCATTAGATATCTTAACTTGGTTTAGATATAAAGATGACATATTTAGTATAATTAAAATAGATTCCTTAGACAAAATTCATACCAAATTAAATTCACTTTACCCTGATATACAATTCACAATAGAAAAAGAAAGCAATAGTTCACTAGCCTTTTTAGACATTCTGATTACAAGACAGAATTGCAGATACATAACCAATGTTTACTATAAGCCCTCTTTCTATCCCTCCTATATTCACTACACATCATACTGCCCCCTTAGCCATAAGATTAACACCGTAAAAACCTTGTCGAAACGCATTTTCACACACTGTTCTTCGCAAGAATTCAAACAAATAGAAACCCAAAACATAATCGGTCACCTGATGAACTTTGGATACCCAAAAAATTTCATACTCATTTTTATAATCCCCAACAGCACCTTAATAGCCAAGTTTATAGATCCATATGCACCATCCCATTCTCTACTCATAGTGTCAACATTTCTAGATTCCTAAAAAATAACTATGGTATTCGTACCTTTTACACCAACACCCCCAAATTAGAAACAATAATCAGAAATCCCATAACCAAGAATAGTTTTCCCGTTACCCTACCTTTTTTCACAAACTCCGTATATTCATTAAAGTGCTCAAACTGTAATAGTATATACATAGGAGAAACAGGCAGACGAATCAAGGACAGAATGGACGAACATCACAGAAACATTAGAAATAATGAACCCAAGTCCCTTATCGTACAACATATTAGACAAACGGGACATTCTTTTAACACATCCCAAACACAAGCATATTACTCTAATATCAACAGCAAATTTAAAAGATTGGTCGTCAAAGCGTTGCTCTCTTTGAAATAAAATAGTATCAACCGACATATAGAGATTCCTGATGTATATAAAGCAATATTTCCATAAATTGTGTACTATAGTTGCCCTATGCCAGTTTGATTTACTTTGAAAAGTCTCAACTTAGGATATTTATTCAATGTATCATAGTCTGGGTCGCGTGGAAGTGAGATTTATTCACGCGTTACAAGATCAATAGAGATACCATTTTTGTTTACAAACGTTACTTTTTGAAAATGTTTTTCTATAATTTCCTGTAGAAGGGCTGTTTTCGCCCGAAAGCTTGAATCTTCATTAAAGTTTAAAAGAAAAATATCCTCGTACGCTTCATATCCTTTACTTAAAATTAAATATACAAAATTTGAAAGGAAATTTGGAAATTTGTCCGTTCTTGGCCAACCTGACAACCCAGAAGTCTGAAGATTGGTCAGCTAGCATTGTCATCAGGTTTTAACATGTGTACCAAATTTCATATTTCTAGGTGCCCTATAAGTATATTAAAAATTGATTACAAGATTTGGCGACAGACAGATAGGCAAGTTAAATAAAAGCTTTTAAAATATGATATATTTAATTATATATAGAGATATAATTATTTATATATATAAAACCAAAATATAGTTTCTCCTTATTACACATTTTTGTTGTGTTATGTGTGTTGGGTATGTTCTGTGTGCCCTGTTGTTGTTGATTATTCCTCAAGTCGTTTAAACGATCTCCATCAGGTTCCATTGTCTCAGTTTTTCTATTATAGTCCTGGGGTTTTCTTAGAGGTCTTTTTTGGAGGATTTGATACAATTGAATAGATGTTCAGGACTGGTTGGTTGGGAATCGCATCTGGGGCATTTCGGGAATATTTTTATGCTTCCATCTACGTGCCCTTTATGTTGTATGTTGCGTGTGGGTTGTGTGTGTTGCATGTGTTGTATGTTGCGTGTGTGTTGTTAGCTGCGTGTGTGTTATGTTTTTCTTATGTGTGTTGTATGTTTTGTGTGTGTTGTGTGACAATTTTTGACAATTAAAAATTATTTAACACAAAGCAATAACGCGCCATCTATACACATAAAATAAAAGGACTTAAAAGCGCGAATGTTTCTTTTATACATAAAACGAATTTCTACTGTCCTTACTGCGATGAAAAAATATATATTAGGAGGGCTTGGCTCATCAGTGGTGAACCCTCCCAGCGGTTTCGCCAATTTAATCCACCAGACCGCTTCTCGGAGCTCTAATACTGTATTGGATCATTCTGCTTTTATATGCTACACTGATGTGTATAGATGGCGCGTTATTGCTTTGTGTTAATTTATTCCTAACTGGCCTTGTCTTTATAGTTTGCTGAAGAGCATTGCTCGAAGCAAATATTTGAATGTAATTCTACTGTCCTATAAGCTTTTGTCCATAGTTTACTTGAAAACCATTTCTAAGATTCCATCCTTCAGTGTAGCATATAAAAGCAGAATGATCCAATACAGTATTAGAGCTCCGAGAAGCGGTCTGGTGGATTAAATTGGCGAAACCGCTGGGAGGGTTCACCACTGATAAGCCAAGCCCTCCCAATATATATTTTTTTCATCGCAGTAAGGACAGTAGAAATTCGTTTTATGTATAAAAGAAACATTCGCGCTTTTAAGTCCTTTTATTTTATGTGTAAAAATTATTTATTGTCATCTTAGACAATATTACATATCAAAGAGAGAGAGAGAGAGAGAAGAAGAAAATATATACATAAAGAAAATATATACATAAAGAAAAATATATACATATATAATACAAATTTACAAGAGGGACAAAGGTAGGAGACCTCGGCGCTGGAGGGTCCTGGACAAGGCGATGAGCGGGTCCTCCACCGCTTCTCCGAGCCCAACCTGGACAAAGTAGCGATAAATTCGCAGCTTTGCCGACGCCAGGATGGAAATGGCGTCGTCCTCAAGGCCGGACCCGCCGAAGATCCAAGCCTGCAGGTCAGGGGGCCGCCCTATGATGTTGAAGGCCTCTCTAATGAGAGGCCTGATGGAAGGACAGCGCCAGTAACGGTGGCTGAGGGAGCGGTCGATTGACCCGCAGGCAGGACAGGAGGGGCCGACCGAGGCAGGATGGGCCGGATGGGGCAGGGCGTGGAGGGCCAACTTGAGGGCCGCGTCGGCCTCGTGGCCCGAGAAGGCGCAGCGCCGCAGCGAGGCCCAGTCGATCCTAGATGGTGGGCGACCATCTCGAGGTGAACCTTGAGATGGGCGTGGCGGCGAGGCGCGGGCGATCCAGGGCCCGTCGGGCCGAGCGGGTCGTGAGGCCGTTGAGGAACGGCGTAGCCGTCCCCCGCAGCACCACGGCCGCAGCTAGGGAGCTAGATGAAGGCGTGGACTCCGCCCCGAAGCCCACGGCGTTCTCGGAGGTCAGCCTCCGACAGAAGGCGCCCAGGGTCGAGCGCGTAGGTCGGGCGGTGAGGTGGTCCTCCACGGTGAGGTCCCGGACTCGGGCTCCGCGCCAGCGGGCGGGGGCCAGGAGGTCGGGAGGGCGGAGGAACCGGCAGCCGCCGATGATGGGGAGGTCCAGCAGCTGAGCAGTGGGGACCGCCCGGTGGTTGAGGCCCAGGATGTTGGAGGCCTCCTCCCAGAGCTTCAGCAGCCGGAGACGGCGGGGCTGGAGACTGGTGCCGTCCGGTGGAGGGTGGATCCAGGCCTCACCGCTGTTGCCGCCGATCAGCCAGCTGAAGGCATTTCTGCCTCCGCGGAGCGCGACCTACACCCCCTTGAGGCAGGCGAGCTGGAGCTGGGTCGCGAGGTCGAGGAGGCCGAGGCCTCCGATGGTGACCGGCCTCGCCATGACGTTGGCGGGAAGCCACGCCGTGTGGTCTGGCCCCCAGACGAACCTCGCCAGTCGGGCCTGCAGCTTGGCGATGGTCGGGGGTGATGGAAGGTATCCATGCAGGTGGTGCTGGATCGTGGACGCCACCAACGTGTTCGCCGCTCTTGCTCGTCCGACGAGGGAGAGGCCGCGGGTGAAGGGCGTCCATCTGCAGCACGCAGTCTCCAGGAGGGCCAGGAGATGCTGCTCCCGGTGGGCGACGGTGCTCCTGGGGGCGATGTCGAGCCCGAGGATCCTGATGGAGGTGGTCGACCAGGAGGCGCCGAGAGGGGAGTCGCCGCGGTTGCGCCAGGCGCCGCACCAGAGGCCAGCGCTCTTCCGGAGGTTGACGCCAACCCCGGAGGCCTGCTTGTACTCCTCGAAGACGGTCGCCACCCGTTCGAAGTCTCCATCGCGATGGAATAGGAGGACGATGTCGTCGGCGTAGGCGATGACATTGCCCACGCCGAGGGTCAACTCCAGGCGACGTAGCAGCGGCCCCGTGGCGATGCTGAAGAGTGTGGCACTCACGGCGCAACCCTGTCTTAGGCCGTTGAGGAGGGGGAAGGCGGCGGTGTAGAATCCTCCGGCCCGGATGGTGGCGTCCGCCCCGGCGTAGAGGATGTTAATCCAGGCCCTGAAGGCCGGCGGGAGGCGGAGGGACGTCAGCAGGGACTCCAGGAAGCCGCGGTCTAGTGAGTCAAAGGCGGACTCCAGGTCTACGCCCATGACGGCCAGCGGCGAGCCTAGGGCGGTGGCCTCCTCGACGGGGTCCGTCACCATGGCGATGTTCCATGACGGGGACCTCCCGGGGACGGCGTAGGTCTGGCATTCCGGCACAAGGGTCCGCAGGTGGGGCTTGAGGCGCCGGTGAAGGATGGCGGCCAGGACCCTGTAGTCGGTCGAGGGCAGCGCGACGGGCCTGTAGCCATCAAGGCCGCGACCTCCGCGGGCCTTGGGCACGAGGCAGATGGAGCTGCGCCGCGTCGACGGAGGCAGGGCACCGCGGAGCCGTGATGCCGCGAACACCCGGGCCAGAGCTTCCGCGAAGAAGTCCTCGCTGAAGGCGGCGAGGAGCTCGCACGGCAAGCCATCCCAGCCGGGGACCTTTCCGCGAGGGAGGTGCTCGATAGCGTTGGCGATCTCGCTGGGGCTGATGTCTGGCCGGTGGAGAGGGTCCTCCTCACTCAGGGTGGTGGTGGGCGCGCTGCTGGCGATGAAGGCAGCTCCCGCAGCTGGATCGTTAGTGGGACGGGCGAAGCGGGGCCGGAAGGTCGCGAACGCCCTCCGCCGAAGCTCGGGGCCCTCGATGATGTTATCCTGCTCGTCCCTGATGACGCTGACCGGGCGTGGGAGGCGGATGGTGCGTGCTAGGTCCGGCAGCGAAGGGTAGTCGGCCCGGATGGAGGAGGCCTCGAGCTGCGCCGCGATGTAACGTCTCGCCCTGTAGACGTAGCTGTCGCTGGCAGCGTGGCGCGGGTCGTGCAGGGATCTGGCCTCCGCCAGCAGCCCCGCCTTGATGGAGGTCCACCTATCCCAGAAGGTCCCGTCGTCGTCATCGTGCGCTGTGCCTTCCTCCAACTCCCGGATGTAGCCAGCCAGATGTTCGAGAGCAAGGCCCGAGCGGAGCATCGCGGCCAAGCGAGGCTGGGTGGGGGAGGAGACGGCGGTGGTGGGCGGGACCACCTGGAGCAGCACGAGGCGGTGGTCCGAGAGGTGGTAGTGGCTGGTCGCGTAGATGGACACGCGATCCAGGACTCCAGCAGGGACGAGGATCCGGTCCAGGCGGTTGGATTCGACTTGGTCGCCGTGCATGGCGACTCTGGTGGGCAGGTGGGCGGCGTCGAACTGGGTGGCCACGTCGACCAGCGCGGCCAGGTCCAGAAGAGCGGCGAGGGCATCCGACGATGATGAGGGGCCCCGATCCCTGATATTAAAATCGCCGATGATCCAGCAGGCCTCCTCCTGTGCCGCTGTCGCCGCCAGGAGCTCCAGTTGCCGGTTTCTCTACCGGGGTTCATGCGCCAGATGAACGGCGATGGCCGTCATCTCCTCGCCGTGGACATCTATGGCTGCCAAGGCGATGTGGCCCGGCCACAGGATGCGCTGTTGTAGCACGGCTACGCCTGGTCCGAAGACGCAGGCAAGTCCGGATCCCGAGATGGCTACGGGATGGGCCAGTACAACAGCGTTGTAGCCGAGGCAGAGGTCTTGGCCGCTGCCCAGATGAAATGCGTTTGTCTCCTGGACAAACGCGATGTCCACGCGATGTTGCCTGAGGAGATGACAAAGGGCAAGGCTCCTCCCCCGAGTGGCGAGCCCTCGCGCGTTGATGCTGGCGAGACGGTAGCTCATTGTTGCCCTCCCTTAAGCAGCACCCCCTTGGTCTTCTGGAGGGTCTTGCGGATGGTGTGGTTGGAGTCTGGAATCGAGGCCTTGATGGTTTCGGCCACCTCGTCGAGGGCGGCGACCTGTGCTTTTGTCAGCGAGGGCACTCGCTTCTCCATTTTTCTTTTAGAGGTGAGTAGCTGCTGTGCGTCCTCCCGGTCTATACCGGGCAGCTTGTCCCAGTCGATGGAGAGGTTGGGGGACTGCTTGAGGTGCTCCTGCAGCTGGACGAGTGCGGGTTTTCCCCGGGGAGACGCAGAAGGAGTTGAGGTCAGCTCCTCCTCCGACATCTCAATGTCGAGCGGAAAGGTCTCGGGCTCGGGGGGGGGGGCGGGGCAGCCAGAGGAGCAGGGAGGGCGACAGGGGCGGGCTGGGCAAGATCCCTCGGTTCGGCAGGATGGGGCGCCGAGGGGGTCACTGGAGCCTCAGTTGAAGTCTTCGCCGGTTGGACAGGGGACGCCGGTGTTGCGGGCGCAGGTGTCGGCCTCCTTGGCTGCTGAGGAGGAGGAGGAGGAGGGGGTGGGGCCTTGCGTCGGTGGGAGACGCTGCTTGCCTGGGGCTGCTGTTCTGCCTGGCGAGCGATGGGCAGTTTGCTCTGCGGTGGCCCTGCTTTCCGCATTTGGAACACTTGATTCCAAAAGAGAGGAAGGCTGACAGGGTGTCTTCCTTGGAATGGATGGTCAGTCGGGTGGGCAGCGTCTCCAGCCTTACCCCCTCGCAGAGCAGGATGAACGCCTCCCGGCAGTCGTCGGTGAAGGTGAACTCCCCCATTTTGATCAGGATGGGGGCGATGGAGGTGACCCTCCCAAATTGGCCCAGGGCGGTCGCGATGGTGCTGTCCTCCACAAAGCCGGGCAGGTTGGCCACGACTATGCGCTCCGCCCTCTTGCGGAAGGGGAAGACCTTGAGGGTCGTTCCCTCGATTTCCAGGCCGTCCGCGACCAGACGGTTCGCGAGGTCCTTGTTCGCGAGGCCCACGATGTAGTAGCCGTTCATTCGATTGAATTGCGTGATGTTTTTTGGCCCCCCGAGTAGCGTGCTCATTGCCTTGAGGTAGGAGTAGTCCGGGATGTCTGGGCACAGCTCCACAAAGACGTAGTTCTCGTGGTTGGTTGTGGCCTGCCTCGCCTTGGCGTCGGCGATGTTGGCGCGTGTCGCCTTGATCTCCTGAGGCGGCACTGCTCTCGGCCCTGTTGGCCGCTTCCGCTGCTGCTGGGAGCTGCGCTGCTCTCCAGGCTTGTTGGGCTGCCTTGCAGCGTGCTCAGGTGATGTAGAGCCGCGGCGCCTCTTCTTGCCCTTCACGACTGTGTAGCCGTCGTTTGCGTCCACCTCCGCCATCTCGCTGTCGGCCCAGTTGAGTGAGGCCGGGCTAGCTGGAGTTGCGCTGGTCGTAGCAGCAGTCTTCGGCGCCGTGACGTCACCACGCGCGGCGGCCGGATTTGCATGCATGTCGCCTACCGGCGAATTTGCATTCTCTTGATTTTCTAGAGATTCTTCAGAATTTTTGTTCTTGAATCCAATTTTCGGTGATTTCTCCTCACCTGCTTGGAGTTTTGAGCTGTGCCTTTCAGGCATGGATTCAGCTCCTCCTGGGCATCCCGCGAGTGTCAAACTTGGCGCACTTTTCGCCATTTACACACACTCCAGAGGCGAAAACGGCGGAGCTCGCAAAAGCGTGGCCGCACGCTCGAGTGTGTGTGTGTTCAGTGTGTTTCGTGTCTGTTATATGTTGTATCTATGTTGCGTGTGTGTTGTATGTTTTATGTGTGTTGTTCTTGTGTGTGCGCTGTGTGTTGTGTTCATGTTGTTTGTACTATGTATTAGTATCTCGGCATCTGAGACGAATAGGTCCTTGCGCGATCCTTTTTGAAGGCCCCAAATTAGTGGTAGTGACAGGGTCTTAAGTCGCAACTATAGAATTGACGTGGTAGAACCACGTCATCTAGAACAATCTTTTGCTTTTTAATCGTAGATTTAGCTGTGTGAGTTCTTACATTGCCCTGCTACAACACCGGAACACAAAAGCCCTTGACGTTAAAATAATCGGCTGTTATCAATTTTATAGATAGTCTTATGCAAAATTTTAAAGTATGGCGATAGTGTGCATCTGTAATCTTTGAATCCTTCGGAAGCAAAACATCAAACCCATGTTATATCACTATATATAATATATTTTCATATTGAGTTAAAGAATATAGGCAACATGAGTCATCGAAAATAGCTGCCAATGTGCCTTATTGACGCAAGTTATCAACTTGGCCGCCTTTTAATTGTCTCGTTTATTTTTTATTTTTTGATGGTTATTGCATGAAGCACCGGATTTCAAATATAATTTTGAATAGAACAATTAATATTATATATAACATAAAACTCTCTTCAGCTATAAAAATAAATAAGAACATTATTGGGGTATAATTCGGTTCCGTGCGTGCGCGAGGAGCTTATGAAAATTCGAGGTGCGAGATGCTATACCAATTGATCTAACAAGAATGCATATACCTACAAGGATCACACTTTAAAGGTTTTTGAAATCAATATTAAATAATTATTTTTTTTAAATTATACCATTAAAATATACATGCATTTTTCAGAACCTATGCAAGATTTCTTGCGTGTGAAAACCAATTATCGAAGCACTTACACCAGTCATCTTCGGGGATGGAATTTACGGCATTGATAAAGGCTTGCAGTGCTTCATCATCAGTGTCAAATTTTATTCCTTTCAACAATAACTTTTGAAAATAAAAAAGGTCACAAGGTGCTAGGTCTGGTGAATATGGTGGATGAGTGACTAATTGGACACCAGAATTAGCGAAAAGTCTAATGTTTGGGCCGAGGTGTGCGGTCTTGCATTGTCATAGTGGAGAAAGAGTCTTCTAAGTTGATCTCTTAGTCTGCTTTGCTTGATTTTTCAAATACTGCTGAAAGGTATTTTGTTGTATACCAGTCACTAATCTGCCAAGATATATACCGGGGTATATTGTAAGGTTGGAAACAGGCAGATTATCTCTGACTTTTACAACGATCAAACTAATTATGAAATATTTCATTAGATTACAGGAAATGGAAGAAAATAGACTACCTAAGCTATGCTGGAATAGATTGAAGGAAATTTCCTTAATGACAAAAAAACCTATAGGATTCTGTAAAAATATCATGGATATCATCAATCATTGTGGACTCACACGGCTAAACCTTAGGTTAAATTATGATGACATACAGATCGAACTACCGAATATACTAAAAATAAAAATTGAACAGCTATTGCAGCAAGATCTGGCAAAATTATCTCTTACGAAAACATACTCAAACTATAGGTTACTTTATGATTCATTCATTCCAGAACATTATTTTTCATGCAATCTGTCCTCAGCTTTAGTGAGTTTTATTGCACAGATCAGGATAATATCAACATTGATCAAAGAAAATCATATCTACGTAATTAAGAAAGAAGATTTGTACTGTAAGTTATGCGGAGGTCAGATAACCGATGAGATATACCATTTTACTGCCGAGTGCGGAGATCTGGAAGGTGAGAGAAAAAAGATCCTGAAAAGTCTTCCTAGACCACATTTGAACTCATTAAAGACAATAAAAACTGTTTCAGATAAGAAAAGTTGGGCAATAGAACTGTTCAACTATCAAAAATCGGTTGTAAATAAAATTGTACTCGTGGAAGAGAGAAGAACAGGGGCACAATAAAAATATTTGCCATACTTTAATTGTAAATACTCCATCTCTCCTTTTTCTCTTGTGTTGAATATTGTCAGTAATTCAAAGGCGAATCTGTACAGGGCAAGATGCCCTAATAAAGCTGTTTTGTTGTTGTTGTTGTTGTATACCAGTCACTATTAACTGTCTTTCGATCTTCTAACTTCGCAATATCAATGAAACCACTTTTTCTAAAAAAACAAGCGACCATTTGCTTTTCAATGGCAAGTTTCCATCAAATCCAACAAATATAAATCAAAAATTACGTTTCAAGTCTACTTTAACAGGATATAAGACCAGGAGTTTGAAAATCGCTTAATTATGCTAACTCTAAGCATTTCATCAATTTGATCCTTTATGATGTCTCGCTCCTAGCGCATACTTTATATGGCTTGTGTTTAATCGGTTTTGTACCTTCTATATTGAATTGATGTTTGTCAATTTGGTTATCCTTAACCCCGGCGAAAACAAATATCTGCGTACCTTGCTAATTATCTAAAAAGACAAAGTTCACCTCTCTCATCAAAATAGACGTCAAAGCGGAATCTGGCTTTGACGTCTATTTTGACGGGAGAGGTGAACTTTGTCTTTTTAGATCAATATCATCCCGGTAAATTTTGCTAATTATTATTTTTTTTTGCTTATCCCTAGTACACATGGTACAGACCACATAATCATGGTGGGTAGAAGTAGGCGACTGCTTTTACTGTAAGTTCACCACATGTCTACACATGTGAAAAGCAGTTCGAATTTGCACATAGAAATGTGCCAGAGCCCGGTTTGGTTACTTGCACTCGTTGGCAGGGTTGGGCTTTTGCAAGAATCGGGGGTCATTGAAGCATTTTTTTAAATCAGAAAAACGTGTTCAATGCGGGAATCGAACCCAGGTCGTAGCGGTCGAAAACCAACGGTTTAGACCATCTTTCTACCAACCCGTGCTAAATATGTAAATAAGGAAATCCAACCTCCTCAAGAGACTGGATCCAGCGACGAGGATCTTTTGTCCAATCATACTTGGGGATGACAATGTTGGAATTGAAAACAACTGGGTCAGCTCTAGCGTCTCTGCCAATTATTGCATAAGCTGGAGGCTTGACTGATTCGTCAACCGTTATTTCCTTTTTTTCATAGGTTTATACAGATCTCCCGATCAAGTTTCCATTAAATCAAACAAATATAACTAAATAAAGAATCAAATATAAGGTTGTCCCAAAAGTTCATGTTTTTATTATTACTTGGCAAATAATATTATTACGGCGAATACATAATAATACATACAAGGTATGTCCCATAAGTTCCCGGACTGGGTCCATAAAAAAATAAATAATTGAAAAATGTAAATAAATTTGACTGTTTATTATAGAAAAAATATCTGGCAACACGGTGGTACCAATATCGAGGCGGTACGTGCGCGCGCGCCAAGGTCATTCTAATTTATTTAAAGGTTACACCTAGCACTGCGGCGATTTTACGATGGAACAAAAATTGAAGCAGAGGATTTGCATAGAATTTTGTGTGAAACTTCAAATATCAGCAACCGAAACTTTTGAAATGCTTAATAAAGCATTCCCAATAATAATAAAGCATTGACGCCCCAAAGAGAACAACTGTTTTTGAATGGCATTCTAGATTTAAAGCTGGCAGAATTTCCATTGAAGATGATCCTCGTCAAGGACGCCCAAAATTTCAAAGGACTGATGAAAATGTGCAAAAAAATCACCGATTTGATAAAAGAAAATCCTCGAACCACTTTGCTGGAGCTAGACACAGGCATCTCTAAAACAACGATTGGAAGGATCGTAACCGAAGATTTGAAGCTCAAAAAGACCAGCAAAATTCATCCCAAGATTCCTCACTAATGAGCAAAAACTGTGTCGGCTTGCAACTTATGAGGACATGTTGGAAATGACAAGAACGGATAATAGGTATAATACGTCGACCGTGCGGCCACGCGTCGCGCGAGCTCCGCGTTTTGCATCTGTTGTTCGCTTTTCGCTTATCTCTGGTAAATTTAAATATCATATTCTTTATCAGCATAAAAATCTCATCAATATTGTAGCGTAGAAATCAAGCCTTGAAATATTCTAAGATGTAAATGTATTTATTGATGACGTAACAGCGACGAGTCGACAATTATTAACAGGTCAGCCCAAAAAACTATTTACAGCTAGAGAATCTTAAGCAAGCAAGCAAAGAAATATTTTAAAGATGATTTCACAAATACAGATTAATATATATTTTTATAATCTGTTGAATATATTTTCATTGAATAATATTAAATTAAATAATAAAATATTTCTTCGCCACATAGCCTCCTCCTATAAAGAGCATCGACCCGATGCTCAGCAGGAGACTTACGTCGTCAGTCTCAATAACTACATAGTACTAGGGCAAGGGATATTTTCAGGTGACTGTGGTGGATGTCTTATTTCAGTTGAGATAACTTCTTCCTGAGGGCTTGGCAGGTCTATATTTACATCAATGTAGTTTTTTCTTATTTATACTGTGGTCGGCAAGGGGGGATTTTATAACTTTGCGGCCTCACCTCCAATGTGGTCTATCATCTAGTTTTAATGGCGGGGCGTCCAGCTAGATCTTCTAGCAGGTGAGAAATGTTGTCTGTTTCGACCGCGATATGAAGTAGGGCTTCGGTAGCGAGTGAAAGTTTTCCTCGATGATTCGTCATTGGGGTCCTGAGATTCAGCTCGAGAGTTGTAGGATACCATTGCGTCTTGCTTTCTTTGGAAATAAACATTTCTCCTTTCCTCATTGTGTCTCTTCCTGTCACGGCAATAGCGGACGACGTGACCTGGGCGTCCGCAGTAGAAACAGATTGGCCTTCCCTCAGTTGTACGCCAATCATTGGTGTCGCGTCTTCCTCCTTGTTTTGGGTATCGAGGTTCAGGGTGCGGTCTTATCGTTTCGGCCTCATATCTAGTATTTAAAAACTATCGGGGTCTTTCCTTGTGAGGGAGACTTCTCCTAGACTTTGAGATTGGCGCCAGGGTTCTTCCAATCTCCTCCTTTACAATTTCTTCGATTGTAGCATTTTTTGGTTCCTCCCGAGGAGAGCCTAATGCCCGCTGTACCTACTCACGAACAATTTGCCTAATCAAAGATGACAGATCTTCTCCGTCATCCTGGTCACAGAGAGAGGCTACATTTGGTAGGCGCTCGTACCTGGTTGGGGTAACTCGCCTACAACGGAGCGCTTCGACACGGCGACATTCTGTAATGAATTGCTCGGTGCTCTGTACATCCCTCGGTAGGAGTGCTTGATAAAGCTCCTCAGCTATCCCCTTCATGAGGTGGGAGATTTTATCTTCCTCGCTCATTTGAGGTTCAACCTCTTTGCACAAGCACAGGAGATCCTGGATGTAAAATTCGGTACTTTCGCCTTTTAATTGTGCCCGTGTTTTAAGTTTCTTCTCCGCTTGCAATTTTGAATTTTCTTTTTTTCCGAACACATTCTCTAATTGAGATGTGAATTCCTTCCAAGTCTGGATGCTTTCTTCGTTGTTCTCAAACCATTTGAGAGCAGTTCCAGACAGATAAAAATAAACTTTAGTAAGACAAAGGGTTTCGTCCCAATGGTTGTACTTTGCCACACGTGCATACCCTTTTAACCATTTTTTGGAGATCTTCACCATCCTCCCCGGAGAAAATGGAAGGGTTCCTTGGCAGATGTTGAACAACGTAGTTGCTTACCTGAGTACCTTCTTTCTTTACATTCATAGAAGTTTCTTCTGGTTCAACAGAATCAATTTTTCTTTTATTTCTTAATGGGTATCGGTCCAGTCTCTCCACCAGTTGTAGCGTAGAAATCAAGCCTTGAAATATTCTAAGATGTAAATGTATTTATTGATGACGTCACAGCGACGAGTCGACAATTATTAACAGGTCAGCCCAAAAAACTATTTACAGCTAGAGAATCTTAAGCAAGCAAGCAAAGAAATATTTTAAAGATGATTTCACAAATTTAGATTAATATATATTTTTATAATCTGTTGAATATATTTTCATTGAATAATATTAAATTAAATAATAAAATATTTCTTCGCCACAATATTGTAGATTTATCATCTTCATAATCACTGTTTGATATTTTCTTTTAGTTTGCAATTTTACATAACTTCAAGTCTCAAGTTGAGACTTGAAGTATCATCGTCATGGCAACGACCAAGATTGGCGTTGCGTCATCAATTCCATCTGAAAGTTCATCGGTTGTTCATGAATCACCAAAATCACCATCATCTTCGCAAGCCTCGAAGGCAAACTCTGCACACTCACCAAATGAAGCAACAATATCTGAAAATATGCAAAAAACTAAACATCACTTTTCTCCTGAAGATAGGAAAAAATTCGACGAGGAAAGGAAGGCCACTTATGAAAGAAGAAGTAAACTCATAAAATCCACAGTGCAATTCGAATCTGTGCCCAACGCCACAGCCGAAGACCACCTGATAGGAATAGCAAATATCATCGGATACAAAAACATTCACTCTGTTGGTAAAATGAATGGACAGGCGATAGTGTCTGTCGCCAATAATGAACTAGCCCAAAAACTAATCGACGGCGGATTCAAGGTCAAAGACATTACTGTGTTCCCCTGCCCACTATTCAAACCCTCAAAGAAATATATCCTTTCGGGCGTTCTGGCCTTTATTCAAGACCAAGACCTCAAGATAGCTCTGGAACCTTATGGTCAAATGATAAGCAGCCGACCCTTCCCATTTCCGACGGACAATCCCCTCCTGAAACACCTCTCGTCGCTAAGGCGGGAAATTGTTTTTAAGAATAAGGAGAAAACCCCTATGCCTGCAACTCTTAACGTGCCTTATATGGACAAAAATTTTACTATATTTATCGGTGAAGATGTCGTATGCAATGGATGCAGACGACACGGACATGTTAAAAATAAATGCCCATTCGACCCTAATATTAGGGCCACTGTAACTAGAACTTTTGCGGAAGCCCTTAATCCATCAAAGAGCCCTGTCTTACCATCGGAGACACTAAAAGAAGCTCGCGAACCGACCCTAAGACCAAGCGAGACACCATCGAAGAAACGACCTCTCACAGCTTCCTCAGAAGAAGAAAACTGCCAAAAGGAAAAAAATGACCTCGTGGAAAAACCAAGGCCTGATCCCCAGAGTGGACTTACGGCTTCACCGTCTCACGATGAAATGGGGAAAGATATAATTTCTGTCCTGGGAAAAGAGTTGAATGAGGAGAAGACCTTTAACGCGGCCCAATTCCTAGCGGGGTTGCCAGGCCCAAGCACCGAAAATCCAACCAGTGAAGATGAGGATAATATGTCGACCAGCAAATCAGACTGGTCGGTTACATCGTCTCAACTCCAGAAACAACTTGTGGAATGCGAAACCATGCCCAATCCAGACCTCGAGGAAGCTATCGCCACAATTTTCAAGAGAACAGGACAGGCAAAGAGAATCAAAATCCAGGAGCAGATTGAAAAACGCCCCGACCTATTCCATCAAATATCCCTCCATCTCGAAGTCCTCTTGGAAGACGATAAGAATACTGTCAACATGAAGAGCGACGACAGAAAAAGACTGAGGGAGAGAATCAGGAAGGCTAAAATAATTTTAAATGCGATGAAAGTGGACTTAACGCAGTATTATGTTCATCATACTTTTTTATTTGAACTACCTCTCTCTTTTACTTCGTTTTTGTTTCTTTTTATTTCACACTTTATATTTCTATCTTCTATCTTCTCGCTCTCGATTTTATTGTAAATACATTCCTTCTAAAACTAACGCTAATTTATACTATTTTACTTTCCTTATTCTATTATTTTACTGTTTTATCTATTTTATCTCTTTTTATTCTTTCGTTTTTAGGATGTTGGACTCTTGTAAGCCATCCTGCGACGCTGTAAATATTGATTTTTTGAGAATTCTAACGTTGAACGCCCGTGGAATCGCGAACAAGCAAAGACAAGAATTTTTAAAAGATTGGTTAAAGAAAAACGAAGCGGAAATATATGCAATTCAAGAAACGAATATTCAAACATGCAAAACGCGACAAGACTTAACGGCTTTTGATATCTATGTAAATGAACCTATTTCTCGCGGCAGCGGACAACTATTCTTAATACATCGCTCGATTTTTAGCGCAAATTTTAAAATACTAAAAAACGGGAAAATATGCGCCATAGAAATTTTAATGAACAGGAATATCGTACTTTTTATTAATGTACACCTCGCTCACGATCCCGATGAAGCCTTAAACGATTTACAACTGATACAAAACTACTTAAACGCATACCCGAGAGATACAGCGACGTTCATATTAGGAGATTTTAACATTCGCGACAAACCGGGCAAGACAGAATCACGTCGAAAATTAAACTTTTTATCGGAATTTAACAAAAAAAAAAAAAACAATCTTATCGATATTTTTAAGCACGTTAATCCTGGACTCGACGGTTTTACGCATGAAGCCCTCATCCATAACACGCCTTTTAAAACCAGAATCGATTATATATTTTGCTCGTCAAACTTTACACCTAATCTTTTCAAATGCGAAACCATTGCTTACAACCTATCTGACCACAACGCCATTATCACACGATTACAAATACGGAATACGCAATTTTTCAAAAAGAACATCGACTCGAAAATTTTTAGCTCTTATATTTTCAAAGAAATATTTTTATTCGAATACGAGAAATTTATTACGATTTTTAACAATATTGGCGTGAAATCACATTGGAGATGCACGAAAAAACTAATTCTAGAAACCGCAGAGGTTTGTCAAAAATACACTTTTACGAAACTTAGACGCCACAAACCTGCAATTACCACAATATACAATGACAACAATGAATTCCTCAACAATAACGACGCTATCTTAAACCATATTTTCACTTTTTATCAAAATAAAACGAAGGCAGACGATTCTATTATTTTAGAAGACATTAGAAATTATGTAAATATTATTCCGCGCCTCGATATCGAATTTCATTTCAACGAATAAAATTTTATAACTAAAAACGACATTTTAAACGCGATCAAGCTTTTACCAAATAGAAAGATGGCCGGCGAAGATGGCATCCCCTCCGAATTCTACAAAGATTTTTGCGACATCGCCGCCGACTCTCTACTCGAAATTTTTCATGAGACGCAATTAGAAACCTCCCTACCTGACCACATGAGGGCTGGAAAAATGTTTCTAACACCTAAAACTCCTAATGCGCGAACTTTGAACGATTGGCGCCCGATCACCTCCATGAACACGGATTATAAGATTCTATCGAAAATCTTACTTACAAAAATCAAGCCGTACTCCGCGCGCATGATACCAGCAGAACAGAAGTACGCCATCCCGGGCCGCTCTATTTTCGATATCATCCCCGAAATTGAGAAGAACATTTACGAATCGAATTCATTTAATACGTCCCTCGCAATCGTAACAATCGATCTACAAAAAAAAGCTTTCGATTCGATCAACAGACCATTTATTATTGCTACGCTGGAAAGGCTCGATATCCCCGATATTTCCTTGAAATGGGTTAAAATCATCTTTAGTGGTAATAAAATAAAAATCGACGTGAACGGCGAATGCTCTCCAGAATTCAGCGTAAATAGAGGCGTGCGACAGGGCTGCGGCTTGTCCGCGCTGCTTTTCTCATTTGCCACGACGTCTCTCATATACCATCTTCGTCGAAACCTCAGCTCTACGTCCGGGATTTATGCATATGCCGACGATTTTATCTTATTTTTAAAAGACGAAACTGATTTTAAGCGTATTTATAATTGTTTCAAAAATTTTGAGAAAATATCCGGCATCGCTATTAATTTTAAGAAGAATAAGGGGTTGTGGTGCGGCAATTGGAGCGGCAGGACCGATAAGCCAGAAGATATAGAAATGCGGAACGACGCAATTGACATCCTCGGTATACATTTTGAAAATTCCAAAACGCCTCTCAAAATGCAAACAGAAAATCTTCGTTCCTACTTCCGCCACTCAGCCGTAATTGCTAAAGAAAACATTTTAACGCTCCCCCTCCACCTCAAGACGCGATTTTTAAATTCGAACTTCATACCAAAATTTACCTATTTGATAAACGCCATCCTGCCAAACGATTCTATATTAAACGTATTACAAAGAGATTTAGATGACGCGCTCTATATGGAAACAACTTGGACGACATCGACAATAAATTGCCTGCCGTCGAGAGGGGTGGCCTCAGCCTGCTGCACTTAGCTACTCAGCGCGACCTCTTCATTTTAAAACGTATACAAAGGTCCATAAACGGTGTAAAAAACGAAAACGATTTTCTTTTTATAAACAAAAATTCGACAAACTACTACAATCTGTTTAACTACGATTTACATAGTTTTTTTATCGCCGCGCGAAAAACAATTTTTATCGAGCTGGAAAAATATCGCGCCCAACTTCAGCATCGATTTTAAACAACTTTCGCGCAACGATTTTGTGCTGAGAACATGGACGAGAACCTCTACGTATGTTTTCCCACGTGACGCAGCGGAGCGTGACCTTGGCTGCACGGGTGAGTCAGTTGTTGTTTTGCTCTCTGTATAGATGGACATTAAAACATGGTGGCAGCGATAACTGGATAAAATACGAACCCGTATATTGCAAAATATCGATTTTTGTGTACCTTGGAAGATAGTTCAACATGGCTCAGATTCAACCTCCAGAAACTTTCGACTTCTCGACTCCCAACGAATGGCCCAAATGGAGGAAAAGATTCGAACGATACCTCGTGGTCAGTGGAATGAAGAAGAAAGAGGAGGCGGACAAGATCGATTTGTTCATGTACTTGATGGGCGACCGCGCGGATGATATATTCAGGACCTTCAAGTTCGAAAAGGAGGAAGAGGCAACGAAAATTGATTCCGTCCTCAAGGCGTTCGACAGCCACTTCTGTGTCAGAAAGAATATTATCTACGAACGTGCGAAATTTAATTCAAGAATCCAAGAGGATCGGGAGCCAGTGGACGAATTCATCACTTCATTGTACAAATTGGCTGATAGTTGCGAATTTGAGGGTCTTCATGAGCAGTTGATCCGTGACCGAATTGTGGTTGGAGTGAGGGACAAAGCTTTGTCTGAAAGAATGCAGTTGGACAGCGAACTGACTTTGGAAAAGGCGGTGAAAATGGTTCGACAGCAGGAAGCCGTTCGACAGCAGCAAGTCGACCTGCAGCGTCCCTCAACAAGCCAAAAGGTCAGTCAGGTGAAGTTCAACTCGAAGAAACAATCACCGAAACAACAACAGCAACCTTCGAGGAAGAAGGACAAGTCAGCCAAAACAAGATCACGATGTCCAAAGTGCGGAGGTTTCACCCACAGGGAAGGACAGGCTTGCCGTGCTGAAGGACAGAAATGTAACCTGTGTTCAAAAACAGGCCATTTTGCAAATTGCTGCCCAGATAAGCAGGCGAAGACTGCGGAGGTCAAAGCTGTTTCTGAACTTGATGAAGAAATTGGTTTTCTCCTGGAGGTCTCAGCTGTGGAGGATTCATCTAATCTCGATGATGATGAAGGCGAGTGCAGGAGGCGATGGACAGCAGAAATCCAAGTGAACGGGAAAAAGGTGAAGTTCAAGCTCGACTCCCAGGCGGATGTTACATGTGTTCCTCTGTGTCTCTTCAGGAAGATAATGGGACAGCAACGACTGGTGGAAAGTAATATCAACCTTAGAGCTGCTGAATTTTCCGAACTTCAGACTGTGGGTATGTTTATATCAACGCTGCGAAATGGCAATTATGAAATCAAGGAGAAGATTTATGTCATTCGTCGTTTGAGTGAACCTCTTCTGAGTCGCCGGGCATGTGAGCTTTTGAACCTGGCGAGGCGGATTGAAGTGGTTGCGACGAGAATTAACCCGATCAAGGAATTCCCTGAAGTATTTGAAGGACTGGGACAGATCGGAAACCCTTACGAAATCAAATTGAAACCTGGAGCAAAACCATATGCTGTGCATACTCCTCGACGGGTACCAATACCTTTGATGGAAAAGCTCAAAACAAGATTGGAAGAGCTCGACAAAGACCAGATCTTGACGAAGATTTTTGAAGCTCAACAACAAGATACGACCCTGAAAGCAGTAGTCAACTACCTTGAGCAAGGCTGGCCAGATAAGAAGATGTCACAGACTCTGCTCTCTTATTGGCATGTCAAGGATGAACTCGGCGTTCAAAATGGACTACTGATGCGTGGCTGTCGTCTTGTTATTCCAGCAAGTATGAAACTGGAGATCCTAGATAAGTTGCACGCTGGGCACTTCGGGATTACAAAAACAAGACTTCGCGCACGTGAGACGGTATGGTGGCCTGGAATTTCGGAAGAGATCGCGGAAACGGTCAGAAAGTGCAGTGTCTGTATCCAGGAAGCCGTCTCAAAACATGAACCTTTGATACCAACGAACTTTCCTTCACGACCGTGGCAGAAGATTGGAATGGATTTGTTCAAGTTCGAGAATAAGTGGTATCTAGTCGTCATTGACTATTATTCTCGATATCCTGAAATGGTTCAGCTGGATCGGCTCACAGCCAGTGTGGTGGTGCGTAGTTGCAAATCCATATTTGCCCGACATGGAGTACCAGAAACTGTTGTAAGCGATAATGGGACGCAATTTGGAGCTGCTCGTGAATTTGCAAATTTCGCAAGGCAGTACGGATTCACACATGTCACTTCAAGTCCTCGATTCCCGCAGAGCAATGGGATGGCAGAAGCAGGTGTGAAAATTGCTAAGTTGATCCTCAAGAAAAATCAAGACCCATCGCTTGGACTCCTGGAGTATCGATCGACCCCTTTGGAGAACGGTTACAGCCCTGCTGAGCTTCTCATGGGACGTAAACTCCGAACGACCTTGCCAATTGCACCAGAGAATCTTAATCCAAAGTTGGTGGACTCTCAGACCCTGAAAAGAAAGGAGGGGAGAAGGAGAAAGGATATGAAATCCAGATATGATCGACGCTGCGGAGCTACGGACATGGAGGAGCTATCCGAAGGTGACACGGTTTGGATTACAGATATGCGAACCTGGGGGATTGTAAAGAAGAAAGCATCGACACCAAGGTCGTATATGGTTGATACTCCAGTTGGGACTTTACGTCGAAACAGGTTCCATCTACGAAAAGGAGTTACAGTGCAATATCCAGCCGACCCATCGACGCCGACCTTTTCGGGGGAGGAACTGGTTGAAAATGAAAAGACCCCAGTTGTGGATTATCCCTCTAACGACTCAGAAGACGGCCAGATAAGAACCCGGAGTGGACGAATTGTTAAACCTGTGGATCGCCTTCATTATTAATTATATTATGCATTTAAAGTTTGTAATGTATATATATATATTTCAAATCTTAAAAGGGGGATGTGCTGAGAACATGGACGAGAACCTCTACGTATGTTTTCCCACGTGACGCAGCGGAGCGTGACCTTGGCTGCACGGGTGAGTCAGTTGTTGTTTTGCTCTCTGTATAGATGGACATTAAAACAGATTTTTTACACCTTGTTCTACCGAAATGTTATCTTCTACACAGTCTATATCTCGAAAATCCCGCCGTCTTTAGCACCCGACGCTTAAAACGGTTCAAAGACTTTATTAATGAGAACGGTGATATGCGCGAAATACACGACTTTTTCTCTCATGCCACGCGGAACATAAAGAAGGATTTTGAAAGCTTAACTGAGCTCTACAACAAAACAAAAAATACGAATTTTAAAGCGAGAGATAATGGTTCCTGCATGCACCTGCCCATCACCCACAAATCACGACTCTTCTCCCGATTCACGAGCAGCGCACTACGCGAGATAATTATCTCGACTTACTTTGATCTCAAATTTGCAAACGAAAAGGCTTCAAAATGGCTCTTTAACGCCGCACCCAGCTGGCACAAAAAACGAAACATTTATGATGACATAGCATGGCGCCTGAAAATACGAGCCTTGCCCTACCCGACCAGGAATGGAAAACAAGCGTGCTCCGCCTGCCTAGGACCGCCGGACATTTTACACCGCTACGTAGAGTGCCCTGAGATACAGCATTTGATCGAACAAATGAAGAACGACTGCCGAAACACCGACCCTTTATAGCCCCGCCGACTTCGTCATGGACCACGCCAAGCCAGAGCTCCGACGGTTTTTTAATAGGACTAAGTACGATATTTACAAATTCTTCATAAGAAAAGATTTTGAATGTACCCCCTCCCTTACTAACACTTAAAACTGTATCTTCGTTTATATGACTAAATAAAGATCGATCTTGTTGTCCAATGGAAAGACAAGATAATCACAGGCGACGAGACACGGGTCTATGGCTATGACCCTGAAACCAAGCGTCAATCTGCCGAGTGGAGAGGTCAAGGTGAGCCTGGACCCAAAAAATCCGGGATATTGAAATCCAGTAACAAGGTGTTTCTGGTCGCTTTTTTGGATAACAAGAACATTGTTCATCACGAGTATCTTCCTGCAGGCCAAACAGTTATTAAAGAAATGTATTTGGGCATTCTTCGCAGTCTAAGGGAAGCGATTCGAAAAAAAAAGGCCAGAAAAATGGACTAATGGTGACTGGATCCTGCACCATGACAATGCCCGCCCTCACACAGCGCACTTGGTGTCGAGTTTTTTGGCGAAAAACGGGACACAAATCCTACCTCAACCACCCTATTCCCCAGACATCGCACCAAATGACTTTTTCCTGTTCCCCAAACTTAAAGCTAAAAAGTTCTAAAAGGAAGACATTTTGACACCAGGGATGACATAATAGAAAAATCGCTGTTGGCATTGAAGAGCATTCCAAAAGAGGCCTATAAAAACTGTTTCGACAATTGGGAGAAACGATGGCACTGGTGCGTTGAAGCAAGGGGGGATTACTTTGAAAAGTTTTATTATATTTTTTAAAAATATCTTACTTTTTTTTTTTTATGGACCCAGTCCGGGAACTTATGGGACATACCTTGTAATACAATTACTTTATACATAATACAAGACATTATACATAACGGCGAATAATATTATAGCGAATAATATACTGGTATTTCAATTTTTTGCAAGTGTTTACGAACTTTTGGGACAACCTTGTAAATCGTGTTTTATAATATATTGAATCCTTTCAAAAATTGTCTCTCTTCGTGCTGATGTCGAAAGAAATCAAATAACGACAGTATTGTCAAATATAGAAAGAATAACAAAAAGTATATTAAATAGAATTTGTTAAAATACATCAGTAAAAAATATTAAACAAATTTAATTAAATTTAATCCAAATGCGCATCAAATATGAAACAACACTACTCATTATCTAATCAAGTAATATGCCATTAGATTTGAAGGTTATTATTGATGAATAACTACGTCTAACATTGATTTGGAATTCGGTTATGTATGATAAGATAAGGAAATATTATGGAGTCCTATCACAGAGTTAACTTCTAGTCACATGTCACTCAACAAAGATTATAACTAGTTTACATACTGAGAGTTCAATCATTTATTTAAATTACAATATTTTTTTTTTAAAAACGGAGCGTGTTATTACTTCAAATGTTTACCATCAGGCAGCAGGCTAGAGAGTTCATCCCCAATTCCGCTGGGAATGATTTTGTCAAATTTGAGGATATCTTCAGTGGAAGGACTCTTCGTCCTTTGGCGAGAGGATTAACTGCAATCTGCCTTTACGAAGTTGACAACAATGGGAACAGGTCAGTTGCTTACAGGATTGTTGGGATTGAAGACAGTGCCGGCCCAGAGATCTACGGTGTTAAGGAAGTCAAACTGTCCCAAGTCAGACAAGAGATGGGAGTGGTGGACGAACTGCGGATATTGCCTCGACACCGCGAGAATACGTGCTGCTTCACGTCATACTGGATGGTGGAGGATCAGCTTCACGTGTTCTTTGACTACTGCCGGATGCTCAAAGTGGCTACACCGAGGAAAGAGGACGGAGAAAGTCTGAAGCTGTTTATTGTTTACAGAATGCCCTTTGGAGGAGAGACTCTCGACAGCCTTGTTCAAAACAAACAAATCGAACGCCAAGTACAATGGAGTGTTTTCTGTCAGATTTGCTTGTTTCTTGCTGAAGCGGAGGTTGAGATAGGTTTCGCTCATAATGATATCCATCAGAGGAATGTGTTGGTTCAAAAGGGGGAAAAGTCGGCACTTATTTACAATGTCGGAAATAGAAGTTTCCCCATCCTAACTCGTGGGTTTTACGGGAAACTGATCGACTTCGAGCGCTCCACATTCGCAGAAAGCGACCTATCCTACAACTTGATCGACATGAGCGATCTTTACCACTTTCTGCATGGCAACCCTCGATTTGCGCGGAATGTAAACAACTTGGTTGAACTCTACCACGCAGCCAAACGCACCTCGGATCCGAATGGAAACCTGGATTTTTCCGACTTCTACAATTGCTGTAACATTTTATAACTGTTTGTTTTTGAATGTAGGTATGGAATGTATTTTCCACCAGTGTGTTCTGAAAATAAAATAAATTTATTGTGTATGATATAGAAAATCCCATAATGAGTGTACATAACCACACAAACAGTTATTTAAGATGACCAGCCAAATTAGTAGAGCTATATGATTAATCGTATTTTAGAAACCTATGAGCCCCTGCCGTGAGCCAGGCCTGATTCCCAAATCATTTCGTTACAGTAGGAACTCTATAAATGTCCTAAAAAGATATTTCATTTTTCGATAGAGTAACTGCTATAGAAAATTATAATAAATATATAGTACATATAACACTTTTATTTATTTCACTATTTGCATTTTTAGTTTTATCAAGAAAAATATTAACATCAATTCGAATTCATTATTCAAAGAAAAATATGACTTTTTCACATAATGGAATATAAGAAATATCAAGTATATTTACTAAAAGCATATTCTTTTGTTTCAATTTTTTTTTTAATTTAATTTATTAATCAACCAGGCGCGATATTGAAATATTTGCGCCTAATACAGAGAAAACAAAACAGCAAACAAATTAGAAGTTAGATTTAAATATTTACAAATTTACATGTATATTATTGTACGGATTTTTTTGTACGGATATGATATGCATAGGAACCTCCCCCCCCCCCCCCCCCCCCCCCCCCCCCCATATTTAGTTATTCTTTTAGGTACAAACGATAGAATGTCTTCATAAATAACATTTTTTTAAACGTTGTGAAGCTATTGAATATTATAAATATGATCCGCATATCATCTTTAAGATTATTCTTATTTGTATCGCAATAACTCTTATTGTGATTCTTTTTATCTATTTATCGCATATATTTACATATTGCACTCTAGATTATTATGAAAGGGACTGGGGGGTCGGTGGAAGGCTGGTTAAACCGTTTGGTTTACGACCACTACGACCCGGGTTCGATCCCCGCATTGGACACTTTTTTCTGTTTAAAAAAAAAAATGCTCCAATGGCCCCCCGATTCTTGCAAAAGTCCAACCCACCAGCGAGTGCAAGTAACCAAACGGGGCTCTGGCACATTTGTAAGTGCAAAGTCGAACTGCTTTCACATGTGTAGACATGTGGTGCGCTTACAGTAAAAAGCAGTCGCTAACTACCCACCATGATTATCATGGCCTGTACCACGTGTACTAGGGATAAGCAAAAAAAAAAAATGAAAGGGACTTATTTATATAAAAATCTTATATATGGTAATTAAGTAATTTCACACCACTTAATTTTTTTTAGGTTACTTTAGTTTATACAGGAAATACGTTTGATCAAGTATACAGTTTTTTTTCTTTTTAGATATGAAGTATTTATTTTTCTCTCGATAAATTTTGCCTGAGTCACCTTAGATTATATTTTTGCATGACGTGTATGTGCGTGTCACGTACATCACAGATAGTTACTGCATATAATTTTATCTCTCCCATTTACAACTTATTATTTAGTTTAAGGAAGAAAAAAAAATTTTTTTTTTTTGCAACAAGTTTCTTTTATTCTGCAATTTGGCAAGCTTTCAGGCGTTAGCCTACCATCAGGCCGATTTCGCAAATATATATTAAAAAATAATACAAAATCTAAACTATATATAGGCGTAGAACTGAGGCGTAGAGGAGATCAGTTCTACGCCTATATATAGTTTAGATTTTGTATTATTTTTTAATATATATTTGCGAAATCGGCCTGATGGTAGGCTAACGCCTGAAAGCTTGCCAAATTGCAGAATAAAAGAAACTTGTTGCAAAAAAAATTTTTCTTCCTTAAATTACTGATTGCAATTATTTAGGTTTTTATAGTTATTATTTAGTATTATCATAAGAATTACACTACATATCCAATCTGATAACGATTTTTATAGTATGATATTCCATGTACAGGATCTGGTGGGGAACGCTTTCCTTTTATGTTCGTTTAAAGGAAATTAGTAAAATTTTGTTTCTTTTCTTTAACTCCAGCCAAAGAACGAAATCATATTTTTTATCCTGCATCCTTTGGAATTTAATAGCACTATTTCGGAATTAAACGCAATACGCGAACTTAGCAATTTATTAGATATATAGTTACAGGTGACCTTAGATAAGCAATGATAATGAACCTTGCACCTCGTGTATGTTTGCACTTGACTGGTTTGATAAGCCCTTCCAGAAACCCTTATCTACTCCACCACCTTCAGAGTATTTGGAAGCAGAAGCCAGTAACAAAAGAAAGGATTATAGCATCACAACAGACCTAAAACTCGTTTCAACATCGGCTTTCGTAGTTTTATGAAATGTGACATTAGACCGCCTATTTTGATTTCATTGCCTGAATATGAGGATAGAATTAAATTATTAAAAAATACGACTAAACTTAGAGATAGCAAAATTTACATAAACAAAGATTATAGTAAAAAGATTAGAGACCAACGGCTTATTCTTATTGCTAAAAGGAAAGAACTTTTTGAAAAAGGCACTCGATCAAAGCTGAGAGATAATAAACTTATTGTAAACGGTGTAGTTTTTGAAGCTGTAAATGGCCAAGTTGTCAATAAAAATGGAAATAAGATATAGCAAAAACAGAACATAACACTGAATGTAAATAGGACTTTCCAGACTGATAATCAGATTTCTAATATAGTGACCGTACAGCCACTTTATGATAAAACACGCACGGCTAAAACTTCTAAATTTAAAAACCCAAAGGTTACGAAAAATATATCAGATAGAAATACAACTAAAATTAGATATCCACATACGAAAAACTGTGAATCGGCAATAAAAGACAAACAAGTAACCCAGGCCAAACATATAGATACTAAAATAAAAATGTTACAATGGAATATAAATGGATTTAATAGAATAACATCAATATTTCCACTCGTTGAATACCTAAAAAAATACGAACTTTTTGCACCAAGTGAAACATGGATTACGAATGATTTCGAATTATTAACAGAGGAATACTACATAATTCAAAGCCCAGCAATGAAAACAGAACTAAAGGGAAGGGGCTCGGGGGGAATTCTGATTGGAATAAAAAAAACTTTCAACATACGGTTAGAAAAATCGAAACAAACCCTTATTGGATATCTGTCTTGACGCACAAATTTCTAGACAAAACCACCGAGAGTATTTGTTTGTTGTTTGTATATTTACCTCCTAATGCATTACAAGAACAAAATCTAACAAACTTACTTAGGCACATTGAATATCACATGAGTGAAGGTAACGAAGTGCTAATAGCCGGTGATATCAATATAAGAATAGGCAATGCTGGAGGCTTCCATAACCCACTGAAACTAAATTCATCCCTCAACAAATATAGAAAATCTAAAGACCTAATATCTTCTAAACTATCTGACAAACTAAATACCTTCACAGATTCAAATTCTATAACAATAGCTAATGGCAGAACTAAAGGAGATACGTACGGCTCATTCACTTTTATTTCAGAAAGAGGTTCATCGGTTTTGGATTATTTTATGTACACACACGGTTTAACACAGATCATATCGGATATGAGGATCGAAGAACTTTCATATTCAGACCACTTACCAATTGTTTTACAAATTAATACTGGGTATGAAGCTATTAAATCCTCGTACAACAATGAAATACTAACACGAAAATTCATTTGGACGAAAGAAAATGTGGAGATGCTAAAACATAACTTAAGTGATATAGAAGATGGAAATGAAACCGATATTAACACAAAAACAGTAAATTTTACTAAACAGATCTACACGGCAATGGAATCGGCAAATATAATTAAATTCGCAAAACGACGACATCAACTTTCAAAACCTTGGTATGACAAAGATTGTTACATTATGAAAAAAACGACCAAAGTAAGTTTACAAAGATGCAGGAACTCAAATAACATACACGACCGCCAAAAATATATTGAGGCTAGGAGGGAATATTTTAAGCTCCTGCAAAGAAAAAGAGATGAATTTAATAAGGACAAGAATGAAATGATAAAAAACGCCAAAGATCCCAAATCCTTCTGGAATTCCATTGCAGCCTTTAGAAAAAAAAACAATAATACAAGGAGAGATTGATATAAAAGAATGGTTTTTATTTTATAAAAATTTACTGAACAAAGAAAATAATGAAGCTACTTTTACGTTAAACCAGATGATCGGTTGGAAAGATCCAGATTTAGACGCGGAAATAACCCTTGAAGAGATCTATGATGTAGTAAAAAAACTAGCGAATGGCAAAGCAGTGGGACTCGATGGTATACCAAATGAGTTGCTAAAGAATTTACCGATACCGACTTTAACTAAATTGAAAAACCTATTCAACAAAATAATGTCCACAGAAAAATACCCGCAACTCTGGACGAACTCAATAGTACACCCCATATATAAAAGCGGTGATAAGAATAACCCAACAAATTATAGAGGGATTGCCCTCTGCAGTAATATATCTAAATTATTTACTACAATACTAAGAAACAGATTAAACAACTGGATAGAAAAAAAGAGAGATTATTTTAGAAAATCAAGCAGGTTTCCGTAAGAACAGATCATGCACTGACCACATACTACTACTGAATTCACTCATCCAATTATCTTTGAGAAGAAAACGAGGCAAGCTTATGTCTTCTTCGTCGATTTGACTAAAGCTTTCGACACAGTACCACATGATTTACTTTGGCAAAAATTGCATAAAATGGGCATTAGCAATAAATTTGTAATGCTGATAAAAAAACTTTTACCAAGAAGCTAAGATTACTATCCGATGGAAAGAGCAATATTCAAGTAATGAGAAAATTAATTCTGGAGTGTTGCAGGGAGAATAACTTTCCCCACTTTTATTTATCCCTATATATAGTCACGACCGTCAAGGGCCGGCTGGCCGGCCGGTTCTGTCACGGATGCGCGCATCATCATTATGATCATTATCATTATCTAATGATAATAATAATAATAATAATTATTATTATTATTATTATTATCCATCAACATATATAGTCACGACCGTCATGGGCCGGCCGGCCGGCCGGTTCTGTCACGGATGCGCGCGCATCATCATTATGATCATTATCATTATCTAATGATAATAATAATTATTATTATTATATTATTATTATTATCCATATATATATAGTCACGACCGTCATGGGCCGGTTCTGTCACGGATGCGCGCGCACAGGGAGGTCACGTGCTCGCCGGCAGCCAACGGGCGCGCGCCGCCGGCATTACGTCATAGATTATAAACACAAGGTAATAAGGCCAAATAAAAAAATAGTGTGTGATAAGGCACAATTTGGATTATCTACTTATATAATTGCCTTATTCTCTCTGTGTGAAGTTCACGGATAGATTTTGGTCAGAATGGATGAAATAAAAAAAGTGTCAAGGGATGGGAATCGAACCCACGACCTTCCGCTTACCGGGCAGATGCCATGACCACTAGGCTACCCTGGACATATTTTTCCGTTCACATTTTTATTTTTATATTTCAAGACACACACAGTTTGGGGCGGGACGTTTCACAAGAGAGACATCCACGGCGCCAATTTATAATTGTAACGAATAGTATTTTAATTAAAACATTTTTAAAATATATACGCACTCGGGTAAAACCCGGGCGTTGCCCGGGCCATTCGTCTAGTATTATATATGGCCGACCTAATAGAACTTTATAATAACTCAGCACTTACAGGATTTCATCTCCCTGATTTTGGTGTTTTACACCTACTTCTGTATGCGGATGACATAGCCATAATTGGAGAATCGAAAATTAATCTACAAATTAAAATCAATTTACTAAAGTCTTACCTGGATAATAACAAATTAGTTTTAAATGAAAATAAGTCCAAAATAATGGTATTTAGAAATGGAGGAAGACCGGCAAGACACGAAAACTGGTACTGGGGGGACATCCCACTGACTGTTGCGTCCAATATTATGTATTTGGGATTTCCATTCACTACCACTAATAATAGCAAAAAGGTAGCCCTCTTTTATAAAGCCAAAGCAAATACGGCAATAAATGCAACTATTAGACTGATAAAAAAGGAAAAAATTAATTCATTAAAAGTTGCACTGAATTTATTTGACTCAGTTATTAAATCAATACTACTCTATGCGGCCCCTGTGTGGGCTTGGGACAATACTGATATTATAGACCAAATACAGAATACGTTTATCAAAAACTTTCTGAATCTACCAAGATATATACCAGGGTATATTGTAAGGTTGGAAACAGGCAGAATATCTCTGACTTTTACAACGATCAAATTAATTATGAAATATTTCATTAGATTACAAAAAAATGGAAGACAATAGACTACCTAAGCTATGCTGGAATAGATTGAAGGAAATTTCCTTAATGACAAAAAAACCTATAGGATTCTGTAAAAATATCATGGATATCATCAATCATTGTGGACTCACACGGCTAAACTTTAGGTTAAATTATGATGACATACAGATCGAACTTCCGAATATACTAAAAATAAAAATTGAACAGCTATTGCAGCAAGATCTGGCAAAATTATCTCTTACGAAAACATACTCAAACTATAGGTTACTTTATGATTCATTCATTCCAGAACATTATTTTCCATGCAATCTGTCCTCAGCTTTAGTGAGTTTTATTGCACAGATCAGATTAATATCAACATTGATCAAAGAAAATCATATCTACGTAATTAAGAAAGAAGATTTGTACTGTAGGTTATGCGGAAGTCAGATAACCGATGAAATATACCATTTTACTGCTGAGTGCGGGGATCTGGAAGGAGAGAGAAAAAAGATCCTGAAAAGTCTTCCTAGACCGCATTTGAACTCAATAAAGATAATAAAAACTGTTTCAGATAAGAAAAGTTGGGCAATAGAACTGTTCAACTATCAAAAAGCGGTTGTAAATAAAATTGCACTCGTGGAAGAGAGAAGAACAGGGGCACAATAAAAAAGTCACCCTGTTTACCATACCTTAATTGTAAATACTCCATCTCTCCCTTTTCTCTTGTGTTGAATATTGTCTGTAATTCCACGGCGAATCTGTACAGGGCAAGACGCCCTAATAAAGTTGTTTTGTTGTTGTTGACATTAGACATTGGTAACCAGTAGCAAAGACTACATTTCTGGGAGGTCGAGAATAGGTCTTGAAGATTAAGAAGGGTATCTTGCGTAGTCTTAAACAATGGATGTCGGAGCATGCAATTTGCCTGAGGAAAATTGTACATTACCCAGCAAGATTTAAAGATGCTCACGAAGGTGGACGTGAGGGAAGAATGACAGAACATAATATCCCGATGGACGCCACCGAGCGTAAAACCACGTGACGTGAACCAATTGAAGAGTGGGTCATTGTGGCGGGATGTGTAGAAAGCAAGGCTGATGCACCTAATTCGCTCAGATTTTCCAAGATTGACTAACCGACATGCCAAGTTAATCTACGCAAGATATAGTTATGCCAACCTGCACCTACTCAGATGTGTCTAGGCTCGGTTCACCTCTGTCATACCACGAGAAATCACTGCGACAGCCATGTCTTAACGAGATAAATCTTTAGTACCATTATGATATATATAATTTGAACATTCAATCCCGTGTTCTAGTGAGACTTCGATGGGAAAGCGTGCTGAGTCAAACCAGGTCAGGTCAAAATACTCAATATCATCGAGGACGTGAGAGAAGTTAGTCTACAATCGATAGTAATTTTTGAACCACCGCGTTGTGAATAAATGTAATCCTAGCATAACGAGTAGAACAATCTAATACAATGATTCCAAATTTATTTTTATTTTAGCTGAAAAAGTTCAGGCTGGACTAAAGAAAGAAACATTACGAAAAACCTTGATATATGTAAAACAGAGTGCGTGCATAGCTAATGTTTCCAACAGAAGCACTCTAGACATATCGTCCCTACAACTGCAAACTATCGAATGTGAAAAATTCAATTTTTCATCATCTCATTACTGAGAGCCTTTTTTTTTTACCCCGCAGACGACGCCTGTGGAATTTTGGCGGGACATAATATGTCGCCCATTTCCCGCCAAAATTCCACAGGCGTCGTCTGCGGGGTAAAAAAAAAAGGCTCTCAGTAATGAGATGATGAAAAATTGAATTTTTCACATTCGATAGTTTGCAGTTGTAGGGACGATATATACAGAACAGGGAAATTCTCAGGAACAGGATAGACAAACACTTTTGCAGTAAAAATCCTGGATTTGCATATCTTGTACCTTTTAAGTAAATAAGTTGTATCACCTTGCAGTAACCAAACAGTACCAGTTCAAAGTCCAGATAAGATAACTGTCAAAATTCGTCAGCTTTATGACGTGAGACAAGGTGTAGACTTTGTGATGTGGGCGAAGACCATAGTCACTAATGTGAACATTAAGAACGTGTATATATATATAGAAAGCTGTATAAGAATCAGTCATTTCGTAAAATTTTAATATATATTAAATGGGAGAGATCAAATTAAGCAAAAATCTTTCTTTTATAGAATCTTTTTTTATTTTCAAAACTTTGAATTTGAACTTTTATGTTAAAATCTTCAAATTTTCACATGTCAATACATTTGTAAGTGTAGACATTTGGTCTGGTTTAAATTTTTGGCAACTAAGTGTAACCCATTTAGCGTAATATCGGGATTTATTCCCGATGACGGGTTTCGAGGAAACTCCAGGGGGATGAAAAAGAGTTGAATGGCGTTAAGAGATAGGATGAAAAAGGGTCGAATGGTGTCGAAAGAGAGAAATGTTAAGAGATATTAAAGGACTCCTGCGATATCAAAGTGGGTTAGCGTAATATCGGGATTTGTTCCCGATGACGGGTTTCGAGGAAACTCCAGAGGGATGAAAAAGAGTTGAATGGGGTTAAGAGATATGATGAAAAAGAGTTGAATGGTGTCGATAGAAGGATGGTGAAAAGGGTGGAAATCGACAGAAAGAAGTGTTGAAAGAGATGGAAAGAGATGTAGTAAAAGGGTGACGAAGGATGTCGAAAATCGACAGAGAGAGAGTGTTGAAAGATGTGAAGAGGTGTTGAAAGAGATAAAGTCGATGGAAAGTTGACAATGAGGTTGTAAATAGACGGTAGAGGCTGATAGAAGGACTGTAGAAAGATGATAAAAGAAGGTATGATTGATGTTTAAAGAGTAGAGTTGTTGACTCTACTATTGCCTTGATAGAATAATTTTGACCTTTTATCATGCGGTGTGAATAGATAATTTGTTTGTTTTTTTTTTTTGCCTAGAGGCCAATAGTTGTAAATAGCATAAAAACATGCACTGAGAATTGGTATGGGCTGATTTACCTAAAATTATTCTACAGAGTTCATAAAATTTATATTTAGATCAGGGAACAAACGATGTCTCATTTCTGCAAAGTTCGAACAGTCATAGATAAGGTGGAGAGCAGTTTGTTCAGTTTCTCCGCAGGAACAATTTGGTGTTTCTGATAGACCTCTTTTATGTAAGTATTTCTGGAATTTTCGGTGTGATGGGACAAATTGAGTAACTATAAAATTTGGATGAAACTGTGTAGGAATTACGTTTGGAAAAATAGTGCGAATTGTGTAATTAGCATTATGAATGGATTGATACAAATGATTCATAATAATAGTTTTTCTTCGCCAATTATTGTTGTTAATATTTCCCTGGTAAATTTTGCTCTTCAGTTCGCACTACATTGATTTATAGTTGAGATCTTCTTTTATGAAGATTTCTTATGTGAAAGGAGGTGTGGACATTCGAATGATATGGGTCAATATCCATGTACCACTGAGATAAGAATATTATGTTGTGGTGAATGAAGTTTCTGTAAAGAACATATGAGCCCCTCAATGCACAGATTGATTAACTCCATAAATAATCGGGAAAAAAATGTTTAATTTTTGTTGAAAGTCTAAAAATCTATATGTCATATAGATTTTTAGACTTTCAACAAAAATTAAACATTTTTTTCCCGATTATTTATGGAGTTAATCAATCTGTGCATTGAGGGGCTCATATATAAATATATGGAAACCATATTTCTCTAGCATAAGTGGTTTTCGATCGTATGGGTTATTTATAAATTGTGCTTCTTATATTCAAACCTCCAAGATATTTTGCAAATTGAGAAAAGAATGTTCTTTATTTTGTTACATTGAGCTACAATATCCTCTATGTGACTTGAAAGACTTGTTTTTGTTATCAGAGACTCCGAGTATCTTGATTTGATCGGTAATTTTCAGGTCTACTCCTTTGTTTTCTATTGTTAAATATAAGGCTGATTATGAAAATAAGTTAAAGTTGTTTTTCGGTTGATAAAGATAGTTTAGTTTCATCGCACCAATTGTCTATCACATGTAGAACTGTATAGATTAAATTTCTCAAGTCTATTATATTTGTGGATCAGAGAACGATATTCACATCATCAGCATATTCTACAGGACGAATTTTTGATATTTGAGTAAGGCGGAAGAGGAGACCGTTGAAAATAACGTTCCAAAGTAACGGAGACAGTGTTCCTTCCTGTGGACATCATTTGTTTAGTTGTTTTGATACAATAAATCCAGCGTATTCAAATAAGACTTTATGGTTTTGAAAATATGATTATATTTTTTTATCAAATGGAGTGTTCAGCTGATCAAGGGATTTAATTATAATTGGATGCCAGGAGTTGTCGCAGTAATATCTACTAGAAGTAGGGCGACTAGTTGTTTTCCTTTAAATTCTATGATGCTCCTAGTTATTTCTTCAAGAGCGGAGATCGTTGAACGTCCCTTCAAGTGTTGACTTGTGTTCAGCAGGGGAGTTAAGTGATCCATCATATTTCTGGCAATCTATTTCTCAAAGATTTTGGCTAAGTTGGGAAGGAGGCATATAGGGCGAAAGGATTTATAACTCATATTGTTTGGCTTGTTGGGTTTGTTGAAAAAACGTACGGTGGAGTTTTCCCAAGAAAGAAGGAAATTAATCATTTTCATGCATTTATCGAAGGTCCTTAATAGAAGGAGTTTCATTTGATTATATGACCATTATATCATCCGATTCGAAATACGATCTATTCCTGGAGATTTGGTTTAGCTGTGATATCATTGTATCAAGATCAGCTTCTGTAAAATGTTCAATTATTTCAAATAATTAATATTTTATATTAAGAGGCAGCTACTTAACATATCTTAAAACTATTATCGTAAATATTTTTCAGGAATGAGGAAAATCCTATAGAATCTTTTAGAAAAATACCATGTCACTGTATAGGTTGTGAATATGGGCAATGGGCCATACCAAGCCAGATTTTATTTTCCAAAGGATTATACATATACTAGCCCTTTGTATGCTGTTTGCTGATGACCAATCCTAGACACTAGTCTTAAAATAATTCTTCTGTTCCCAAAAATACTCCGCATATAAAGAAGGATTTTTTTTTTTTTTAAATAACGAATTTGAAACGACAAAAAAATCTTTATTTCATCTTTTTCATTATAATATTTCCTGAACATTGAATAAAAAAACGACATCGCTGTGTTTATAAATGAATAGAATATTTTCACCAAGGTATTGATTGCTTCCCAAGAGAAAGAGCAACTTTTTCAGAAGTCTTCCACTCTAGTAGTTCCTTTGTCTTTTTTTTCAGAATTCCAAATGAACAGAAATCCAAAAGATTGGTATCAAATGATTCTGCAAGGACCATAGTATATGGAATATTATGTAATCCAGTTGTGAAAAAAAGTCTGGTAAACGTTTCACAAAACAATGATGCGAAGTTTGGTATACAAATTTCGCAGTGATGATTCGTTTGTAGGCTGTTACAAGGATTTTAGTGCACTGTAAAGGAGAAAACAAATATATCAACTACTCCACCATTGAAAATTTGGATTTATAAGAGTCTAAAGAAAAGCAGTGGGTAAGGATTTCCACATAAAAGAGGGAAGAGGTTAAAAATTGAGTGAAACAATAAAAACGTGTTCATTAGTCGTTTCACATTAAATGACATAAAATATTTATTTTTCCTATTTTAGGGCATTTTAAAAACCTTTTTTACAATGAAAATTTATATTTATTAATTATTTAATTTTAGTCGCGTGAATTCTAAATTTATAAATTTACCATAGCCAATATAAATTTACAAAACATGATAATCAAGAGAATCAAATTTTACCCAAAATAAATTTAATATCCATACGAAAATAGCAAGCCCCCAATATCTATATATATAAAATTGAATGTCTGTCTGTCTGTTTGTCTGTTTGTCTGTGGTCTGTGTGTACTCTATAGATTTAAAAACCGTACATCCAATCGCCGTGAAATTTTGGGATATTATTAGGCATATCCCCGGAAAGGTTTACGAAAAATAATATCTTGAATATCTTTAATATCCTTAGAGTTATTTGCAGATTTGTAGCTTTAACTCGCAAGCAGTGCCACCTTGCGACGAGAATGGATTCATCCGGCCGGCGGCAGTCCAAGGACAAGTTCAAGGACAGTCCAAGTACCCACCGACCAATCAGGGCAGAATTGGTGACACAGCTGTGCCAAGTAGACAAGAAAAAAAGCCTCGCGGGAGCTTGCCCAAGATGACCTCCGGGAACTTTAATCCATCTTCCATAAACAACCATGAATTTATTCAACCTTATCGAGTATTTTTCAAGGGACCGGGAAAAAATGTTCACTAGATAAAACGATGATTTTGTAATGTAGAAAATTAGGAAAGACAAAATTCAGAATGACACGGCACACAGGGACCGGGAAAAAATGATCACTTTATCGAGAGATTCAAATTTACGAGTTTCAAATTATCAAAATATATATATTTCTTTTTATAAGTTTATAGAGAATTGTTTTAACAAATGTTCGTTAGACAAACCTTTACTCGGGTACCGATTAATATTGATTTTATTCAACTTATCGAGTATTTTTCAAGAGACCGGGAAGAAATGTTCACTTTATCGAGAGATTCGTTAGACAAACCTTTACTCGGGTAAAACACGGGCGAAGCCGGGTACATCCGCTAGTTATTAAATAAAAAGACTCCCACACTATATTGTTGCGTTGTTAATTGACAAAGAATAACTTGCGTGGGTTCAAATGATCTTAAGAACTTTATTAAAGCCTAATCAATAATTACAGAAGAATGCAAAATAAAACAACAACAAAGAAAACAGCGGTTACAAACTCACCAACTGCAGCAAAGTGAAGGAAGGCAGAAGCAGAACAGGAGGCAGAAGTTTGTAAAACCTTCTAGAATATTCCCGGAAGTATACCGTCCCCTTTTATTATTCTAGGTAACTATATTATAACTTGAAGTAAACGAAAATTTTGCGCTACAAATAATAAAAGTAAAAATACAACCTTTCGCAATGAGTTTCTTTTAAAAAGTTTCTTAAAAAAAAAAAGAAACTCATTGCGAAAGGTTGTATTTTTACTTTTTTTATTATATTATAACTTATGATACAATATAATACACTGCGGCCTGTGATTGTAAAACAACAACAACAACAACAACAAAAAAAGCCTTTATTTAGGGTCACTGACCCTATACAGGATTCACCAGAGGTATGCATAAGAACAAAGCAGTGAGACAAAGGAAATAACGATATATACAGAGTAAGAAGAAAAAGAAAAAAAACAAGAAAAAAAAAAAGAAAGAGGGAAGCAAGAAATCAACACAAAAAGAGTAGCAGTAAGAAAGTGAGGAGTGAGTATCACTTGGCCTTCTTCTGAGATATGGACTTGTGGAAACCATAAAACGCCGTAGCAATATACTTATTCTGGGTCATATTGTCAATTATTGATGGAAGTGAAGCACAGAGTTGCCCAGTTTTGAGCATAAGGGTTCTTCTTTCTTCTTTCAGAGCAGGGCAATCAAAAATATAGTGAGTGATTTCATTTTTTTGTTTTGAATTACAGAAGGTACAAATCGGGTCCTCACCGCAGAGCATCTTGGTGTGGTTTTCTCTAAAAAAACTTGAAAGTATTCTAACTTGTGCGAGTAGTCTTACAACCGGGAAAGGAAAATCTCCTAAAAGGTATCCCTCCGTCATGAAAGATATGTGAATGTCTTTGTAGTGAGAGTATAGCTTAGATTTATCCATTCTTGTAAGGTCGTTTTGTATAGATTGGTCTGCCGCTGTTTTTAAGAGCCCTGTAATCGCGCTCCTCAGCGTTTCAGGGTCATCACAGGAAACAAGTGCAGGGGATCCATTATTGTTAAGCAGATTGGTGAGCTTTTTAATGAAACCGATGGGTGTGCCCGAAGCATTAGACAGTTCCCGTGTTCTATTAAAACATATACGTGGCAATCTGTCACTGCTCATATTCAACACCCGCAGCCAATACTTCAGGGTTAATTTTAAGGCTGTTACACTCAATGAGATACGACCGGTTTCTAATCTGATTAGGTAGCCTGGAGTGTATCTGGGCAGATTCAGGAACCTACGGATAAATATGTCTTGTATACTATCCAATAAGTCTTTATGCTCTGTTGCCCACAATGGAGCGGCATACATCAGGACAGCTCTCACTATTGTATCAAAGAGTTTGGTTGATAAATTTATTGACTTTGCTTTTGATTTTATTAATATTGGGTGTGCGGCGTTAATTGCTGTAAGTGCTTTTCCTTTAAAGTAATTTGCCGGGTGAGTAGTTGTTATTGTTGGTGTCAGAGGGAATCCCAAGTATGTATATCTTGAAGTTATTGTTATGGGTTTATCATTCCAGAACCATCTATCCTTATTTGAGGGTTTACCTCCATTACGGAACACCATAATCTTTGACTTGGACTCATTTAGTGTCATTAAGTTCTCATCGAGATATTCTTTCAGTATTTTGATCTTCTTTTGGAGGTTCATCCTGGACTCACCTATAATTGCTATGTCGTCGGCGTACAGCAATAAATGGATATCTCCAAATTCTGGCAAATTTACACTCGGCAGGTCTGAGTTATTATAAATTTCGATTAAGTCCGTGATAAATAATATAAATAGCAGTGGGGAAAGTGGTTCTCCCTGGAGGACTCCCGAGTTTATCTTAATACTTTCCGTAAATGATCCCTTCCATCTGATAGCTATAGTTGCTTGTTCGTAGTAACTTCTGATCGTACTTATGAATTGGTAACTTATGCCTAGGTTGTAAAGTTTTTTCCAAAGTATTGAGTGAGGTACAGTATCAAATGCCTTCCTTAGATCGACAAAAAAGACATATAGTTTTCCCCTCTTTTTTCTTAATGATAGTTGGATTAAAGTAGTTAGTGTAAATATGTGGTCAATACATGATCTTCCTTTTCTAAATCCCGCTTGGCTGTGATTGTAAAACGACACTTGAAGTTTACACCGCATGAGTTTCTTTTCAACGAAATATCAAAATTGTTTATTTCAAGGTAAAACATCGACTATTTCTAACCTTTTTGGATGAGGTATGAAAGGGTGAATTATGAAGAGTAATGACGAACGGAAAAATAAAAGTGCCCAAGGATGGGAATCGAACCCACAATGTTCGGCTTACCGGGCAGATGCCATATCCACTAGGCTACCCTGGACGTATTTTTCCGTTCGTAAATGATACATAAAGTAACTTAAAATACACTGCGGCCTGTGATTGTAAAACGACGCTTGAAGTTAAACCGCATGAGTTTCTTTTCAACGAAATATCAATTTTTTTTATTTCAAGGTAAAACATCGACTATTTCTAACCTTTTTGGATGAGGTATGAAAGGGTGAATTATGAAGAGTAATGACGAACGGAAAAATAAAAGTGCCCAGGGATGGGAATCGAACCCACAATGTTCCGCTTACCGGGCAGATGCCATGTCCACTAGGCTACCCTGGACGTATTTTTCCGTTCATAAATGATACTTAAAGTAACTTATAATACAATATAATACACTGCGGCCTGTGATTGTAAAACGACACTTGAGGGTCCAGGGTAGCCTAGTGGACACGGCATCTTCACGGTAAGCGGAACATTGCGGGCTCGATTCTCATCCCTGGACACTTTTGTTTTTCCGTTCGTCATTACTCTTCATAATTCGCCCTTTCATACCTCATCCAAAAAGGTTAGAAATAGTCGATATTTTACCTTGAAATAAAAAATTTTGATATTATAACTATTGCGATTTCACCGCCACTCTGTGTTGTGGCAACGATCTAAGTTCTATAGAAGGAGTCGCTCACCTCTATTCTTGGTCGGCAGGGTTGAAGGTTCAAAATTGTGGTGTCGCTTTTTAAAATGTACGACGAAAACAGGAGGGAAATTTATATTTATTATAAATTAAGAAAATAAGTAAAGTATTATTTAATTAATTATATATTTAAATATTTACACTAAAAGAATCGGGGATCAGGGCAAATTATCGCGTTCGAAAGTTGTTTACAAGTTCTTCTGTTATTGTTCTCATCCCAGCCGCTGCATCCCCGTAGCCCCCTCCGTCGGCCTCCCATTGGCTGCTTCGAACTTCTTCTTTTCCAACATTTCTCCCACCTTTGAGTTGGCGCCTCGACGACTCAAACATGGAAAGGAAAAGTTCAGTAGATC
>CP092863.1:135558187-135747488 GCA_030710605.1 Cordylochernes scorpioides
CAGTCAGTTGGATCTCTTGATGGGCCGTCCGTAACTTGACACAACATTTGGGGTTTCAATGTGATGTTGCTCTTGTTGTGAAATCAAGGGGTCCTCTTCAGTTGTCAATCGAACTTCTTGTGTGGGAGATCGCTCCGTTAGAGGGTCTCGACATCTTATCTCGGGCGTTATCTCTAAATTGTGGAGTTTTGAATAGGTCGTATTTTATCACCTGATGAAGTTTTCACTTTCGCAACCCTCACAAATCCGTCTTTTCCTGGATAGAGTTGGATTATTCTGGCTAACGGCCAGTGTAGTCTCTTTAAACTCTCATGTTCAATGAGCACCATGTCTCCCACCTTGAATGGTATGGTAGTCTTCAGGCGTCTCGTTTCTTGTCTCAGGAATCCAAAATATTCGATACGAAATCGTTCTCTAAGATCTTCTCGTACACGTTTGATATATTTATATTTGCGGGAGAGGGTCTGGTTATCAATCAAGTCCAGGTCTGGAACGCCAACCTCTTTGACCTCATGTAAGAACAACGAAGGTGTCAATGGAACGAGATCCTCATTTTCTTCAGTTAGGTAGGTCAGAGGACGCGTGTTCACCAAGCTTTCGACGTCACACATTACCGTGGACAGTTCTTCATATCCCAAGGAGGTTTGACCGAGAATGCTAAAGAGTAATTGTTTCATCATTCCTATCAAACGCTCCCACAATCCATCCCACCAAGGAGCACCAGGAGGTATGAATTTCCAGGTGATGTTTTTCAATGTGGGATCACATTTTAATCTCGAAAAATCAATCTTCTTTAAAGTATTAGCCATGCTTTTGAAATTAGTCCCATTATCCGAATACACAATCAATGGTCGGCCTCTTCGAGCAATAAATCAGCGGAAAGCTTGGAGGAAGGCTTCCATAGACAAAGATGGCACAAGTTCCAGATGAACTCCTCTATACACTGCACATGTGAAGATGACAATCCATGCTTTCTTCTTATTCTTTAAGATAAGATGTCCAGTTAGATCAACTCCTACTATTTCGAAAACTGCAGCATCTCGTACTCTGTCTTCTGGTAATGATGTTGATTCGACGGTAGCTGGTGTCGCGGTGAATCGTTTACAGCGAATGCATTGATTGATGATCTTCTTGACGGTTTTCCTGGATCTTAGTATCCAATAGTTTTCTCTCAGAATACCGAGGAGCGTTTGAAGACCGGCGTGCCCGTGGGTTTCATGGTTCCACCTGATGAGCAAAGAGACCAAGAAGTGATCTGAGGGCAATAAAATGGGCATTCTAAAATTAGCGAAATCTTCTCTTCTGCAAATTTTAGTTTTTATTCTTAAAATCCCTGAAGAGTCTACTAGTAACTTAAAGCCTTGTAGTTTCTTATCTTCATGCCCTGAAAACGATTCTCTCTGGATAAGTCTCATCAGTATTATTTCTTACTTAGTGATTTCTTCTGTACTGAGATCTTCTGAAATTATCTTTCTTCTATCAATCTTGGCGTTGTTGAAGAATCTGTATATCCAGGCGATGATTCGTACTATTCTTAAAAAACGGGAATAACGTTCAAATAAATTTTCATTTTCTCTTGTCGTACACAAGGTGTTCAGGATGGTCTTGCGCCTTTCAGAATAAACAATCTCCAAATCAGGGATAATGGTTGATTTGGGCCACTCTTCTTGAGATTCCTTTAACCATGCAGGTCCCTCCCACCATCTTGTCTCCTTAAGTGTTTCTGCTGAACATCCCCGAGATGGGAGGTCTGCCGGGTTTAATCGGCCTGGTATGTGGCGCCAAGATTCGGGGGAGCTAAGATTATGAATTTCCTTAACACGGCTCATCACAAAGGCTGCCCAGTTGTCTTCCCTTTGGATCCAACAGAGAGCATTGGTCGAAACGGTCCAATAAAATCTTGGAATTTCCTCAAATTCCAGATCTTGTATGACGTTAGCTGCCAAACGAGCTCCAATCAGACAAGCCAAAAGCTCCAATCTTGGGATGGTGAGTTTCTTCAGTGGAGCTACTCGTGTTCGAGCCTGTATTAATTGGATGTCCACTCTATCTTCCTTTTCAATGTGGAGTAAAATACAGGTTGCATAGGCAAACTGACTGGCGTCGCAAAAGATGTGGAGAGTGGTTTTCTCTACATGGGAGTCCTTAAAACAGAGCCATCTAGGAATTTCTATGTTAGGCAAGTGTTTCAGTTTGCTAAACCACTTCCAAAATCTTTGTACTAAACATCCAAGTAGGACTTCGTCCCATGTCAACTTCTGTGTCCAAGTTTCCTGTAATATCAGCTTGGGAATTAAAGTCACAGGACAAGCAACTCCTAATGGATCAAATATCTTGCTTGCAATTGAAAGTACTTTTCTCTTGGTGGTTGGTCCAATTAATTCAAAATCTTCCAAACCAATTGTCAGTTTGTCTCTATCAGTATTCCATATTATTCCTAAAATGTTCACTTCCTTATTCAGTGGGTTCATAAGAGAAAGGTCTGTAACGTTACTCACCCAATCTCGGAGATTGAAACAAGCTGTAGAGAGCAGTTCAGTAGATTCTTTCACGAATTTCTCCGTTTCCTCAACATTCTGAAAACTGGCTAAACAATTGTCAACCTAAAAGGATGATTTCGACTGTTCAGCTGTGATATTTAAATGTTCAGGAGCCTTTTCTAAGTGGAAAGATAAGGTAGCCTTTAAAAGATACGGACTAGTGGTAATTCCAAAAACAACCCTTTTATGTCGATACGTGATCAATCTTCCGTCTTCTGTGTGCCACTCTCGGTCTTCTTCTTTTATTCCAATTTGTAAAAATGCTTTCTCAATATCGGAAGAGACACCTACTTCATATTTCCGGAATTTATTTAAAAGTTTTGGTATAATTTCTATCAAATTGGGTCCCTTATCCAGACAGTCATTCAGGGAAAGTTTACCTCTCTTCCGGGCCGACGCATTGAATACTGGCCGTATTCTAGAAGTTTGACTGTTCCTTTTATACACTGGTCGATGTGGCAGGTAGTGTACACCATCTAGTTTATCCTCTCTGGCATACTCGATTATCCCCTGATTCATCCATTCTTCAAAGATTTGTCCATACTATTTCATGTCTCCAACTTCTTCAAGTTTTCTTCTCACAGAACTTAGTTGGTTTTCGGCTAGGTTTCAATTCAAAGGAATCCTTTCCTTGTCTTGCACCCAGGGTAGAGCTACCTCATAGCGCCCCTCAATATCTCTCGTCCTGGTGTGGGCGAAATGTTCCTCCATTTCAGCTTGTAATGACTGAGTCTTCTTCTCAACCTCCGCGTCAGAGACCCTAATTGCATCAAATTTCCACAAGTTTTTTAAATCCAAAGATAAAAGTGTGGTCACGCAAAGGGAGCTGGTGTTATCTCTCACCTACGTCGGAGGAATTTTTCCCATCACAGTCCATCCTAGTTTGGTACGGATTGCCACAAGTCCAGATGAGATTCTTCTCTGATCATCAGTTAGCAATCTCCCGGCGATGTCCGCCCCTATAAGAACTTCTATACGGTCTCTCATCAAATCAGACACGTCGAGCTCTTCACTCCCTTCTAAAAATGATCTTGGACACACCGGAGGTATGCTTCCACAGATAAGGGGTTGACCTAGTGCTTCAAACTCACAGCGATAGGAATTATTGATGTCAGATAAATGAATGGTATAGACCTCATGTTCAACTACGTCGGTACTCGATCCTCCAAACAAGGAATGCCGGAAGAACTCTCTCTTAGATTGTTCGTATTCCATTTCCATTGCTGTGCTATGTAAAATATATTATCTTTGGGATCCGGTGTCTATTATAGCTTGTGCCGTCTTCTCCGTTCTGTTCCCTTTGAGAGTCACTCTCAAAGTAGGTAACAAGACGTCTGGGGAGGTTGATAAGTTGGTGAGAGTTTTATCTTGCACCGTTGGAGACTTAGAAGATCCACCTCTATCTAAAATCAGTTTTGAGCACATGACATCCAGGTGGGAAGACATGTTGCAGATCGAACAACGGACTACATTTTTGCAAAATTTACTTAAATAAGAAGGCCGAAGACATTTATAACAAACACCTTTTTTCCTCATGAGTGATCTCTTTTCGTTTAAACTCAAATTAGCGGCAAAGTTACACATAGGGCTTCCATGATTGTCTTTACCACAAAATACACATTCATTAGATTTGTGAAATGAATTCAAAAGTTCTGAACCTGTCGCAATTGTAGAATCTGGTCTTTAGATGTTTGTTTACTAAATTAGGTTTAGAAGTTGATTCATTCCCGGTACCGATTTCGTTTCTAAAACTCTTCTCCCGTGCAGTTAATTGTCTTTCTAGAAAGGTAATCAAGTCATTAATTACGTAACCTGTCGGGAGTTCTTTGTTCAACTCCAAATTAAGGTCGGCAGGTAGAAGCTTTATTATTATCGGACACAACAGTTGTCCGTAAACATCAATGGAAACGTTTAGTGACTCGAGACTTCTTATTTGAACAGAAAGGTTGTCAAAAAGTTCGCGGAAGGTTCTTACATCGCTTGACGTTTTGAGTGGTCTCATTGACAACAAATTGTTCATATGTCGGTTAATCGCGTAAAATCTGTCTTTAAGCGATTTTATAGCTTTTTCATAATTGTCCGCAGATAAAGCGAAACCTTCGAATGTGTTTAGTGCAGTTCCGCCGAGATGTGTCTTCAGATAGTTAAATTTATCGATCGGGTTCAGTGAGTTGTTCTGGTGAATAGCTGCATCAAAAGAATTCCAGAACGTCAGCCATTCACTAAAGTTTACATAAAATTTCGATATCATCAATTTCGGAAGCTTCACAGTCGTGCAGGAAGGTACATAATGTCTCATTTCGGGTTCATCTATTCGTGAGTTTGAATCCTGTATATTTTCGCCACGAGAATCTGATTGGCGAATCTTTTTATTTGCCCTAAATCTCCAAGTAATATATTTCTCTCGATATTCCTCTACCCCCTGTAATTCCCTCTCTAAATCGCCAGTTTCAAGAAAAGCGTTTCTATTTAGTGATCAACTAATTTAAGTTCATTAAATAATTCTCATTCAATTGTTCTAATAATTCTTCAAGTTCAATTCTCATTAGCGTGTCAAGTCCACTTTCAATCTTATTGCATGTTTTCGTTAAATATGATCTGTTAATAGCACGCTTCTTCTTTAAACGTAGTGTTAATTAATAGCAAAAATAAATAGAATTTACAAAAAGCCTTTATTTATTGCTTTTAATTTTAATTGAATTTGAAATATATTAAAGATAATATTATTTATTTACACATATAAATATATGTTCATAAAGGGCACATCTTGGATTCAATAAATAATCTTTTATTTCCGATATTTCAATGGGCTAAACGGCCATCTTTTTCAAGGATCTCATCCCCTCTCGCGGCAAGCCGCGCATTACACTTGAGACACGGGCGTCTCACAATCTCTTCGGGCGAAAATCATCCAAATGAAAATGTAATGTATACAAATAAATATCGTACAATACTAATTAAAATAAATGAATAAATAGAGTGAAAAGTAAATATCTATATATACAAAATAAATATTCGGCTATTGCATTATGAATGAAGACATTTCACTGAAGTTCATATATACATAGAGGTTCCTATTCTAGGAGCATCTAAATTGTGTGTACATGTCCGGTATATCGATCTTTCGGTTTATGCTATTTCTGTCTTCCAAAGAACTCCAACTCTCCAAGAATAGCCTGCTGTGCTTTTTTTATATCTTGGTGTATTATTGATGTTTGTTCAAAGTCTGGAATGTGGCCATTGATGAGAGCATGATCTACTAATAAGGAGGTCGGGTTATGGTGTTTTAGGGCTGATTTGTGCTGGTTGATTCTTTCTATTAATGGTTTACCGGTTTCTCCTATGTAGACGGCTTGGCAAGACTTGCATGGTATTTTGTATATGGCATTGGTTCTATTGTTTGGTTCAGTGACCTTTTTTGTATCAGGATGGCGGAGGATGTTGTTAAGATTCGAGGTAGATTGGAATCTTGTTGTGATATTGTAGTATTTTAGTTTTCTAGCTATTCTTTCACAGCCATAGCTGTATGGTAGGGAGCAAAAAATGTTTTGGGATGAAGTTTGTCTATTGTTTGTGGGTGATATTCTCGGTCTGTAGAAATGCTTTTTGATAAACGGTTTAGGGTAATTATTGCTAAGTAGTTCTTGAAATATCTTGGTTCTTTCTTTTTTGTGTCGTTATCGTTTGTTGAAAAGTGTGTGGTTAGTCTTTTTGAAAGAGGTTTTACCACGGAAATTTTATGGTGGATGGGACCAAATGAATTGAAGTTCAGATAGCTTCCAGTATGGGTAGGTTTTCGGTATATTCGAGTTTCAATTCTATCTTGGTTTCTGGTTAATTGTATGTCTAGAAACGGTAGGGAGTTATTTTTTTCTATTTCAAAGGTGAATTTTAGAAAGGGTTTGAGGTTATTAAAAAAATTCAGAATGGTGGAAAGATCAACTTTTGTGATGCATAGTATATCATCAATATAAATATATAAAAACTAAAGAACAAAATTAAATGAAACCAAAACGTAAACATTGGCAACCGCCATTTTTCTTTGTCTGCAAGCACCTGTTCTATACTCGATCCTGCGCAGGCGCACACCACGCCCACCGCCACCATGTGTTGCTCGATGGGGTCGTGTTTTCGAGCCGCTCGCCCACTATAATGGATATTTAACATACTCCCACCTATGGTTTGAGGAAGAGAATCATACAATTAAGATAAGTGATATATATGTGGTACATAAAAGGAGTTAAGCATTATAAATTGAGTCTCTGTGGTGGCTTGACCACGCGTCCACATCGAGTTCGCTTAGCCTCACTATGCTCTTCTTCAATTGTAGTATCTCCTTTGGATCGAAGAATTGAATCCCCACTTGAAACTTCCAGGGGGTAGAGCTTCTGCACAGGGCGTATAAGGGTTCCCAGTTTTGTGCGAACTTTAGCAACCCGAGAATGTCCATCTCTTCCTGGAAACAGTTCCACTATTCTTGCCATAGGCCAGTGGAGTCTCCTCTTGTCTTCCACCTTCACTATAATCACATCACCCACACTCAGTTTCGGAGTCCTCTCATTGGCCTTCTGGACAAGCTGGCCCAGATATTCACTCCGAAAGCGACTTCTGAGAGCTTCTCGCAGCCTTTGGCAATGCCGATATATATCTTGAAATTTCTTTGAATCCAACTCTTATCAAGATCTGGAACTCCCACGTCTTTTGATTCATGTAGAAACATGGAGGTGATAAAGGAATCAAACTATCAAAGTCCTCATGAATGTATGTCAGCGGACGACTGTTGATTGTAGCTTCTACATCACGTAGGATAGTGGACATCTCTTCATAGTACACTGAAGAATGGCCCAAAATTCGAACAAGGAGATCCTTGATGGAACGAATAAGACGCTCCCACCAACCACCCCACTATGCAGCAGTAGGAGGTATGAACTTCTAACTTATTTTGTGAAGATTTTGGTCTAACACTATTTTTTTCCAGTTTAAAGCCTTGAGAGCATTGTTAGCGCCCACAAAATTAGTACCATTATCAGAATAAATGACTGTTGGTCGCCCTCTCCGGGCTATAAATCTTCTCAGAGCTTGTATGAAAGCTTCAGTACTTAATGAGGTTACAAGTTCCAGGTGTATAGCTCTGAAGACGGCACAGGTATATAGAACAATCCATGCCTTGGTCTTGTTCTTGAGGTAAAGTGGACCAGCAAGTTCTACTCCCAGTATTTCAAAGGCTGTGGCACATAATTTGTTTATTTTTTATTTGGTCTTGCTTTTTTGGTATTTTTAAAATTGCCCTTGACTATTAGAAAATTATGCAAATTTCCTTTTTATTTATATATCATTTCAAAAAGTACGTTATTGTGTAAAAATTTCCAATTTCCCACACTTTTAAGAACCTGCAACAATAACTAATCCGGGTATTTCAGTATTGAAGATATATTACATTTATAAAAGTTGCTTAACTATTTAGAGATGAAAGTGCCGGATTAGGTGCCCTTAAAAATGTTTAATTTGACTGTTTCTTCTTGAACAGCCGAGAGTGGAGAAAGTGAAATTTTCAGGTTGAGAGGACCATTTTCCTTTATTAAAACTAATCATTAGATTTTTTTTTGTCATTTTTTAGATACCAAAGTCCAGTTTGGTTACTTGCACTCACTGGAAATTTGCAGTAAGGGCAGTAGAAATTGTTTATTTTCAAAAAGAATCTTACGCCTTTAAAATAGTTTTGAATATATATATAATGTGTGTAATATTTTACATTCGGCTAAATTCTAATAATTTTAAATATTTAAATTTTACTGAGGGAACCACACATCACCATTTATAGTTTCAAACTTCCGACATCTTTTTATGGAATGTCAGCTGCCTATTACCGCGTAGAAATGGCCGCACGTATTTTTAATATTTGAGGGGAAATATACAAATTAATTTATTCCCCACCACCCTCTCTACCTACATGATCTGGAAGTTATATTAGAAATTTATCACAAGGATTTGAAAGAGAATATGGAAATTCGTCTATCCCTGACCATGGCGACAACCCAAACGTCAGTAATTTTATACACTTGATGTGTTTGTTGAATTGAGCGAGTTGGGAAATTTTCAAATATCTAGGGAAAAAAGCTAGATGTATATTTTAAAAATTTTCTCAAGACTTGTAAATAGACATGGAAGCAAGTTACATAAAATAATTCAGAAAATAATTAAAACACTACCACTGCATAAGTTGGCGCTTTGATGGAATAACACAAAACTGCACTTACCTGGTTTTGACAATTTTAAATTGTGGGGAAGAGATTCGTGTTATGGACTAATCTTGTTCGTATATGGCTCTTTATGATGTGTACAGTTGGATTTTTGAATGAAATTAGTTAATGGTGGTTCATTAATCAGGATGATATTGTCAATGATTGGATGTGGTTGGTGATTGATGGTCTTCGATATCAAATCGTTATTGGAGATTCAAGTTGGAACAGAAATTGATTGGATTGATCTACACTTACGTCGAAATTTGTAGTATCTTCAAATGTTGGAATGGCCACTGGTTTATAAAGTATTGCCGTGAAATTATCTTTCCTATTTGGGTCAATTTCTTTAAGCAGATTATTATGATAGTGTGTCGAATAATTAATTCAGCTATCACATATCTGATGAGCCATTCCTTCCTTCTTTCAATTTTTAAACATCGAAGGATAAGAGGGTTCTGTAGAAATAATCTCAATTATTTATAATTCAAAATAAAAATCGTAAAGATAGAGGTTGCCTGGCCGGCATTCATAGTTCTTCAAATAAAAGACACTTCGGCCAGTAAATCTTTTTATTGTCTCGTCGTTTCGACAAAAATCTTTTGTCCTCGTCAGGAGCGAACAAAAATTAAAACATTTGGCAAAGCATTAGAAATTATTTGAAGAATCAAAACAAAAAAATAGCATTAAAATGAAATCGGTTTATAATTTTTATCACAAATCTATCATAATGTGAACATTCGCATCAATTCACAAATGAAGATTACCTGATTTACTGAAGGAATATTGTCGTAAAATTTTCCATAGAAATCATGTCTCGAGGATTCAAAGTCGAGACATAATCGGGTTTTGGTAATTTCATCATATTCCACAAATTTAAAGCTAATTAAAGAGCATAGATGTTTGTTTTGTAATTATTCTTAGCAATAGATCATTCTTTTATCAAGAGAGAATTTGATTCTTGATTTTAACTTCTTGAACTCTTTGTTTTTAAAACGTTGAATTTTTAGATATATAAAGAAAGCTTATATTTTTTTCTCTTTCTGCCCAAATATTTATTTTTGTTTGGAATTTCTCAATATGGACACAGTAAGCAAGAGATAAATTTGAAAGAATTTGTGAAAAAGCACTTTTCAAATAACCAACAATGGGTCGTTTAGTGTCATTGTTATTTCTGAAACTTAGCAAAAATAAAACTTTTATCAAAAAGAAAGATAAAATTGCCTCAATTCCAATAATATTTGAAACCATTTAATGTACATATATACAACACCTCATTCACTATTCTATATGGAAAATTTGGAATACTTTGACTGTGTCTTTTGGTTGTATAATTTTGTCATTGTTATGTCGTTTCAATATCAAATTATATTGACAAATATTTGCACTCTTATCTTATTTCTTTAGTGGAAAGAATGTTGTTTTTGTTAGTTAATTAAACCAATCTCTCAAGCATTCTAATTGGACGAATGTGGCCATGTTTTTATATAAAGGGGGTTTAAGGGAATGCGGGATGCCAGTGTGAAAAATATTGTGTGGAGACGCTTAAAGTGTTCTCTGCGTGTTTTATCCGTGTCTGGTGATATCTTCGCATTTCCTGTGTGACCCCGGTCCGATCCCTACCAACGCAACAATAAAGATAAGTACTTTTTTTTATTATTTAGCAAATTGTGAGTTATTATTTACTTCCCTTTTTATTTATTTTTTTTTTTTTGTGTGTTGTACTTTTGAGTGTACGCTTTTAATGTGTTTCGTTACTATTACTTTAGGCCCTAGTTTATTGCATTTTGTGTTAACCCGTACAAAATAACTTTTGTTACCAAAATGGTATTGCTGATAAAAGATCGGTTTATTTGATTAATCAAATCATATCTATTCAAAGTATACATGATAATGATAATAAAAATAATAATGATCGCTTCGCTATAGGATAATACATTTTTTACTGGATTGTTCTGTTTTTCAAGACTATAGAATCGACAATAATTTAATAGCAACAGATCCAAATATTTTTATTTCCAGTAAAGAAATGTATATTAAATTCAATACCTTTTGTAGATATATTTAAATTATATAGTAACAAATATTTTTTAAGAAACTGATAATTTATATTATGCTGATTGTACATATTGCCAGACACTTCTTTCTTTTGTACACAGTTCTTTTTCTTGTTTTTTCTCTCTTTCTCATTGTTAATATCATATGACTATTCTATTCACGACCTAAAATTATTGTATATATATATATATGTATAGACAAATGTAAAGGCATACATGTATGACAGCGCAAGTATCCCTAGGGGGACATAGCGTTTTTAATTGAAATAAAATAATAAGTTTTGAGGAGATTAAGGAAAAAAATTGTGAACGATATATATTTTGTAGTTTTATGAGTTTGGTTTTTAAAAATGATTCATTTTTATATCCTTTATCGGATTTTAATCGCGCTGGAACTAAGTTCTAAAATTTAGTGGGTTCATTGCCCACTAGCTGAAATGCCAACGTTACCGTACCGGTAGGTTGGTCCGTGGTCACAGGTTGAATGCCCGAAAAATTATGAATTTGAAATGTCACTTATACCTGATCTGTTTTAGGATTAGTCCATTGTCGCTAACGAGTGTATGGAATAACAGGACATTATAAGGAAAACGTCGATCTACATTCTAATAAATACAATCTACAATGATTGAATGTATAGTACTGTTACGTAGTATTATAAAAGAAAAAAAGTGCGCATATCAGAGTAGAATGTTTCAGAACGTTCAAGAATAATGTATGAAATCGGAGAATAACTGATTGGCCAATCTAAAGCGATTACGCAAGGCTTAGCTGGCGGCTTTCTGATTGGCTGACCAACCATGACCGTTCTGGAAAGATCTACTCCGGGATATATAGGGATGAGGAACTCGTGCCGATGGGTATAAAAACAAAGCTACGTGGTGGACTCTAAACAAACGCGAGCTGCTGTCTCAAGAGGTCGGACTGCTGCTTACCGCCGACGCCGGTGTACTTCCTGGAAGATTCTAGAAGTTTCTACGAACTTCTGTCTCCTGTTCTGCTCTTGCTTTTCTTCACTGTGCTGCAGTTGGCGAGTTTGTAACTGGTGTTTTCTTTGTTGTTGTTTTATTTTGTACTCTTCTGTAATTATTTTATCGATTAGGTTTAAATAAAGTCCTAAAGATCCATTGTACCCATGGGAGTTATTTTTGTCAACCAACAACGCAACAATACGTACAGTCTTATTCCCCCATCTACCATTATTATCAAGGTGTATACGACTTTATTCTTCAAGGACAACACAAATCAGAAATCTAACAGCTTCTTATATCAATGTTTCCTAGTTGAGTATCACCATAATATATATATAATTTTTATAAATTTAATTGCCATCAATCTTTAAAATTTGTAATCTTTTTTTAGCAATATGTTTTTGTCAATAAAAATGAAAGAAACACATTGTCATAAAATTAATTGTTGCAAATATATTTTCCGTTTTTGAAATTGATGTGGTGATATATTAACTTCTAGCGAAATATTTTAAAATATATTATTTTATATATTATTATATAATTTTTATAATATAGTGGAAGTTTGTTATCTTTCCCACCAAAATGTATATGTTACCCAAAATGCCGGTGCAACCAGAGTGACGTCAGCACGTGTGGATCGGCGTATCCTTCGACAAGCAGTGGCGGCCCTACAAGCCACTTGTACCGCCATCCTGCAACATGTGCAAGACACCCTAGATCATTCCATCTCGACCAGAACCATTTCCCGTCGATTGGTTGCTAATGGCTTGCACTCATGCCGTCCGCTAAGAAGACTGCCATATTGACCCCACCGAATAGGCGCCAACGTTTGGAATGGTGCCGGGCTAGATCGACGTGGATGACGGAATGGCACAGGGTCGTGTTCTCAGATGAGTCGCGTTTCTGCTTGTCCAGTGATAGTCGCCGTGTACGCGTGTGGCGTCGACGTGGAGAAAGGTCCAATCCGGCAGCAATTGTGGAACGCCCCACCGTGCGACAACGTGGAATCATGGTTTGGGGCGCAATCGCGTATGATTCCAGGTCACCTTTGCTTCGTATTCAGGGCACTATGACGGCCCAACGATACGTTGATGATGTGCTGCGACCGGTGCACTCCCCTACCTTCAGGGGGTACCCAATGCCCTTTATCAGCAGGATAACGCCCGACCGCACACTGCTCGCATTAGCCAACAAGCTCTGCAAGATGTACAGATGCTTCCCTGGCCACCGTACTCTCCTGATCTCTCACCAATCGAGCACGTCTGGGACATCATTGGACGCCGTTTGCATGCCTTGCCACAGCCGCGTTCAGAAGACGAACTGTGGCAAATGGTTGAGAGGGAATGGAGAGCCATCCCTCAGGACGCCATCCGTACTCTGATTGACTCTCTACCTAGACGTGTTGCTGCGTGCATCGCCGTCCGCGGTGGTCCTACTTGCTACTAAGCCGACGCCGTTCTCGCTCTGTATTATGACTATCATTTTGAAATAAAGATCACTTATTGTTCGTCCCTGTCTCTCTCTGCCTGCAGAGTTTCATCACTTTCTGGCCACTATTTCTTGGTGTTCCATTTTCAATGTCACGCAGTGTATATATAACAAGTAGTGTCTCATGAGTGACCATTTCTCATGAGCAACCTTGTAATACATGAATGAATTTCCCTTGTAAGCTTACTATAGCAAGCTACCATGAACGACCGACCATCTCTGTAAACAACCAGTGACCACTAAAAATCGAATTGTTTTTTCTCTCATGAGACCATTGAAAAAAAATAAAATTTATAATTCATGTTTAAAAATAATAGATTTGAAATTATTGAAGAACAAATTTTGTTGATAAATATTTTGGGACAGAATGAGTGCTTTTTAAACAAAGAACTATATCCAATTTTTCATTTCAAAACATCTCGTCTTGACATCTCGTAAGACTAATCGTTTCTCAAATACAGTAGATTCTTCCATGAAAGACGGCCCAAAAACACGGTTTCTCTAGGAGACAGTCTCTCATTGGAGACCCAGTCATGATAAGTCGATGATGATAAGTTATGGTAGATTCTTTCAACACATTGTCAGTCCAAATGGGGCTGAATTATAGCAGATAAACAAAAATAATCTAGAGAAAAAATGTAAATATTTAAAAATAAATAAATCTAACCAACATATACCTTTTGATGGAAATCAAAACAAAGCCTGTCCACCCAATAAAACACTTTTAAACCTAATATAAACTATACAATTACACACCCACGAATCGATGTTGACAGCTCAGAAACTCTACAGCCATTGCAAAATAAAATACATACAAATAAATGTTCACAAAAAAGTTCTGAGAACAAAAAGATAAAAGATTTCACTATAAAGGCTAAAAAACCTCATACATGTAATTCTAATTACTTGAAATCTGCTAAATGTAAAAATTCTATTGACATTTTATACTGGAACATAAATGGATACATGAGAGCTAGTTCATTGTTTGATCTTCTCGACTATATAAAACATTATCATATTTTTGCACTTGCAGAAACCTGGCTCGACCGCAATATACAAGTTGACATACATGAATTTACTATTTATGAATCGCTGGCTACAAGATGTTGCAAGACTGGAAGACCGTCTGGTGGAATACTGGTCGGAATCAGTAAAATGCTTGCAAATTATATTTACAAAATAGAAATTGAGCCTAACTGGATTTCAATTTGTTTTAAACAAACCTCTGTAGGTAAACTATGTATACTAGTCGCATATTTACCACCTGGTGATACTTTTAAACTCAACTTAAACAAACTATTTAGGTTTATTGAGGAAAGATTATTATGTGGCTATGAAATAATGCTGGCGGGTGACCTTAACATTCGAACGGGATCTATGGGCGGTTTTCACAATGTATTTGCGCTCTCTTCAAATATTTTCTCACAGCGTAATATTCCAGTGATAAGATGATCTCTCCAAATGCAACCCATTTTGTTGAGTTCCTCGACAATAGTTTACTGACAATATTAAATGGCAGATCGATAGCAGATGGCAATTTTACTTACATCTCAGACCGTGGCTCTTGGACTACTTTGTGGTCACCCCCTTGCTTTTGGATCTAATTGAGAACTTCCAAGTTGAATGCTCTCCCTACTCGGACCATCTCCCTATCACCTTGTCTGCCCTTATAGTGCCCGGTTCTGATCGCAGAATTACTTCATTACAGTCGATGGTGAATTACTCAAGACATACAAACCCAACACCTTTAACAAGTTATAGATAGACACATGAGAACTCACAGTTTTTCTCGCAGGCACTAAATGAAATACACCTGAATTGGAATCACTCAATAGATAGTACAATGAAGCTTTTAACTGATAAAACCATTGATACTATGGGCAAAGCGGGGATGCAGAGAAGATATAAAACATCAAACCCAAATTCAAAGCCCTGGTTTGATCGAGAATGTTATCTAACAAAAAAGAATACTAAATCCCATCTTAAAATCTACATGAAATCTAAAAAAGAATGAGACCGTGTTAACTATATTTCAAAAAAGAAATTCTATGCTGCATTAATTAGAGATAAAAAGAAAAAATACTACCAATCATTGCATGTAAATTTATCAAGCAATACTCATGACTCTAAAAACTTTTGGAAAACAATAAGCATTTATAAAAAAAGAAGTTTCATTCAAGGAAACATTTCGCTCCAAGAATGGCACCAATTTTACGACAAACTACTCTCATCTGAAACATTAACAGAATATATCCTTCCTATGTTAAACACGCTTTCAGTGGATACAGGCTTATTGGCGGAAATTACAATGAAGGAGATAATAGAAGAAATCTCGCGTTTAAATAACTGTAAGGCAGCTGGAATCGACAAGGTACCGAACGAAGCAATTAAGCTCCTTCCCCACAGTTACTTACTGTTACTAAAGGATCTATACAATAGAATACTAAGATCAGCTGTATTCCCATCCTCCTTCTCGAAGTCTATTATTCATCCGATTTTTAAAAATGGCGATTCTGATAATCCATCCAACTACCGCGGAATCTCACTGCTGAGCAATTTCGCGAAACTATTTATAGCAATACTTAGGTCCCGCCTAGTCGAATGGATTGAAACTAATGATATTATCCCAGAGAATCAAGCGGGCTTTAGATCTGCTCACTCATGTCAAGATCATATTTTCATATTGACATCTGTAATCCAACTTGCCCTAAGGAAGAAAAGAGGTAAATATTACTCCTTCTTCGTAGACTTAAAAAAAGCTTTGACACGGTGCCTCACTTGCTATGGACAAAACTAGTCAAAATAGGACTGAATCACCGATTTGTCAACTTAATTAAATGTTATTATGAAGACATGACCGCTGCGGTTCGTTGGAACGATTCTATCACTGAATTCATTGAAATTCGTTCGGGGGTGCTCCAAGGTGACCCACTATCTCCATGCCTATTCCTACTCTTTATTAATGATTTGATTAAAATATTTGATGACTCGGGGTTGTCAGGAATATACTTACCCAATTTCAGAAACATACACCTCCTCCTATATGCCGACGATATTGTTTTGATCGGTGATTCTAAAATAAACCTTCAATTGAAAATCAATATACTGAAAACCTATCTAGAAACTAACTTACTAACTCTGAACGAAAACAAGTCAAGAATAATGGTTTTCCGTAATGGAGGAAAGGTGGCGCGCTCAGAAAGATGGTATTGGGGTCAAAGTCCTTTAAGTGTTACATCAAAATATACGTACCTGGGCTACCCGCTCACCCCTTCGATTTCTTTCACTCAAGTGGCCTTAAATTATAGAGGCAGGACCATGGCCGCGACGGGTGCTGTGGGGGAGATTATTTTGAAGTCCAAGCTCAAATCCTTCCATGCAAGTATGAGATTGTTGGGTTCTATGATCTTGACAGTCCTACTCTATGTGGCTCCAATCTGGGCACATGATCAAGCCTTAATCTTAGATAGAATCCAGGATACCTTTCTCAGACGTTTTCTGTGCCTTCCAAGCTATACTCCGGGCTATATTTTGAGGGCCGAAACAGGAAGAAACTCTCTTGATATCACAGTGAAAAAACTAACTTTAAAATTCTGGACTAGAATTCTGGAAATGGACGGCAGCAGGCTACTGTTCTACCGCGTTAGGGTAAAGATTCGAGCTGCAGTGAGAACTATAAATTAATAATTTATATTTTAATAAGTGTCCAAAAATTACATACAATTATAAGAGGCAGGTGGAGTACAGTTTTTACTCCACAAGCGCCTAGAGTATTATATAATGGAAGGAACCGCCGTAGGTTGTAGAGACGCGCGGTCAACACCAGGCGACATCAGGCGGTGTTCGAAAAGTGCGCGCGCAGCCTGCGCGCGCAGGCCGGCTGGCCAGCCGCCGGCGTCCCAGGCCAGCGTCGCCCGCTGGCATCCTCTTATCTCATGCCCCCCCTGGAGATTGGGACTTGGGACCGATCCAACGTAGTTGCTATAATGCGGGTTCGGTTCTCGGGTTCGAGGGGATAAGGTCTGCTGATGTTGAGCTGAGTTGGGTGGGGTGGTGTACGGTGGAGGCACGAAAGGTCGTAAGAATCTGCGATTACGGCGAAGAAGGCGTCCGGCGTCGGTCCGGATGAGGTAGCTGCGACCGCGTGGAAGTTGTTCGAGAACCTTAGCAAGGAGGGTCCAATGTTTTGTGCGGTGATCCTGGACAAGGACTATTGCTCCCACTTCCAAATGTGAGAGTGGCTTGGCGTTGCGATTGTATCGCTTCCGGAAGGAATGTTCTCTTACATTTTGCTGCAAGAGGTACTGGGCCATCTGGATCTGCTGGGGCGTGCCAGAGATGGTGATGACCCGTTCGTTGCTACCAGGTTGAGACTCATCTATGGTGATCCCCGCACCAGACTCGCGCCGGATCTTCCTGATGCGTTGACCACCTTTCCCAATGATGGCACCGGCGAGATCATTTGGTATAGTGACTTGTGATGAGCCTTTTTTCGGGACGACTACCATAGGATGGCACCAATCGATGGCTTCGCCGACGGGTACCTGTTCGATTATCCCTTTCGCCAACATGGTATCGAGTTGAGTTTTGACGGGGTCTCTCCAGTGAAAGGGAACGTTGTATGCCCGGTAGCGTTTGCAAGGAACGGCATCTTTAACTAGTTCGATAGACATGGGGGGTCCTTGCATGGGTTTTAACACTGTGTCGTCGAACGCTCTAGCATAATGGGTAAGGATAGACTGCTTATCGATCTCATTGGCTCTCACCGGGGTCGGCGGGAACGTTAGAACTTGTCCGTTGGTTATGGCATTGACGATCATTGAATGGGGCCAGTTATCCGGCAGAAGTCCTAAGGCTTTGCATCCGCTCTTGCTCAAGAGAGGGGCGTTCAGGTGCTTGCAGACTCCAACGGTAGTACTGTATGTTTTCCCGTTGAGATGCAGTGCCGCGACGAACGATCCACAAGGACTTAAGCTGATGCCGTTGGCTCCTACGCAAGGGACGTTCTTCGGGTTGAGTGCTGATCGGGTCTGCTCATCCAGTAACAGGAATTCTGATTCTGGGATTAGATCCAGATCTGACCCCGGGTCCGCCAGCCAACGGATTTGGTGTAACTTATGGTTGATATCGGTCGTAATGGTTATGAGTTCGTTGCGTACTCCAGCTGCAACAACTGTGTTTGAGGGTCCTGGTTGGGACTGATTGTTTCTGGTTGCGGGTGGCGGGATATTAGGTTTGGTTGTGGGTTTCCGTTTCAGTTGTCGGCAAACCCTTCTGTAATGCCCGGTGATGCCGCATTTGTTACACTCTATGTCTTTTGCTGGGCACTGGTCACGGCGGTGTCTTGGGTTCGCCCCACAACCGGAGCAGGGGTCATTAGGATCATAGGGTTTCTGAAAGAAACGGTTGGCCTTAGGTGAGGTTTCAGACGAGCTGGCTTGTTGATGCTTGTAGGTTGATGGTGCACGTCTGGTTGCAATGAAGGCTTCGGGGGAGGTGGTTGGGGAGGGTGAAAGAGTCGCGCTCACGGCGGTAGCACTCTCATGTGCGATGCAAATTGAGAGGACTCGGTCCAGGGAGAGGTCGGAATTGTACTGCTCCGCCAGTACTTTTCGTTGGAGGTCTTTATCAAACAGGCCACATATTAACCTGTCACGGATACGGAGTTGCTGTTGATAACCAGCAAGGGCAAACGTTTTCCCACAAGCTCTTTTTGTGCATATTGTAATACACGGGTCGCCGCATGTGCTGCACTTAAAATCCAGCTCATGTGCACACGAGTCATCAAGAGCTTTAAGGGCTGCGAAGTAGCGATCCACCGATTCTCCGGTTTGTTGGTCCCTACGATGAAAATCTTGCCGATCAAGGAGGGGGTTTCGCTTCTTGCGTAGGTAGGCCTCGAGAGCATTCACGGCTTCATCGAGGGTGGTGGTGGTAGAAATATGAAGGCGGCCTGATTGCCAAAGGATGGTCCATTCGGAATGGAGGGCGGCACGCAAAGTCACTTGCTGTGTGGATAGCGGGAAGGTGGCTACTTGTTGGGCGTCCACGTAGTCGTTCCAACGTTGTTTCCAATCGCGGAAGCACCCCTCCACAAGCGCCTAGAGTATTATATAATGGAAGGAACCGCCGTAGGTTGTAGAGACGCGCGGTCAACACCAGGCGACATCAGGCGGTGTTCGAAAAGTGCGCGCGCAGCCTGCGCGCGCAGGCCGGCTGGCCAGCCGCCGGCGTCCCAGGCCAGCGTCGCCCGCTGGCATCCTCTTATCTCAGCTACCTTCAATTTGTTTGGCACATTTGTGGGACATTTCAATTTCTTCAAAACAGAATATCGGACTGGTAAAAAGTATAACAGAGCTACTTAATAACACCGGCTTCTCATGGCTTGTTGGATGTACAGACTTCAATATTCTACAAAGATACATCCCTCTAATTATTAGAACGGCAACCGATCAGTCCTTGCAGCTGGATTATGTAAGAATAAGAAAATCAATACTCTACTCTCACTATAAATATTTTCATTCATCACCTACAATGGAATGCTATCTGAATGACAATATCCCCCTAACCTTAAAGATAATCATTGTACAAGTAAGAAGCCTTTTTGTAGTACAGAGAATTAATCATGTTTCACTATTGAAAACTAAGACCATAAAATGCACCTTATGCAACGGTGAATTTAGTCTCGATTTTCCACACTACATGTTCTACTGTACGGCAATGGAAGAAGAAAGAGAAATTCTTCGTCAAGAGACCGGCTATAATAGCAATTCGCCTTATGTTTTAATAGCAAAAGTCGTAAAATCCAGACCCTTTGCATTCGCTTTTTATAAATACTGGAAATCAGCTCAATCAAAATATTTAGCACAGACACCGGATCCAACTCGATAATTGGTCGAGGTCAATACCCAATATTTGTATATAACTACGATGCTAATTTGTTATTTATGTATTTTGTTCTACAGGGAGAATCCTGTATGGCACGTGTGCCCAATAAAGGCTATTGTTGTTGTTGTTGATTCTTTCAACACAAAAAGTTTTTTTTTTTTTTTTACTTATCCCTAGTACGCATGGTACAGACCATGCTAATCATGGTGGGTAGAAGTAGGCGACTACTTTTACTGTAAGTGCACCATATGTGTAAAATAGGTATATATATATATATTTAATATTATAAATATTATAGTATTTTATAAAAAAAACAGGTATTTTACATTATCATCTATGTAACCTACATAAGTTAATAAACATCCTAAATATCTCGGCTACACCCTAGATCCAGAAATTAATTCCAGTAAACATATTGAAGAAGTTATTAGAAAAGGAAGAGACCGACTAAAAATCTTGAAATATATTTCAGGAAGAGAGTGAGGAGCCGATGCAACAACACTAAAATTAACTTACACATCTCTAATTAGACCTATCCTGGAATATGGATATCAAATCTATGGTACAGCATCTGAAACAAATCTAAAATCACTGGAAAGGATACAACTAAGTGCAGCTAGAATTATTACAGGTCTTCGAAATACCTGCCCTAATGATATTGTACTTTATGAAGCAGACATTATGCCCTTAAAGGATAGAAGAAGCTACAATCTGCCAAAATATATAAACAAAATCAAGAGTTATGGAAACAAACACAGAACTTCCAAGTACATACTTAATTGGGAATCCAATTTAAGACTCAAAAGAGAAGGCCCTCTCCACCTGGCGAAAAGAAATGGATTTTTAAAATATAAAGTGGAAAAAAATTATTTAGCAGAAAAAATATCTCCATGCGAGCCACTACAAAATGTTATTTTTAATGCCACTTTAAATGAACCCACCAACAAACAATACCAAAATCCAGAATACTTAAAACAATTATCATTAGAAATAATTAATAACACATTCCTAAAAATGCAATAACTATCTACACTAATGGTATCAGAGACAAGTTAGGACACATTGGCAGTGGCTGTCTCATCAAAACCACAAATGGCATTGAGAAAATGAACAGAAGAAACCCAGATTTTTGTTCAGTCTTCAGATCAGAACTTATAGCCATCTATGAAGCCTTAAAATCCATCAGAAATACTAATTATCAAGATATCTGGATTCTTACTGATAGTAGAAGTGCCATACAACACTTGAGTCACACAGGGGAACTCGGAGACAAAGTAAGCAGGAACCGAATCCCTTACATCTATGGGTTACCGAAGCTACATAAGGAGGATATTCCTCTGAGACCAATAATAGCGTACCATCTTTCGCCAGCTATGCCATTATCAAGGTTCTTAACTTCATTCCTATCTCCAGTGATACGCTCTTACAATTCCTTTTCCATCAGTAACATATCTGATTTCATCATTAAATTACGGAATTCCAAACCAAATCCGGGATGCATCATGGGCTCCTTTGATGTTGTATCCTTGTTCCTTAGCTTACCCCACAATCTAATTGTGGAAAATCTGAAAGAAATACTGGCCCAAAATTCTACTGATTCCATTGAAAACAATAGGGTTGTTACTTTATTCCAGCTTTGCCTTTCATTGAATAATTTCAAGTTTGAAGATTTAATCTACCCCCCCCCCCAACAGATTTGTGGTTCCCCTATGGGGAGCCCACTTTCATTGATAGCCGCTGAAATAGTCATGTTGAAAATAGACAAGTGGATCACTACCTTCAAACATCTTGGCATAAAAAGATGGCACCGCTATATTGATGACATCTTTTGCGAGTTTGAAGAAGACAAGGGTTACCTGATTTTAAACACTCTGAACAGTTACAACCCCCAAATAAAATTTACTATGGAGACAGAAACTGAGGCCGCCTTACCTTATTTGGACATACTCATCCTCAGAACCGAACACAAATTCCATTCTACTGTTTATTATAAGAAAGGAATAGAGCCGTCATACCTCAATTTCAACTCATTTGGCCCGATAAGTCACAAAATTTCCATAGTTAACACTTTCGACCCGAAGGACACGAATTTTTTAAAATTAAATATAAAATCACAGGCGACCGACACGAATTCGCTTCCACCGAGATATGGTCCCATTCCTTCTTGCCTTTCTGAGTTTTTTTTTAAATTAGAAACAATTTTTAAACACAACTCGATTTTCATACGTCCCAGTGGACCATGCAACTGCGGAATCGTCCGTCCTCAAAGTGTTAAAACATTGACAAAAAGAATTATCACGCATTGCTCCCTACCAGGCTTCAAAAAGATTGAAAAGAGCAACATCATCCGAAACCTCCAGAGATATGGATTCCCAGCCTCATTTGTGATGAAACACACTTATAACGGGTTCCTTCCCCAAAACCGGCAGGTATATCGATCTAATTGCTATTTGCAGTATTGCCCTACTAATCAAAGGCTAGCAAATGTATTGAAGAAATTTGGGATTAGGCCTATTTTTGTAGGCTCTCGATCCATCGGCCAAATAGTCAGACATCTAATTACCAAATCTCAGGTTAAGACAGAACCAAGTGACCAGCAAAATGCGGTTTATTCATTATCTTGCCAACAATGTACCGCTTCTTACGTGGGGAAAACTGGCCGAACTGTCGGCACCAGAGTTAAAGAACATATCAGGAACATAAGGAACCAAGATAGCAGATCTTTTATTTATCAACATGAGGATTCTACTGGCCATCATTTTAACCTACAGGACATCAAGTGTTACTTCCGGAATATATTCTCTAAATATAATAGACTTATACTTGAATCCTTGGTTTCGAACGATAAAAAGAGCATTAATAGAAGGATCGATATACCACAGCAGTACCTTCATATATCCCATAGCTAAATTCATGTTTTCTCACCCGGAGCTTTGGAATAGAATTATGTTAGTTGTATAAATACATAGTCGGTTTGTTTATTTTTGTCTTATAGTAATTGCCAAATCTTATTTTAGTCCTTTTTTATGTAATTTTAGCGTATCTCAAATTTCATAGTTTTAGAATTTGTTATATGTTCACTTTCATCATTATTATTATAAAACCAAATCCAAATAGATAGTGTGCGATGTTTCGGCAACAGTGTTGTTACAATCATCAGACAAAATTACTGAAAGGTATAGTTTGAAATATAGTATATAATAGAATATTGCATTCAGTACTTTTTGTCTGAAGATGGTAACAACACTGTTAATGAAACGTCACTTACTACAGTTCAACCTGTCTATAGCGCCTCCTCTTGGGACTCACCAAAATAGGGTGCTATAGAGAGGGGGTGCTATAAACAGGTCATTTTTAATGTAAAATGTTTACATTTTAATGTTTAAAATCGGGCGCTATAGAGAGGAAGGCGCTATTTAGAGAGGGCGCTATAGACAGGTTTAACTGTATTTATTTGGAATTTGGTCTTATTACTTTGTATTTAAACACTTATATTTTCTCCCTCTACAAATATATAATATAAAAAAAATCCCAACTAACACCATATTCTTTCTAAAAGAAAGTGTTACACATTTCATATGTTCCAATCAGTGTTAACATGTTCAATCAACTTTTTATTCAAATTATGATGGGAAAAATCAACCCTCCAGGGGTAGGTTTATTTTTTAAAAATTGTTATTTACAAATCTCTCTCTGGCTTTCTAGTATGGAAGCCCTTCGATAGGATGAACTTACTATATAATTATAAGGGGGAGGGGGGGTCGGTGGAAGGATGGTCTAAACAGTTGGTTTTCGACCACTACGACCCAGGTTCGATTTCCGCATTGGACACTTTTTTTTCTGATAAAAAAAAAAAAATGCTCCAATGCTCCCCGATTTTTGCAAAAGTGCAACCCCACCAGCAAGTGCAAGTAACCAAACGGGGCTCTGGTACATTGGAAGTGCAAAGTCGAACTGCTTTTCACAGGTGTAGTAGACATGTGGTGCACTTACAGTAAAAAGTAGTCGCCTACTTCTTACCCACCATGATTATCATGGCCTGTACCACGTTTACTAGGGATAAGCAAAAAAAAAAAAAACTATACAATTATTGTATTGCGTTTTTCTCCTGTAGAAGGGTTTTCATGCCTGATAGAGAGAGATTTGGAAATATAAAATTTCAAAAAAAAAAAAAAACTTATCCTTGGAAGCTTGATTTTTTTCCATCTTAATAGTGATTCAAGGGAGTGTTTTATCAATTTTATATTCATATGTATCAATTTGGTAACCTCTTGTTTAAAAAAAAAGAAACAAAAATCACAAAAATAATTTATATATATGTGGCAATATCGTTGCGGGGTTCCTTGTTGTTGGATTTGAATGGTGAGGATTGGTTGAAGCGCAGTCGTTGAGTGGTAAGTGAAGCACACAGTTAGGAATAATCAGGACACGTGATTGAGTTTGGAAATATAAGGCAACGGGTTGGAGGAAAGAAAGCTTGAGAAGAACTGAGCGATTTGACTTATTAATTAGTTGATCACATGGCGGTGATTGTACTTAGCTGTGAGATGAGCAGAGGGAGAGAGGTCTAGAGCAGATGTCACCTTCTTGGAAGCTAAATCACTACTAACCATTCTTGTCTTTCGATTTAACACCACGAGTCAGTTTCTCTCTGATTGGTTGAGAGATCTCACATGATCTTTCCCTATTGGTTGACCTACTTAAGGTGCTATCTTCTGATAGGCCGGCGGTTTCCTTTGGTGAAAGATATGATCTGCTTTGATAGGAAGTGTCGAGTGCCATTTTGACTTTATTTACTTCCGTGTTATCAAATACGTCCTATCTTTGCCGGAAATGTTGGGCGTTAGCTTAATATTTATAACTTCTGGTCACCGAATACATCCTGTTTTTCCAGGAAGTGTCGAGTGCTTCTTGTCTAATATAACTTCTGCGGTCACTAGAGACGACCGGTCTCTGCCCCTGCAATGTTGACACAGGGGTGCCAAAATAGTCGTGCCAGCTTTAGTCTTACTTCCTATATCTTTTGTTACTTTCTTTCCTCCAGTTACCTTGTTCTTTATTAAGTCTTTGAAAATCATACATGGTACATACATAGTGGGTCGGGGTTGCATTTAATTATATACAAATTATGACAGATGCGCCCCCTACATGTGAAGAATTCAAGAAGGGGTTAGCCTGAGAGAATTCTGTAAAATGAAAAATAATTTTGTGGGAAAATTAGTTGTAGGTATTGAGGGGCTATATACAAGCATTGCTGGTGACATAAGTAAGATAGAATGGGGTTGATGATATAGGTTGAGTATAATTAATAGAAATCAAAAAAATTTTTTAATTGTAAGAAATCAATGAAGGTTATGGTACATAGTGGGTAAAACAAAAAAAAATGCGCCTAAACGAATTCTACTCGAGTTAAGAAATGAATTCGAGGGAGTTCTATTAAGGCTTTTGAAATCAAATAAAAATAATATAAAAATAGTTGAATGAAATCAAAATTGAATGTGTTTGGTTGAAAAAGAAAAATATTTTGTTGCATGGTGACAAAGACAACTGCTTAGTTACTTTTTTGCTCGAATTCTGAGAAAAAGGAATCGAGGAAATTTCATAAGGTGCTTTGAAATCAAAACAAAATAAAATAAGAGTAGTGAAATGAAATCAAAATTGAATGTGTTTGGTTGAATGGTGAGAGAAAAAAAAAAAAAAAGGAAAAATGCCTAACCATATTCTATTCGAGATTGGGAATGAAATCGAAGGAATTCTATTAGGTCTTTTGAGAAATCAAAATAAAATAAGATAAAAATAAAAGTTGAATGAAATCAAAGTGAAGGCTTGGTTGCACAAAAAAAAAGAAAAAGCCTTGTTGTATGAAAAAAAAGAGAAAATGCTTTGTTGCGTTGGTGAAAAAAAAAAGAATTGCCTAATTACTATCCTACTTGAGATTGGGAATGAAATCGAAGGGGTTTTCATTAGGTCTTTTGAGAAATCAAAATAAAAATAAAAATAAGAGTTGAACGAAATCAAAGTGAATGCTTGGTGCGTGGTGAGAAAAAAAGGAAAATTGCCTAATTATATTCTAGCTCGGAATTGGGAATGGAGACCGAGGGAATTTTATTAGGGCTTTTGAGAAATCAAAAATAAAAATAAAATAAAAGTTTTTTGAGCGAAATCAAAGTTGAGTGCTTGAAAAAAAGAAAAATGAAAAATAAAAAGGTTTCAACAATAAAGGGTGATTTAATGTTTTTAGTTTAATCGAAAACCAGTGTTTTCGTTGATAATTGAGTTGTGACAATATAAGTCAAGTGGTAAATAGAATGATAATTGATAAATAAAAATGATAATATAAAATAATTGGGAAAAAAAAATGATAATTAATGATAAAAAGTGGTAATAAGTTGAATAAATTGATAAATTGATTAAATATTTAACTTTTAATTGAGAGAAAATAATAAAAATGATTGATATGAAAAAATAAGATGTATTGGTTGGAATCCTTTGGTATCTACATGCCCTGATCTAAATGTATTGATTGTTCCATTTTGCCCTATAAATGTTTTACTTGCTCAATTATGTCCTATAAATTTTTTGTCTCGTCTGTATCGACACTTAGGTGAAAAACGTGATTCTAGCCCTCAAGTGCGTTTATGCTGGGTGTACAGGAGACATGGAAATCTATATAACCTTTATGTGTAATTTTTTGTCTTTGTGTGTGTGTTGTGAAAAATGTTAGAAGTCTGTTGTGTAAGAAATGTGTGAGCTAGTTCGATGTGTTGTCTCGTGGATGTGGAGTTGGTTGGTAAAGAATCGATATGTAGATTTGAACTGGAATCAAAAATCGGTGGTATAGCGAAATCTGTGGCTGGGGAGAGCGGTGACCTAATTTGGATGAGCGGGGCTTTGTAATGAGACGCCGGAAGCGGGACTCGGGGACACGAGGTCCGGTCTAAATTTATCCACCCCCTGTTTGCGTAATTGGAGTCGGAAACGAGGCGTGTGGGGCTTGTTTTTGGAGCGTGGTTTCTCCGACATTGTTTGGTCATCTTTTCATTTACTGTTATCTCTTCGGAGTTTATTTAGATTTTCTGCGAAGATGGTTCCTAAAATTATGAGAAGTTTTATAAATATTTGTCCACAATGAAGAATTGCTTGTCCACAATGAAAAACTGCTTGTCCTAAATTAAAAACCACCTCTTGTAGTTCGAAGATTTTCTGATCGGGCATAGCATAGATAAACAAGTACTTAATGAATAAAATTGGAATACAGTTGTACGGTAGAACTAATAAACAAAGGATAAAAATCAGATGAAAGATAGGATATTGCCCCATATTCGTCCACATTTTTGTAACTGGGGACTCTGAAATATTTGCTTGAACCTTATGAATTGTAGAATTTGAATGATTGGTAGGTTCGCTGTTCTCCTGTTTGATATCTTTAGGGAGTGGTGTGATATGATTGGATTGGTTGTCAGGTTTACAGTTCTCCTGTTTGACCGTCAATGGTTTTATTAGAGATATGTCGGCGGTAATTGGTTTAGGTTGAGATGTGTGATCTTTTCTCTGACGTGGATGTGGTAATTTTGGCATTGTTTGTGTTGTGTGTACGCTGTGCTTTATGTACGAATTTTGTTTTGTTTGGGTACCTGTGTCGGTATTTTTACGTGCAGGTTGTTTGTATTCATCGATTCTTCTAGCGAATCGGCAGGTGGGGCAGGTTTTTACCTGTTTTGCGATGTCTTGTGTCATGTTCTGTCAATAACATTGTGGAGAGATGAGTTGGTGTAATTTCGACATTATTTGTATTTTGAAAATCCGGACGTTGTATCCATTTATTAAATCGAATGGTCGTTGTGACTTTAGTAAAAAATGCTATTCAGTGGCATTAGGGTGGAATTGAGTGAAAAATGAGGCTTACGACGTAAACACGCTTTGAGTGAGAGACGTGTCACAGGCTTGGTGAAAAGGCGTCTGTGGCCTGAAGTGAAAAAGTTTTGTGGGTGACCTGTGACACGAATCGAAAAAAAAAAAATTGTGAATGAAAAGGTGTCACGCGAAATCCTTGTTTGTACAAAATTTTACCTGTTCTCACTATGAACAACAAATTTATTAAAGTCATATATCGAAATTTCTATTGTTAGAGTATATGGTACCTTTTAAGGTGAACATTTTTTTGTGTTTTGGGTAGACGAGATGATTGTTACTAACGACGGTGCATGCGTTTGTTTGTGGTTGTCGTCTTTTGGCGCGAGTGTCACGCTTGTTGGGCGGGTTGTGTGTGTTTGTTAGCGTGAAAATCGTCCTTTGGATGGATGTTGTCGGTGTATTGTTGTCGTGAATGTCGTGATTGTTGCTAAATACGTTTGTGGGATTGTTGTGAGGTACATTTTTATGGCTTGGCGGCGTATGGTCATGCATGGATTTTGTGTGGTAAGTGTGTGGGCTGTACTGACACGTTTTTTTGGGCATGGTGAGGGTTGAAGCCTTTGTGGCTTGTATTTGAGGGCATATAGTATTGATAATTGGGTTGAGTGCTAAACATGGTAGTGGGGTCAATGAATGCAGGCAAGGGTTGTCCTGTGTGACAAATTTGATTGTAGTGCAAGTCCTTTCGGACAGGTTTGGCCTAGCCCGTGCGTGCATTCATTGAGTACAAAGGTTAGACATGGTTAAAAGGGGTAGGTAGCTAGGTAAAAGTTCAAAGTCAATTCCTTGACGGCATAGGATGGGTGCCTACCTCAGTTCAACAGGTCTCCTTTGGGACGCCTTGGTTTGGAGTGGTTGGCTTGGGGCTCGGGACTGCTCGCACCGTCCGCGAAATTGAAGTAAAGTCCGGTACTGGAAGATCATTTTGGAATCGTTTGGGCTGTCCCGGATCGCGCGGATTGGTTTCGGGGACTGTGTACGGCATGGCGGTGGTTGAATCCTCGGTGGTCGGTGTCCGGTCTTGGTGACACTCGCCTGGGGTTGGCGGGGGTGGTGTCCGTCGTCCTCCCTGGGGAATGGCGCTCCGGAATTCCGTCTCACTTTGTGGGGCGTTGACACGTCGGATGGCCACGGTCATCTGCCATATGATGGCCGCTAGAAGGCGCCTGGTCGCCTCTCTTCTTGTCCGTTTCTTTTCCGCTGGTTTTATCATTGCCGTTTGATTTGCTGGTGTCTGGGCTAATTTCCATCTTGATCCTGATTAAGCTCCATAATCTTTATCCTGTCGACTTACTGTAATATGATGCAAAGTTGATGTTACACTGTAATATTTGTTGTATTACACTGTTGTAGAATCCTGTCGACTTAACCGTTCTGTGGCAATATCGTTGCGGGGTTCCTTGTTGTTGGATTTGAATGGTGAGGATTGGTTGAAGCGCAGTCGTTGAGTGGTAAGTGAAGCACACAGTTAGGAATAATCAGGACACGTGATTGAGTTTGGAAATATAAGGCAACGGGTTGGAGGAAAGAAAGCTTGAGAAGAACTGAGCGATTTGACTTATTAATTAGTTGATCACATGGCGGTGATTGTACTTAGCTGTGAGATGAGCAGAGGGAGAGAGGTCTAGAGCAGATGTCACCTTCTTGGAAGCTAAATCACTACTAACCATTCTTGTCTTTCGATTTAACACCACGAGTCAGTTTCTCTCTGATTGGTTGAGAGATCTCACATGATCTTTCCCTATTGGTTGACCTACTTAAGGTGCTATCTTCTGATAGGCCGGCGGTTTCCTTTGGTGAAAGATATGATCTGCTTTGATAGGAAGTGTCGAGTGCCATTTTGACTTTATTTACTTCCGTGTTATCAAATACGTCCTATCTTTGCCGGAAATGTTGGGCGTTAGCTTAATATTTATAACTTCTGGTCACCGAATACATCCTGTTTTTCCAGGAAGTGTCGAGTGCTTCTTGTCTAATATAACTTCTGCGGTCACTAGAGACGACCGGTCTCTGCCCCTGCAATGTTGACACAGGGGTGCCAAAATAGTCGTGCCAGCTTTAGTCTTACTTCCTATATCTTTTGTTACTTTCTTTCCTCCAGTTACCTTGTTCTTTATTAAGTCTTTGAAAATCATACATGGTACATACATAGTGGGTCGGGGTTGCATTTAATTATATACAAATTATGACATATATATATGTATTTTTAAAAAACATTTTAGGTTCACAACAACAATACAGACATATACTTATGAAACACAAGGGAAAAAAAAACCCTTACAAAGTAAGGTTAGGTATTTACAAAAGTGTGGACACACATGGAGACAAATATATGTCAATGTGGGGAAACACATTTCTCTCTGAAAGGAAGAAGACTTTATTTCTGAAAGAAGATGGGCAGAGCTGCACACTAGGAATGTTAACAACTTGTATGGAAAAATGGTTAGGTACAATTGGTCTTATCACCTTGGGTTGAAAATTTGAGGGAGAGAAAAAGGGACAAAATGTACTTGGTATAGAAAGTAAATGATTGAAAAAGTCAAGTTTTCCATGAGTCATGCAAGAACTGCATACTAGGAATGTTAACTTGGATGGAAAGATGGTTAGGTGCAATTGGTCTTATTACCATGGATTGAAAGATTGAGGGAGAGAAATGAGACAAAGTGTACTTGGTGTAGAAAAAGAGAAAATAACTGATATAGTCAAGTTTTCCATAAGTCATGCAAGAACTGCACACTAGGAATGTTAACAACTTGGATGGAAAGATGGTTAGGTACAATTTGTCTTATTACCTTGAGAGAAAAAGGGACAAAGTGTACCTTTGAGAGAGGCCACTGCTTATCATAAAACAGCTCGAGGAGCATGAACCAATGGAATTTGTGTAATCTTTACACAAGAGGATAAGAAACAACAACAGAAAGCAATTGACTGAAAAAGTGCCTCAAGTTTTCCATAAATCATGCAAGAGCTGCACAAGGAATGTTAACAACTCAGATAAAAAGATGGAGAAAAATTTTAAAAAAAGGACAAAGTTAAAAAAGTAGAAATCTAATGACTGAAAAAGTCAAGTTTTCATAAAGTTATGCAAGTACCAAGAGGAAAATGAGTGGAAACAAACAAGATGAGCTGATGCCCAGAGAAGTTGTTTTCATCAGAAAATTACCCCACAGAGAGAATAAATGTATATTCATAAAATACTTAATTACATACTCCACAAAAGGTTGCTTCACTAACGGTGGAAGGCTGGTTAAACCGTTTGGTTTACGACCACTATGACCCAGGTTCGATCCCCGCATTGGACACTTTTTTCTGTTTAAAAAAAAAAATGCTCCAATGGCCCCCCGATTCTTGCAAAAGTCCAACCCCACCAGCGAGTGCAAGTAACCAAACGGGGCTCTGGCACATTTGTAAGTGCAAAGTCGAACTGCTTTCACATGTGTAGACATGTGGTGCGCTTACAGTAAAAATCAGTCGCTAACTACCCACCATGATTATCATGGCCTGTACCACGTGTACTAGGGATAAGCAAAAAAAAAAAATTAGTATTAACAAACTTTCAAACTAAAAATATAAAAAAAAACTTCCAAGTATAACCATTTCAAAATGGGATAAATATTTTGAAATTTTAATACATGGAAAAAAACACCCGTGGAAGTATTTTTGTTTAAATTCGAAAGCCTTGCGAATACTAATAAATTAGTGAAGAAAACCTTTAAGGAGTATGTGGATTAATTATTTAAAAATTAGGACAAGAAAATAAGACCTAAACCAAATAATTCAATAGTGTGTGACGTTTCAGCAACAGCATTGTCACCATCATCAGACAAAAGAATAATATTTATTCTTATATACAAATTGTAATATTCTTTTGTCTGATGATGGTGACAATGCTGTTGCTGAAATGTTACACATTATTAAATTATTTGGATTAGGTCTTATTTTCTTGTCTTATAATCTATAATCCAAATTATGCTTTCTCATATTTAAAAATTATTTTCAGCAATTTCCAATTTGATGGAATATAAGAGTGAATCTTATCTTCTATCTTTCTATTATCTATCTGAAACATATCTTCAGACTAGTGGTGTTATCAATACAAATAACTACATCAACATATACATTTAAATATATACGAATAAAAGATTACATGAGGAGCTTCTTTTTCGATTTATTGCGAGCTTTCGAACCTTTCGGTACTTCTACAGGCATGGATAGCATGAATATACTAAGTATGCTATCCATGCCTGTAGAAGAACCGAAAGGTTCGAAAGCTCGCAATAAATAGAAAAAGAAGCTCCTCATGTAATCTTTTATTTGTATATATTTAAACAAAATCTACTGAGTTCATGTAGCCGAAAATATACATTCAAGTTAACAAATATATAAAAGTAAAAACTTGGTAAATACACCAATCACATTTTTAGTTAGCTGAAGAAGGGCTTGCCAGAAAGTTTCTTTAATCAATTTGAAAAAAAAAAAAAAAAAAGTTGTGGCATTTCATACTTTCTTGTAAAATAAGAGAACATCTTTTAAAATCTGACGATCCTTATCCAATGAGGAATAGGTTGGAGAGGAGAAAGAGAAAGTTTGAAGACTACCCTGGGAGAGAACAACTGGCATGGAGAGCATACTCAGTAATAATTGTTCCTTGATTATACACCCAGGTGCTTTTAAACTCTTCACAGCACACACACAGGATTACTTATTCCCCAGGAGAAAGAGGGTGAGTTCCTGGAAATGTTTTTAGAAGGCTGGACATATGGTCACCTAGGGTTGTTCTGACCAGGCCATTTATCCTTATTGCCAGATAGCCTTTTAAAAAAAAAAATCAGGTGGCTTGTATTGAAAGGTGTTTTGAAAAGTACAGTCTGAAGTGTTTTTATATTATTATCCCTAGTACATGTGGTACAGGCCATGATAATCATGGTGGGTAGAAGAAGACGACTGCTTTTACTGAAAGTGCACCACATGTCTACACATTTGAAAAGCAGTTAGACTTTTGCATTTATAAATGTGCCAGAGTCTGAAATGTTGTTGACAGGCGATGCCTTTAAAAAAATAAGAAGGCGATAATATATATTGAAATAAGGTAATAAATAATGTGTTATATTTCTGTAACAGCATTGTTACTGAACATCACACTTGAATTTGGTCTTATCACTTTGTATTTAGAATCTATAATCCAAATTGTGCTTTGTCATTGAAAGAGGAATGTTTGAAAAGAAGTATTGACACAGTTTCCTTTAAAAATCATTTGGCCTTAAAAAAAAAAAGGTGATCTTTAAAAAAATAATAAATTGGCAGCCGATCTTTAGAGATGGTTGGTAAAAATTGAGACAGGGTGTGTAGAAAATTGCTAATGGGAATAAATTATCAAAAGTGGTTGTGGGGATGATAGCTATCAAATATTCAGTGAGCTCAATTTTACTAGTTTAAACAATATTGACCATGGACAGGTCTATTTACTAAGAGCATAGAGAGATCTTTATAATTCTCCATTGAGTATAAAAAAAAAAAAGATTAATAAAAGTTAAAAGGCAATAATTGATTAAAAATGACCATTAACATCTAGGCCAATTCCTTTCCAATCAGCAAAAAAAAAAATCATTAGAACTTCTGATGTGGTTATGCAAATGTGAATTTTTACACAAATCCATTCTAAATAGAAATAAGGTTAGGATGAATTTTTAAAAATTGCACTTAGAGATGGAAGAAATAAACCGTTTTTTATACAGTAGAACCTCTCTTTAGCGGACATCTCTCTACAAAGGACAGTTTTCATTTGCAAAATTACCATTTTTACTATTTAGCAATTCTCCGGTAAGAGGACACCTCTCCCTAAAGGACAGTTTGGCTCTGTAACTTGGTGTTATCCTTTACAGGGAGGTAGTTCTACTGTAGCAACTCTCCAGTAAAAAGACACCTCTCCCTAAAGGAGAGTTTGGCTCTGTAATTAGGTGTTGTCCTTTACAGGGAGGTTCTACTGTAGCAACTCTCTGGTTAGAGGACACCTCTCCCTAAAGGACAGTTTAGCTCTGCAATTAGGTGTCTTTTACAGGGAGGTTCTACTGTACCTTCAGGGTTTATAAAAAAAAAAAAAGATTTTTCAATAAAAAAAACATATCCCCTACAAAGTAGAGGTGAAATATTGGCAATGTAAGAATATGTTACATAGAAGTTAATGTACAATCTGATCCGTCGAACACATGTGTGCAAGGTGAGAGGAAAGATCACCTAGACGACGCATGAACCTTCCTTCAGGATCTTCCTATAGTAGGCGATGTACTTGGCGGCAGTGGAGGTGCGGGGCACCAGAAACTTGGCACAGAACTTGGTCTTGGACTCCAGGGCTTCCTTCAGCTCTGGGACTTGAAGGGTGCGGAGGAAGCTCAGCACAAAGCTGTAGCAGTTCCTCTCTTGGACATCATACCTGTAACACAGTCTTCCTCAGTACTGTACTACTTGGTGTACAGTGGTTGGGAGGCCAGAAGACATATCCAAATATGAAGAACCTTTTTGTGACCATTTGAGAGGATCACCATCATGGTAAGACCAAGAGCTATATATTTATGTATGTATGTATGTATGTATGTATGTATGTACAACAAAAGCAATTTTTATTCAGTCATATAAAACGTCGTTACATTTCAATTGTTAGTGGGGGAGGGGGTACAATTAAAATCCTGCTCAATAAAAAATTTTTAAATTTCATATTTCTTCTTGTTTAAAATTCGACGTATTTCTGGATTTTCGCGTTCTAGGATGAAGTTGGCTGGGCTGAATATGTATAAACGGTCGATAATCTGACATTCTTCTATAGCCTCTTTTATTTTCTTCTTGGTAAATTCGCACTCTAGGTACCGATGTCGTATGTCAGGAGATCCTCCGCATGCAGTGCAGGAGGGCCTTCCATTCCTGGTCGGGTGTGGCAGGGCTCTTAATTTCAACCTCCAGGCGATATCGTCGTAGATGCTACGCCTTTTATGCCAGGCTGGTGCAGTGTTGAAGTTCCACCTTTCAACTTTCTCTTCTGCGCGTTTAAGGTTAAAATAGGTTGATAAAATTATATTTCGTAGTGCGTTGCTTTTTAGACGTGAGAAAAGGCGTGATTCGTAGACGATGGGAAGATGCACGCAGGAAGAATGGTTGCTTGATTTAAAATTCATAATTTTCGTTTCATTATAGAACGTAGTGATTCTTTGAAAATCGTTCAGAATGTTTTGCGTGGCGTGGGAGAAAAAATCATTGATATCTCGTATATCACCGTTTAAATTCAAAAAGTCTTTCAAACGCCTCAGGCCTCGAACATTGAAGACGGCAGGATTTTGCATATAAAGGCCGTGTAAATGGCGGCATTTTAAAAGCACGATGTGTAAGAAGTCGTTTTTCGAGAGGCGTTTAAAATCGATATGAAAGTTTGGCGCGATATTTTTCCAGCTTGATAGAGTCTGTTTTCGTCGTGGCGATAGAAAACTGTGTAAATCGTATTTAAACAGATTGTAGTAGTTTGTCGAATTTTTGTTTATAAAAAGATAATCGTTTTCATTTTTTTCCCCGTTAATAGACCTTTGTATACGTTTTAGAATAAAGAGGTCGCGCTGAGTAGCCAAATGCAGCAGGCTGAGGCCACCCCTCTCGGCGGGCAAGCAATTCATTGTCGAGGTCGTCCAAGTTGTTTCATCATAGAGCGCGTCATCCAAGTCCTTTTAATATAGAATCTCTTGGTAAGATGGCGTTTATCATGTAGGTAAATTTTGGTATAAAGTTCGCATTTAAAAATCGCGTCTTGAGGTGGAGGGGGAGCGTTAAAATGTTTTGTTTTGCAATTAGGGCTAAATGGCGGAAATAGGAACGAAGATTTTCAGTTTGCGTTTTGAGGGGCGTTTTGGAGTTTTTGAAGTGTATACCGAGGATATCAATTGTGTCGTTCCGCATTTCTATATCTTCTGGCCTATCGGTCCTGCCGCTCCAATTGCCACACCACAACCCCTTACTCTTTTTAAAATTTATAGCGATGCCGGATGTTTTCTCGAAATATTTAAAAGAGTTATAAATCCGCTTAAAATCAGTTTCGTCTTTTAAAAATAAGATAAAATCGTCGGCATATGCATATATCTATGGAACCAGAGCTGAGGTTTCGACGAAGATGATGTATGAGAGACGTCGTGGCGAATGAGAAAAGCAGCGCGGACAAGCCGCAGCCCTGTCGCACGCCTCTATTTACGTCGAATTCAGGAGAGCACTCGCCGTTCATGTCAATTTTTATTTTATTTCCATTAAAGACGATTTTAATCCATTTCAGGAAAATATCAGGGATATCGAGTCTTTCAAGCGTAGCGATAATAAACGGTCTGTTAATCGAATCGAACGCCTTCTGTAAGTCGAGAGTTACGATTGCGAGGGGCGTATTAAATAAATTCGATTCGTAAATATTTTTCTCAATTTCAGGGATGATATCGAATATGGATCGGCCGGGGATGGCGTATTTCTGTTCTGCTGGTATCATGCGCGCGGAGTACGGCTTGATTTTTGTGAGTAAAATTTTCGATAGAATCTTATAATCCGTGTTCATAGAGGTGATCGGGCGCCAATCGTTCAGAGTTCGCGTATTAGGAGTTTTCGGTAATAGAAACATTTTACCAGCGTTCATGTGGTCAGGTAGGGAGTTTTCTAATTGTGCTTCATAAAAAATTTTGAGTAAAGAGTCGGCGGCGATGTCACAAAATTCTTTATAGAATTCGGCGGGGATGCCATCATCGCCGGCCATCTCTTTCTATTCGGTAAGAGCTTAATCGCGTTTAAAATGTCGTTTTTCGTTATAAAATTTTCTTCGTTGAAATGAAATTCGATATCGAGGCGCGGAATAATATTTACATAATTTCTGATGTCTTCTAAAATAATAGAATCATCTGCCTTCGTTTTATTTTGATAAAAAGTGAAAATATGGTTTAGGATAGAGTCGTTGTTGTTGAGGAATTCATTGTTGTCATTGTAGATTGCAGTAATTGCGGGTTTGAGGCGTCTAAGTTTCGTAAAAAGTGTATTTTTGACAAACCTCCGCGGTTTCTAAAATTAGTTTTTTCATGCATCTCCAATGTGCCTTCGGGCCAATGTAATTAAAGTTCGTAATAAAACTCTCGTGTTCGAATAAAAATATTTCTTTGAAGATATGAGATTTAAAAATTTTCGAGTCGATGTTCCTTTTAAAAAATTGCGTATTCCTTGTTCGTAATCGCGTGATAATGGCGTTGTGGTCAGATAAGTTGTAGGCAATGGTTTCGCATTCAATAAGATTGGGTGTAAGACTTGTCGAGCAATGTATATAATCGAATCTGGTTCTAAAAGGCGAGTTATGGATGAGAGCTTCATGCGTAAAACCGTTAAGTCCAGGATTTACATGTTTAAAAATATCAATAAGATTGTTTCTTTTATTAAAATCAGATAGTAAGTTGAATTTTCGACGAGAGTCTGTCTTGCCCTGTTTGTCGCGAATGTTAAAGTCTCCCAATATGAACTTCATGGTATCTTTCGGGTAAGCGTTCAAGTAGTTTTGTAATTGTTGTAAATCGTTAAAAACTTCATCGGGATCGTGAGAGAGGTGTTCGTTAATCAAAAGGACGATGTTTCTGTTCATTAAAATCTGTATGGCACATATTTTCCCATTCTTTAGTATTTCAAAATTCGCGCTAAAAATCGAGCGATGTATTAAAAATAGTTGTCCGCCGCCGCGAGAAATAGGTTCATTTACATAGATATCAAAAGCTGTTAAGTCTTGTCGCGTATTGAAAGTTTGAATATTCGTTTCTTGAATTGCGTATATTTCTGCTACGTTTATCTTCAACCATTCTTTTAAAAAATCTTGTCTATGTTTGTTCGCAATTCCACGGGCATTCAACGTTAGAATTCTTAAAAAATCATTATTTACAGCATCGCAGGATGGCTCACAAGAGTCCAACATCCTATAAACAAAAGAATAAAAAGAGATAAAAAAAGATAAAACAGTAAAAATAAGTAAAAGAGTAAAAATTTGCGTTAGTTTTAGAAGGAATGTACTTACAACATAATCGAAAGCGAGAAGAAAGCATATAAAAGTAGAAAGTGAGAAATAAAGATAGAGAAACGATGTAAAAGAGAGAGATAGTACAAACGAAAGTATGATGATCAAAAGACTCCGTCAGTTCTCTTCCATCGTTCCATCTTTCCATCGAGAAAGAAGGGGGGAAATCACATCTCATTCAAAGTCTCAAGTATTGTTCTAGTTCTTTGTATTTTGGCGTTTAGTAGCTTTCTTTCATCGCCTTTTATTTTACCTTTGGTTTTTCTTAGTTCAAGGAGTTTTCCCAGGTAGAGAGGAATGTCCTGCCCAAGGTCGGGGTATTTCTCAAGTTGTTCCTTTATCTTTATTTTCCTCGAGAAGCCAGTTCTTTTAGAAATGTCGGCGATTGCCTTCTCAACTCTTGGGTTTGGCCCCGTTTCGTAGTTCTCAAGTTCTTTGTCCAGCTGCGATGATGTCATTGATGTTTCTGAGCCGCATATTGATGTTTCATCGTTATCGAACTCGCGCTCCGAATCTGGGAGGAGGAAAAGGGTCTCCGCCATTGGAGGTTCTGTCGTAGGCATTTCACCTTTGAAGATTTTCTCTTTTCTCAGGATTGTCATCTAGGAATTGTCGATTTCGGTGTCCATTTGCTGGTCTAAGGAGGATGATTTTGACCTCTTTCCACCTTCGTTCTCCTCATTCAGGCTTCTTTCCTCGTTCTCTGAGGCCTCGAGGGTCCTCTTCTTAGCTTGAGGGTCCTTGGGTTCCAGGGTCGGCTCTGTCTCTGTCGTTGATGACAAATCAGGTTGGGGTAGGGGCCTCAAGGCCTCTGAAAAGGTTCTAGTGATCCCTGATCTAATATTCGGGTCGAATGGGCATTGCGTCTTGATGTGTCCGTGCCGTCTGCAACCATTACAGATCACGTCCTCTCCAATAAAAATTTTAAAATTTTGACCCATATAATTTATGGAAATGATGGCTGGCATTGATGATTGCTCTTTAGTTTTGAAAACAACCTCCCTCCTTAGTGAGGAGAGATGTTTTAGGAGGGGATTCTCTGTGGGGAAAGGAAGAGGCCGGATGCTGATGACTTGCCCGTAGGGTTCAAGGGCCTTTTCGATGTCCCTGTCCTGTATGAAGGACAGAACGCCGGAGAGAATATACTTCTTGGAAATTTTGAAGAGAGGCGTAGGGAGGATTGTTTCATTTCTAACCTTAAACCCTTTAGTTATGAGCTTTTCAGCAAGTTGGATGTTCGCCACCGAAACAATGGCTTGCCCGTTAATTTTCCCGATGGAATGAATGTTATCATATCCAACTATCTCGGCGATTCCAATTAGGTGTTCTTCCGCCGTAGCGTCTTGGAACGATTTGAATTGAATCGTTGCCTTAATAGCGCTACACCTCTTTTCATAGGTGTCTTTTCTCTTTTCATCAAACTTTTTCGTTCTTCTGAGGTGAATCGTACTTTTTGGTTTTGCATATTTATGACTTTTTCTTCGTTTGTAGATTGGTGTGGTAGTATTTGAGAAATGATATGCGAAGTTGATGGAATGGTTGAATTATGAGCGATTGACGAAGATGAAGATGAGGATGAAGCAACGACCGGCTTGGCCGTTGCCATGGCAATGATGCAAAGCTACAACTTGTAGCTTTGCTAATTTATGAAAATTAGAAAAATTCAAAACTTGATGAAATTTTATGAAAGATAAATCAAAATGATGCCTGAATTAAGGCGAACAAGGACAGTTCCGAAGAAGTCCGCAAGAATAATCTTGTGGTTTGGCGGTGCGTCGAGAAATTCCTTCCTGGTACCGGGCCATAGAATCGACGTAATGATAGAATTCACGTCGGTCCGCCGCAGAATGGAGCTCAAGATGGTCTCGTGGTTTAATTCCTTGAATAGGTCTTTGAGCCAATTTTCGCGGTCTTCATGTCTCATGCAGACACGCCGCGGAGGTGGTGAGGCCACTCCAGCTGGAGCCGGCTCCTCGCTCTCAAGTTTCTCGTCTTGCTGTGACGATGTCGTCGTTGGTGTCAGAAATTGGGGACTGTTAGTGTCGGTGTTAAGTTCCTGGCCCGTGGAGGATGATTTTGGCTTTTTTCCGAGGTCATTTCTTTCCTTGTGGAGGTTTTCTTCTTCTGAGGAATCTGTGAGCGGTCGCTTCATCGATGGTGTCTCGCTTGGTGTCTCCGTTGGTGGTTGCTTTGGAGTTCTTGGCTGTGAAACTGGATTTAGGGCGTCAGCGAAGGATCTTTTCACTGTTTCCCTGATCTGGGGGTCAAAAGGGCATTTGGTGTTCGTGTGCCCATGCCTTCTACATGCGGTGCATACCACATCCTCACCGATGAAGACCTTAAAGGATTGCTCCATATGAGTGATAGAAATCACGGCCGGCATCGGCGTTTTTTTCTTTATTTCTAAAAACAATTTCTCTTCTAAGCGAAGAGAGGTGTTTCAGCATGGGATTGTTGGTTGGGAATGGGAGCGGGCGGATGCTCAGAACTTCGCCATAAGGTGTCAGAGTCTTCGTTATGTCCTGGATGAAGGCCAGGACGCCCGACAAGATGTATTTACGGGATGGTCGGGAAAGTGGGGATGGGTAAACAGTTCTGCCCCTGACCTTAAATCCCTTGTTCAGAAGAACTTCTGCCTGCTTCTGGTCTGCTACAGAGACAATGGCCTGTCCATTAATTTTTCCCACAGAGTGGATATTTTCAAATCCAATAATTTGACCGATGCCGATCAGATGTTCTTCGGCAGATGCTTCTGCAAGGACTTCAAACTGGATCGTCGCTTTTATTTCCTTACTTCTCTTTTCGTAGGTAGATTTTCTATTTTCGTCAAATTTCTTTTTTTCCTCAGATGAAAATTGTGGTTTTTGCCTTTGCAAATTTTCCAGTTGGTTTTCAGTTGTCGGTGGAGATGCAAATTTTTGCTTTGCGATATGCGAAAGTGATGATGTCACAGATGGATTATGAGCGACCAATGAGGCGATAGATGATGACACAACAGCCGGCTCGGCCGTTGCCATGACGATGATGCAAAGTTACAACTTGTAACTTTGCTAAGTTATGGAAAATAGGAAAAATTTGAAAATTGATGAATTTTTACAAAAGATGGCTTGAGATGATCCTTGAGTAAAGGCGAAAAAGATGATATAATTTAAATTTAGTTAAAGTTGATTTGAAGGGATGAAAGACGCGAAAAACACGGAGCTCGTGCGACGTGTGGCCGCACGGTCGGTGTATGTATGTATGTATGTATGTATGTATGTATGTATGTATGTATGTATGTATGTATGTATGTGGTGATTTGAGAAGAAGTTGTGGTAGTGGTTTGTGCTGCCATATCTAGGGGTGCTGCCTGGAGACCAAATATGAAGAACCTCTTTGTGACCATGAGAGCCTCACTATTATTGTAAGACCAAGAGATTTAGATTTATGTTTGTATATACAGTTAAACCTGTCTATATCACCCCCTCTTGGGACTCACCAAAATAGGGTGCTATAGACAGGTCACTTTTAATGTAAATCGCATCCTACTACGTATTTAAAATTGGGGTTATAGAGAGGGAGCCGCTATTTTGAGGGGGCGCTATAGATAGGTTTAACTGTAAAAATATATAGGTGAGATTTGAGAAGGAGTCATGGTAGTGGTGTGGCAAGTGTTAATGACATACAGAAGACGAGTTAGGAACAAACACCTGTGAGGAATAGGTCAGAGAGAAGAAAAAGAAGGTCCTAAGACAACTCTGGGAACAACTGGCATGGAGATCACCTCGGTAAGAACTGTCCCTTAATTATCAAATGCAGGTGTTTTTAAACACTTCTCAGTAGGATAAATTAGTCCCAAGGGGGAAGAGGGTGAGACTGGGAGTTCTCAGAAATTTTTGTATTTAGAAGATTGGACATATGGTCACCCAGGGTTGTTCTGACCAGGGAATTTTCTCTTCCCTCTCCTCATACTCCCACACAGGCTATCTTTAATTATTTCTAAATATTATGAAATTATAAAATATTATAAAATTCAAAATTTTTCTGTCTGTTTATCCATCTCCAAAATACTGAGTGAATATCACCAAATTTTACATGTCACACCTTTTGACCTTGGGAATAATTAATAGACTAATTATTCTTATATATAACTATTTGTTGCTAATTTATGTAAATAGTGTTTATCTACTCGCCAATTTTACTCTTAACCAGCCCCCCTTCAACTTAACTGGTTATAATGATGAGGTACAATTTGGATTATAGATTATAAACACAAGGTAATAACACCAAATTCAAATAAATTGTGTGTGACGTTACTGTAACAGCATTGTTACCATTTTCAGACAAAAGTACAGAATGAGAAATTTTACCACAACATGTTTTAAATAATTATTGTATCAAGTGTGTAAACAAGATAGCAGATAAGAAGAAGATAGTTTTCTGAGAAACACAGAATATATAAGTACTTTTGTCTGAAGATGGTAACAACGCTGTTATGAAAACATCACACACTATTTATTTATTTGGTCTTATTACCTTGTGTTTAACTGGCTATAATCAATCCTTTTTCAAATCACAACTAGTTGCATACTGTCTACTTTTATTTTCAACACGTCACACAAAGGATCAGAATTTTCTGTTGAATTAAAGTCTCAGTATTGAATCATGTAGTCAATTGAATACTGTACATAAACAGGAATTTCCTATTGGGTATCAAATTAGGGAGGTTTGACTATTTAAAAAAAAAAAACATTTCGAATGGCAGAAGGACACTGTTTTAACTACATGTTTACATTATAGAGTGATATTAAGTATAAAGTGGATTATAGATTAGAAACAAAGTAACAAGACCAAATCAAAATTGGTGCTCTTTGGCAAAACTGAGAAGCATCCACCTAGAGACCATGGTTTTGGGATAATGGCCCTCTTCAGCCTAGGGCGGACTTTATTCCATGAGATCAACAAAGGATCTAATGGAATCTTCAGTCTACCAAAGAGGCCGCTAGTTTACAGCAACAATCAATAGATGGCATCAATTTTTGATGTATATTTTGATGGGAGAGGAGACCTATAGTTCAATATTCTCTGGCAAAATGTCGAGTAGGATACAATTATCAACCAACAAGTGTGACCTAACTCTGCCGGTCCCAAGCCCGGATGAAAAAGGAGGAGGGGGAGCAGTAACAAGCCTGCTAAAAAACCTGGGCTCAGCTGGCCTGGTTGATAGTAACCTGTAAGAGCTCCTAATCCAGGGATACAGGATGAGCAGCGTTTGTACTCCATGTTAGCAGCTGCACATGGCGTCTGTTCCTCATTTCAGAGGCGGCCATTTCTTTTGGAGCTAAGTTAGCCTGTCACTGAGTAGTGCTCCCAATCTTAATGACAAAGACAGACGCATTCTACTTCACCCAGTCATGATGGTTGTCAAACAGACACCATCAAGGGTCACAACTTGATACCCTAATATGATTGAGTGGAAATAAGAAACAAAAAGTGTCACCTGAGGGAGGAATACTTGAAGGAGACAATTCCCAGAATGTAGTCCCAGTAGTCCTGCCAGGTTGGGTCCTTGCGGTTGAGGAGTGGCACCGCCAGGCACTGTCCCCATCTGGCGTTGTCCCCTGAACTCACTTGTACCCCGCTCTCTTCAAACTCGCATACCTCGCCTGCGCAACACAACAGTTACATCCACCTCACATTCTTTTATCCCAACTGAAGACATGTTGAATATGCCTACTTCTGCCGGGGAGGACCTACGTCACCACTAAGTTCCTGCCAGCCAAACACAGTGCTGCCCCCAGGTGGCAGTATCTCTCCCCTTTGCTATCAGTCTAAATAAAAGGAGCTTAACCCTTGTCTGTTGTTTGCGTCGACTTTGCGTGCTTTCAACTATTATTATCACATTCTAAAATTATACAAGGTCATTAAGAATAAATTCTTAGATCAAATTCAAAATATTGGTAGGGTTGTGGAATACAGTTCCTGTCTTGAGGCTCCCATACATTCCAAGATGTGGTCTGGTGAGATCTCATTGGTCCTGCAAATGGTGCATTAGTCCATAAGTCTCTATGATGGGGAGCTGCTTATATAGGAAGGTAATTAAACTTGTTTTCACTATCATCTAGTCCAGCTTCAACTTATATCCATCATCAACACTAATGGCCAAGTATATATTCATAGTGTATCTCTACAGATTTCAATAAATAATAACAGGGAAGAAGGACTACGCTCTGCAACTTTAAAGAGAAAAAAAAATGGGGGGCAAAGTCTGACTGTCACCTCCATGCGGTGCCCCCTGGATAGCCAACTAATGACAGAGGCTCTTTATAATCATGGTGGGTAGAAGTTGACGACTACTTTTACTGTAAGTGCACCACATGTCTACACATGTGAAAAGCTGTTTGACTTTGCACTTACAAATGTACCAGAGCCCCGTTTGGTTACTTGCACTCGCTGGTGGGGTTGGACTATGAATATTAGGATAAAGGTAAATCTATCAAAAGTTAAGAGTTCTCATATAGATATATATAGAGAGTCTTCAAGACACCAAGACTTAATGTAAACAATTAGGGAGAGATATGGCTAAATGGAAGAAATTATTCTAGGAGAAGTTGACTTACCTTTAGAATTTGTCACCCCAATGTGGAGAGGTGCCGAGTTATGGTAGGAACTGGGAACACAACACAATGTCACCTTTATATCACACACATACCCCAATTCCATTATAAATTTACTGCTTCCCATACCACTTGTATAAAAGTAATCAAATGAGATTTCTTTACTACCTCAAAGATCAAGTGTTAACTATTATTCCACAGCAAGCACAAAAATTGAAGAGTTGCTAAGAATAAACACAAAGTAATAAGACAAAATCTAAATAAATAGAGTGACATATTGATAATGCTTTTTACTGAAAGATTGCATACTATTTGTTTGGTCTTATTACCTTGTGTTTATAATCTATAATCCCAAATTGTGCCTTAAAGGTTAGCAAGAATGGTTTCTATGTAAACACACAAAAGCCTTTCCACATAAATTCTAGGAACAACTCCAAATAAATAAATAGTGTGTGATGTTTCAGTAACAGCGTTACCATCATCAGACAAAAGAACTGGTTTCAGTACTTTTGTCTGATGATGGCAACAACACTGTTACTGAAACAACGCCCGTGTTTTAATTTAGACACGTGGACCTGTTGGATCATTAACGCCCGTGTTTTACCCGATTGAATGTTTTTATTCAAATACTATTTGTTACAATTATAAATTGGCGCCTTAAATAAATGCATATATTAGTTAATAACTATAGCCTATGTGCTTTATCTGTCTATGTACTGTTGGCTTCCGTAGGCGTCTCTTACTGGGAAAAAGAAAAAGAGGATTCCATTTAGTTATTAACTAATATATGCATTTATTTAAGGAGCGACCCGCCCCAACACAATAGTTACAAAAACCAAAAAGCGAGTGGGGGGGGGGGCAAAGTCAAAAACACTATTTTTTTGGATTAGGTCTTATTACCTTGTAGTTAAGACAAGGTTCCACCACAGATGGATACCAGACTAGCAGCCTGTTTACTCACTGGTGTAATCTCCCGGTGTATATTCCAGGACTAATGTTAAGAGAAACACCTCCTAATGATAAAATAATTCCTAAAGGACACAAGGTAATAAGACCAAATCCAAATAAATAAATAGTGTGTGACGTTTCGGTAACAGCGTTGTTACTATCTTCAGACAAAAATACTGAAAAAATGTCACACACTATTTATTTATTTATTTATTTAGATTTGGTCTTATTACCTTGTGTTTATAATCTACTAGCCGAATGACCCGGGCAACGCCCGTGTTTTAATTTAGACACGTGGACCTGTTGGATCATTAACGCCCGTGTTTTACCCGATTGAATGTTTTTATTCAAATACTATTTGTTACAATTATAAATTGGCGCCTTAAATAAATGCATATATTAGTTAATAACTATAGCCTATGTGCTTTATCTGTCTATGTACTGTTGGCTTCCGTAGGCGTCTCTTACTGGGAAAAAAAAAAAGAGGATTCCATTTAGTTATTAACTAATATATGCATTTATTTAAGGAGCGACCCGCCCCAACACAATAGTTACAAAAACCAAAAAGCGAGTGGGGGGGGGGGGGGGGCAAAGTCAAAAACAAAGTGTCTCGCGCATTGGCGGTGCCATCGTAGCGAACCAATAGGAGAGAGCCATTCCAAAAAAAAAGCAAACGGTGACAGAGATGATGACTCTCGTAACTGTATATAGAATAATCCAAATTGTGCCTTATCCTAAAGGACACTTTGGATCTGCAACTAGATGTTCATTACAGAGAAGTTTGTTCTGCTCTATACACTCTGGTTTAAACCCCAACTATGTATATATCTTCTCTAGAGATTTATCTTTTGTCCAAATTTTTATTCTTTAAACTGGATCTTGGGGATATTTCACTATTGTGTAGGATCCTTGGCAACAATGGGGTAACTAGCATTTTAAAACAAAATTCTAATACTTTGAGCAACTCAAATGCTTTCTCTCCCTATCTATATTTAAAAATATATATAATTTATAAATATTGAAAAAAAAATATTCAAATTAGCATTCCTAAAAAAAATTGGTATCATTAAATTCTGACCTCTCAATTTTTGAAGAAGAGTATTTCAGATACAATTCCACCAATCAAGATGACAACTTTAAACTGTGGAAGAAATCTACCCAAACACAAGCCCCTCCATATTGCTGCAAGGGTACCATATCACTATCTGAGAAAACTGAAGATGTTCACCCAATGCCAGATCTTTCCCCCCTCCTCATTGAAGGTTTTTTTTTTTTTTTTCTTGGATCTAAAAGAAAATAAGACCTAATCCAAATAAATTAATAGTGTGACATTTCGGTGACAGTGTTGTTACAATCTTCCGACAATTCTTTTTTCTGACGGTAACAACACTGCTACCAAAACATCACACACTTAATTGTTAATTTATTTGGATTAGGTCTTATTTTTCTTGTGCTTCATCATTTTCTCTTGGATTATAAGGTAGGCATAATTTGGATTATAGATTAGAACTACAAGGTAATAAGACCAAATCTAAATATATAATAACAATGCTGTTATTGGAATGTCACACACTATTAACTTATTTGAATTTGTTCTTTGTTGTTTTTCTCTTTGGGTTATTGGCCCTCATCAATTAATTTATCTTCCTGATCCCAGTACAACTTCACTTTTAGGCTATTTTTCATATTTCTACATGTTTTATACTTTTGAATGTATTTGCATAAATATGATTGGTGGATACAAGAAAATAAGACCTAATCCAAATAATTTAATAGTGTGTGACGTTTCGTCAACAGCATTGTTACCATCATCAGATAAAAGAATAAATGAAAAATGTATTCTTTTGTCTGATTATGGTAACAATGCTGTTGCTGAAACGTCACACATTATTAAATTATTTGGATTAGGTCTTATTTTCTTGTAGCTATAATCCAAATTGTGCTTTATCATGATTGGTGGATTAAATTTGCATATTAGGTTATATGGAGATATATCGATTTATTTTGGGGCTATATTAATATATTTTTTTAATGTTATGATATTCTCAAAGTCTTTTATTTATAAATATGGCTTGTGTGAGTCTAAAAGAACAAATAGTGAGTGCATCAAAGGAGAGAAGACAATAAGATTCCAACTCTATACCAGCATATGCAAATAACAGACCATGAACTAGATTTTGTAACTATGTAAATGTTTTATATGGCAACAAATATTTTTTAAGAAACTGATAATTTATATTATGCTTCTTTCATATCTCCACTCAATCATATTAAGATATCAAGCTTGTAAAGCTTGAGACTTTTGATGGTGTTTACCGGGGAAGAGTAGAGCTCATCAATGAATGAGTCAATACAGATTATATTATGCAGATTGTACATATTGCCAGACACTTCTTTCTTTTGTACACAGTTCTTTTTTCTCTTTGTTAATATCATATGACTATTCTATTCACTGCCTAAAATTATTGTATATAAATGCATAGACAAATGGCATACATGTATGAAAGCGCAAGTGTCCTTAGGGAGGCATAGCACTTTAAATTGAAATAAAATAAAAATCCTGTGTTACAAAAATACCAAAAAATGTCCCACTAGGGACACTTGTACTTATAAAGGTAAACTAACCATAGAAAGAAAAGAAAGATCCATTGAAATATGTACAAGAATTAGTATGCAATTTAGTTAAAAGAAAAAAAAAATACCAACACAATTAAAATATGTACAAAGAGTTGATATGTAAATTTAGATGAAATCAATTGTAGTGTATTCGAGGAAAACAATTTACAGATTGAAGTTTTAAGGAATATTTTAGAATGAAAACTGTATATATATTAATGTATCAAAAACAATTCATCTTACAATATCGTATATGGAAAGATTTTTGGTATTTTGGAGCACAGGATTTTTGCAGATTTACAATCTGTTTCCTGACCTGTAATTTGCATATGCTGATAGATTTGGAATCTATTGTCCTATCTCTAATAATGCATTTATTATTTATGTTCTTTTAGATTACAGTCCATTTAATAATACAGATGCCAAAATAAGCATCTCACCAATGTAAATTAGGGTTAGCAAATATATTTGCAGACGAATCCCAAGATATAAAAAAAAAAGTTATAGCAATATATTTTTAATACTAATGACTCTTTAAAGAACCACTTATGTTATATATATAAAATGTTTTTTAAATAAATTTAGTTTATTATATGGATACATCCTAAATATTAAAATATTTTAATAACTAGTTAAAATAATAAATTCATGTTAAACTTTGTCTCATGAAAGATATTTTGAATAAAATTTGGCTTTTAATCTTTTTAAAATCGTTAAAATGCTATATAAAAATATATTTTTAATGTAATTGGTAGTGTGAAAAAAGGCTAGTTTTGAATATGCCATACACATTTTTCTAGGTTTAAATTACTTATGAATAAGACCATATTCGTTTTGGGCAATTAAAAAAGCTTAAACATATATAAAGTATTGGTGTGAGATTCGTGTTATTTATGCAAGGTTGTAAAAAATATATAGGATACCCTTAGGCTAAATTGCCCAAGGATTTAGGGCAAAGTAAAATGTCAAACATCGACCTAATTCCAATATTTAACTTTTAAAAAAACACTTGGTATTTAAATCTGCAATAATTTTAAAACATCTTTAAAATATATATATTTTTTAAAACTTAGTTAAAAAAATGGCAAAAAAAAAAACACAAATAATCGAATGGTTAGAATATATGTACGACTTTACACACAAAAAACAATTTAACTAGAGTTTCTAAATATCCTTCATATACACATGCATAAAAGCAAAATAATAATAATAAAGTAATACTCACTGTAAGAAGTCTCCTTTTGTGGGTTTTATTACAACACAACATTTGCGTGTTGTGGCATCTGTAAAGGGGCACGGTATTTTAAATGGCGGTAAAAGCAATTCCGTAGTTAAAAGACACTTTTTACATATTGGACAAACTTCTGGAAGTTTAAAACAAAATATTTTTCTATTCTTATCGCAGTGTTGAAAACAGAGAATTCGTGTTTCGGTTTCTAAGGTCTCTGCCATCTCAAATTGAAATTAAATATATTCATAAAAATTACTGATATACATTTTTTAAAAATGAAGAATTAGAAATAGCATCAATCTCGGGAAGAATGCCTCGAAAATAGCATCTTTTAAATACCCTATTATCTATAATATTAGGGAAATGAACTTTAACGCTTGAAAGAACACAACTTTATACACAGTTAACCCAAATCTCGCTCGGCCACGATGGCATTAAATTTTTTTTTTTTTTTAATGTAAATCTTGATTCGAATTTAAAATTTTGTATTTAATATAAAATATATATGCAGTAAAATTTTAACAAAATTATTTAAATACACTATAGTGATATTGATATCTTTCCACTCTAGTGAAAAACATTTTATTTCAATATTTGATGTTTTTAAATAAAATAATATTATATACTTTTTTTTATATAATGTAGAAAATAATATAAAAAATTAAATAGGATAATAAAAGAAATTTTATTGAATTATTAATATAACATCGAAATGATCAGTGAAATAATATATTTTAGAAAAAAAGTTAGTCAAAATAAAATGTTTATAACCGTCTTTAAATTTTCTACGCAATGTTTATCGTTAATGCTTTATGTAAGGAAAATAATGTTTACAGCTCCAGGTATTTAAATGCCTGATATTCCGATAATGTATTTTTGTATCCTTTTTAATTAAGTTTTTATTATAAGTTATAAATTATTTTCACAAAAGACCTCAAATAAAATGGCGACATCTGATGCGAAAAATTTAAGTAAACAAGACCTGGTTGATTTCCAAAAATTTATTAAACACCTTGGTTTAAAAAGTATTCAAATAATTGTACAATCTCGCTTGGGCAAAAAGAATTGCACGCGCTCAAAGCCCGATTCAATTGGGGCAAATTGGTTCAACCTGGCACTTCAAGATTGCCCTGAAGTAATGATTGAAACCAAAAAGGCAATTGGAGATTGTGTACCAAGTCAAAATTCCCCACTATGCATTGAAATTTCATTGAAAACTGTTGAAAACACAACTTTAATTTTGGAAATCTGGAAATTATATATTACTGGTAATTCCAATATAAATAGTATACATTATGTTTATAATCGGATGAGTATTGTACTTAAATCTCTAATGTGTATTACAAAAATAACACCAGCATATAAATTTTCATGTCTTCAAGGTCCCGAGTCTCATGTTATTTGTTATAGAGTATTTATGGGTGAACCTGATTACAATGTTTTGGGTGATCATGTAGAACATTTCAAAGTAGGCTGTGTATCAACACCATTAGGTGGTGTAGGAATATCTTTGGCCTACAGAACAGTACTACAAATAGATCCTCAACCAATCACACCCCCTCTTTTAGTGACAAGTAATTATTTTGATAAGAAAGTAAATGTCATTGCCAATAATAATTTTGATGACATAGACTCCAACAAAAATGATTCTCCAATCAGTGAAAAGGGACATGAAGACCTAATGGATTCCAAATCAAAGCTAAATGCAACATGTATCAATTTTGACTATGAATCCAGTACCGTTTGGGAAAATAGTAAAGTAGGTGCGTTTGCTCCATCAATTCAACCACCAAAATTAGATGATGATTATTATATCCCTGATACACCATTTAATCATCTCTTTCAACATAATTCAACAGCAAATTCCGCTACAGATTTAAATAATAACTCTGGATCAAGTGGATCAACCAAAGTAGAGAAGAAACCAACAAAAAGTAATGATTCAGATAGTGATCAATCTGTAACAGATGATTTTGTATTGGTGGATTTGAAGCCGCCATTTGCTGAGGCAAGTTTTACAAGTATCGGAACATTTTTCAACGATCTTCCACCTCTTCTATCCTTTAACCAAGATGTCAGTTTGGAAGAACAAGTTTCAGAAATGAGTTCGAAAATTGAACTCTATGAATCAGACTGCATAGCTCTTGATAATTTTGTGGATTCACTATGCCAACTGGATGAAAACTAAACATTTTACAATCAGGTAGTCAATTTTATATTTTTAATTCTTCCCCTCTTTTTCTTTTTTTTTTTTTTCTTCCCCCATACCAATCTCTCTTCATCTGGTTTTTTTTTTTCCTCTATTGTAAAAAAAAAAGTCAATGATAACAATCCCATTTATTATATTAACAATTTTTTTTTTTTAAATAAATCTACTATTTAGAATTTAAAAAAATGATAATGCTTACAGATAAATTTATTGAGAGAAAAAAAAAAACTTGTTGCCATTAATAATTTTTGTGATAAAAAATAAAAAATAATGAGAAAATTTAATTTTTTATATATAAAATAAAATTATCAAAAATAAATGTATAAATGGATTCTGATTTCTTTTTTTGTTCTTTTTGATTTTTTTTTTTTGTATGTATATATATAGAGATTTAAAAACTCTATAATTATTAACTATATATAAACAAAACTCAACAACAATATATATAGAGAAAATACTTCAATATTATTATTATATAAACCTATTTTTTCATATTAAGCAATTATGTAAATAAGTTGTAATAATAAAAACAAATGTCCTCTTAAATGTTAACCAAAAGATTAAAAAATATTATATATATGTGCTGCCATTTTGATACCATCATTACATCTTGCTTCTAATTGCCTCAATAAAAAGAATTATTTTTCAAAAACATTTATTTTTGGTGCATTTTTTCTGCTAATTTGTCATATAATTCAATGATAAACTGTAAGGTTTTAAAAGCATGAATGTTTCATTTATACACAATACAAACTTCTACTGTCCTTGCTGCGATGAAAAAAATATATTGGGAGATCTTGGCTTATCAGTAGTGAACCTTCCCAGCAGTTTCGCAAATTTAATCTACCAGACCGCTTCTCAGAGCTCTAATACTGTATTGGCTCATTCTGATTTTATATGCAATACTGAAGGGTGGAATCTTAGAAATGGTTTTCAAGAAAACTATGGACAAAGGCTTTTAGGACAATAGAATTATATATAATATTTGCATCGAGCAATGTTCTTCCACAAACAATAAGTACAAGTTAGACATAAATTAACGCAAAGCAATAACACACCATCTATACATATAAAATGAAAGGAATTAAAAGCATGAATGTTTCTTTTATACACAATACAAACTTCTACTGTCCTTACTGCGATGATAAACATTAAAAATAAAAGGTTTGTTGTATGATCTAATATGCGATCTAATTTTAACTAAAAAAAACTATTTAAAAGTTAAGCCTTTTGTATGATAATGTTTATAGTATGATAAATACGGGTTAAAGGAAGACAAACATTTTTTTTACTTTCTTTTATTGTCTTGATGCAAAAGGTCTTCTTCAATATAATGAACTAGATATTTGTTCAAAATTAATTTTACAACAACAAAGCCTTTATTATAGACACTTGTCCTATATAGGATTCTCACAGATGGATGAACAGAAGTCTTCTTTCTTATCTCCAATCAATCATATTAGGGTATCAGGCTTGTTTGAAAATCATCATGACTGGGTGAAGTAGAATGCATCTGCCTTTGTCATTAAGACTGGGAGCACTACTCAGTGGCAGGCCGACTTAGCTCCAAAATAAATGGCCGCCTCTCACATGAGGAACAGACGCCATGTACAGCTACTCCTAACATGGAGTACAGACTCATCCTGGAGCCCTTACAGGGTACTATCAGCCGGGCCAGCTGAGTCCAGGTTTATTAGTGAGCTTGTTACTGCTCCCCCTCCTCCTTTTTCATCCGGGCTTGGGACCGGCAAAGACGGAGTTTGTGTTTCTTTTAAATATCATCAAATATTATCTCTACAGACCTTACTGCAATGATATGAGTTATTGGATGAGAGGGCTTGGCTCATCAGTAGTGAACCCTTTCAGCGGTTTTGCCTTATTGCCCCAAATTTATATCATTGCAGTAAGGTCTGTAAAGATAATATTTTATGATATTTAAAAGAAACACATTGGCAGTAAATTTGTTTGTGCAAATTTTTATTGATAGATGGCAATTAAATTTATAAAAATAGTGTGTGAAGTATCGGTATAAACGCTGTTACTGAAATGTCATACACTTATTTATTTATTTGATTTTGGTGTTATTACCTTGTGTTTATAATATGTATCTACAGAGAAAGTGGAGAATAACATCAATATCTTTCCTCAAGTTGGGTCTCTCTTCTTGTGTTACACCTTTTGACTGTGGTGTTCTCCTGAATTTGTGAAAAAGCCAATATATTGGTCATTCTTTTCACTACTTTTGTTAATAAAACATATGGAGAATTATTTTCATAAGCAATCTTCTCTTCTTCTTCTTCCTTATCTCCATTCAATCATATTAGGGTCTGTGTGAAGTAGAATGCATCTGTCTTTGTCATTAAGACTGGGAGCACTACTCAGTGGCAGGCCGACTTAGCTCCAAAAGAAATGACCGCCTCTGACATGAGGAACAGACGCCATGTGCAGCTGCTCCTAACATGGAGTACAAACGCTGCTCATCCTGTATCCCTGGATCAGGAGCCCTTACAGGGTACTATCAGCCGGGCCAGCTGAACCTAGGTTTTTTATTGAGGTTGTTACTGCTCCCCCTCCTCCTTTTTCATCCGGGCTTGGGACCGGCAAAGGTGGAGTTATAAGCAATCTTCTGGTATAGAATTACTCACTAATTCTCCAGTGCCGGACAATAAAACATGTAGTATAAAATGATAAAGCACAATTTGTATTATAGATTATAGATACAAGAATATAAGACCTAATCCAAATAATTTAATAGTGTGTGACGTTTCAGCAACAGCATTGTCACCATCATCAGACAAAAAGAATAAATGAGAAAAAAAATCACAACAAGTTCTTAAATAGTACTGTTATCAAGTGCTTTTTGATAAAAAATCACACAAGCAAATTATTTTCTTGTATCTATGTAGTGTAGAAATTCGTTTCTAAATTCTCTATTACACAGAGTGCACTTTGATATCTTGTTGTTGTTGTTTTTGTTGTTTCTTATCCCCTTGTGTAAAGATTACACGAATTCTATGAGTTCATGCTCCTCGAGCTGTTTTATGATGAGCAGTGGCCTCTCCCAAAGGTCCTGTTTAGTGCATCTAATGCAAGCCAAAATGTGTTCTGGAGCTGCAGGTACCAAACTACATTTTGGGCAAGTGGGATAAACTTTGTTATTATTTTCTATCTTCAATGGCTTGAGATGGCCTGTTCTAAATCTCTTTGATATCTTAGATTTCAACAATAAAGCATGATTATGTTTAAATAGTGGAAACAGAAATCTCACCTGGGTAACACATCGCTTTACAGTCAATGGGATATAATTGTTGAGATGATTCCATAGTAATTAGTATTATATATAGTATATATGTACTCCATAGTAAGTACAAAATTTCTTATTCGTACATACTCCAACTGTATAGATTGGTCTATTGTAGTTCTAATAACTAATGGAATGTTTCTTTGTAAAGTATTGGAATCTGTACATCCAACAAGCCACGAGAAGCCGGTGTTATTTAGTAACTCCATCATGCTTTTTACCAAACTGATAATTAATTTTATCCTTATGGTGTGTGCTAAATCTTTAAGGAAGGGAATGCATTTTTAAGACTATCAATTAAATTACAGCCATTTATTGACTGTGTTTGTTGTTTCTTATTCCCTTGTGTAAAGATTATACAAATTCCATGAGTTCATGATCTCATGGAATGGGGTATAGGGGTGCAGCTTTCATTGATCATGGCAGCATGATCCAGGCACACTTTGGTGAAAGTCTGACTTTAAATGAATTTTGAGGCTATTCCTAACATGGAAGCCTTTACTGACGACTCTAACATGAGTACAGTCACAGCTCCTCCGTATCCCTGGAGTGGGACCATTGCTGAGGTCTATCAACTGGGTCAGTTAAACTTAGGATTTTTAAAGAGGAAGTATCCCTCCTGGTTACAGCATCAAGTGTACCAGAACAAGACTTGATTGTGTAGAGGGTTTACTGTACCTCCCAACAATGTCCACTGCACCACAGGCCAGGTACAGAGGGGTAAGCATGAGAGGCCATTTACTGACTGTAAAATTGGTTAAGTACAATTTGCGGATTATGGATTAGAAACACAAGGTAATAAGATATGTATATGTAATAATAATATTTATTTGGTTTGGTTAAAAAATCATCTAATAGAACAAAAATCAATTAAACATTGATTTAACCTGTTCCCTGATATTTGGCCAACCCATTTTCTTGATATATCAAGAAAAGCCATCCACGAACATCTCTGAAACCAAAACATTTTTGGTCGTAGAGGTACAGCCTGCACCACGCTGATGAGAGCCAACAGCCTGAAACACGTTTGTGGTTGGCAATAGGTTGGCCAAATATCAGGGAACAGGTTAAATCAACATTTAGTTTATTTCTGTTCCACTAGATGGCACTCTGCCATCTAAAAAGCTCATGTGATCAGGATATGCCTTCTTTGATTTTAAGATATTATATGGTAATAAATCGTTCTGAAAATAGAGCAATCCATACTTAAATCTTTAGATAATTAAAAGGCATATATTTGATTTAATAAACAGAGTTAGGATCAGACGTAGCCACGCAATAATATTTGAAATGAAGGCGATAAAAATGTGGTGATTTTCTTTTAATGGTAAAAACACAAGCTTTCAGGCAAGAATGCTCTTCTTCATCTTACCTGAAGAAGGGCATTCTTGCCTGAAAGCTTGTGTTTTTACCATTAAAAGAAAATCACCACATTTTTATCGCCTCAATTTTAAACAGAGTTATTTGCCAATGTTTTGATTGGTCAGCTAACTGAAATATTGACAAATCTTTTTATTCAATCCAATATATGCCTTTTTATTATCTAAAGGTAATAAATGAAAAGAGAAATAACATTTATAAATTCTTTTATACAGTGTGTAGAACCTCCTTGTAAAAGACAACACCTAATTACAGAGCCAAAGTGTCCTTTAGGGAGAGGTGTCCTCTTACCAGAGAGCAGCTACAGTAAAACTACCTCTTTGTAAAAGACAACACCTAATTACAGAGCCAAAGTGTCCTTTAGGGAGAGGTGTCCTCTTACCAGAGAGCAGCTACAGTAAAACTACCTCTTTGTAAAAGACAACACCTAATTACAGAGCCAAAGTGTCCTTTAGGGAGAGGTGTCCTCTTACCAGAGAGCAGCTACAGTAAAACTACCTCTTTGTAAAAGACAACACCTAATTACAGAGCCAAAGTGTCCTTTAGGGAGAGGTGTCCTCTTACCAGAGAGCAGCTACAGTAAAACTACCTCTTTGTAAAGGACAACACCTAATTACAGAGCCAAAGTTTCCTTTAGGGAGAGGTGTCCTCTTACCAGAGAGCAGCTACAGTAGAACTACCTCTCTGTAAAGGACAACACCTAGTTACAGAGCCAAAGTTTCCTTTAGGGAGAGGTGTCCTCTTACCAGAGAGCAGCTACAGTAGAACTACCTCTCTGTAAAGGACAACACCTATTTGCACAGCCAAAGTGCCCTTTAGGGAGAGGTGTCCTCTTACCAGAGAGCAGCTACAGTAGAACTACCTCTCTGTAAAGGACAACACCTAATTACAGAGCCAAAGTGTCCTTTAGGGAGAGGTGTCCTCTTACCAGAGAGCAGCTACAGTAGAACTACCTCTCTGTAAAGGACAACACCTAGTTACAGAGCCAAAGTGTCCTTTAGGGAGAGGTGTCCTCTTACCAGAGAGCAGCTACAGTAGAACTACCTCTCTGTAAAGGACAACACCTAGTTACAGAGCCAAAGTGTCCTTTAGGGAGAGGTGTCCTCTTACCAGAGAGCAGCTACAGTAAAACTACCTCTCTGTAAAGGACAACACCTAATTACAGAGCCAAAGTGTCCTTTAGGGAGAGGTGTCCTCTTACCGGAGAGTTGCAAAATAGTAAAAATTATAATTTTAAAAATGAAAACTGTCCTTTATAGAGAGGTGTCCTTTAGCGTAAGTGACCCTTTTATAATTGGAATACATTATTCATTAGATTTTTTTTAACTTGAAGTATTTAAGGAATTTAATAAATATTCATATGGGAATACCTTATTGGAATTTTGTAAGGTTAACTTAACCAATGGTTGTTAATGTTTTGATTAGACCATTGTGCTATACATTGACTTTATATTCTTCTAATTGAAGGCTATGTGTCATTTACCCCTTTTATAATTCATTCATTTATTTATAACCTCTTCAATTCAAACCACTATAATTCAACACTTAGTTTAATTTAACTTTTTTTTTAACCTGACCACTTCCTTTTCAAATTGATAAGGCACAATTTGGATTATAGATTATAAACATAAGGTAATAAGACCAAATCCAAATAAATAAATAAATACATAGTGTGTGACGTTTTCAGCACTTTGTCTTAAATGGTAACAATGCTGTTACTGAAACGTCACACACTATTTATTTATTTGGTCTTATTACCTTATGTTTAAATTGTCTTCTTTCTTATCTCCACTCAATGTGCTTGAGATTTTTGTTGGTGTCTTCTGGGGAAGAGTAGAGCTCATCAATGGATGAGTCAATAGTCAATAATGTGGTTTGGGGTTGCAGGTTGACACTTAGTATGTAGAGTGAAAACTTTACAACCATTCTGGAAAGTCATTGTCCGTAGATGACCAGACTTAAGTCTGGAAATCAAAGACTACTGTTCCCTCTGGAGGACAGAATTGGTGCTTGTCCCTCCTGCTCTGTACCAGTCATGTGTAGCATTAGATTTCCATTCCTGCAGGCATTGGGTTTTAATGGTACTGAGGAGGTCTCTTTCGTCTAGTTGGGTGGTAGATTTTCTGGCCTCAGGATGGCAAAGAGCTCCAGATTTTGCCTGAGAAAATTATTTTCTTTAATTCAACCATTTTTCCCATCCCAATCAGCTTTTTTAACTTGCTATAATTCAACAACCCTATAAATCTATCAAAATTAAGGTCACCTCTCCTGTCAAAATAGATACCAAAAAGGACCTTTATTTAAATAGATCAATACTTTTCAGGCAAAATTTCCATCTCTTTTTATATATTTTTATTATCCCATTGTATAATTATACAAGGTCATGGAGACTATATTCATAGATCAAATTCACAATCTTGGTGCTCTATAAACTTGATACCCTAATATGATTGAGTGGAGATAAGAAAGAAGAAGAAGACAATCTTGGTAGAGTGGAATACAGGTCCTATCTTTAGGCTCCTATGCATTCAAGAGGTGGTCTTTTCCACCTTTATAAATGTTATCATCAAAATATCCACTAGAATGTTGTTGCAATGATTTGATAATCATCTTAACTGACTATAATTCAACAACAACTTTAATTCAACTGAAAATTCTGATCCTTTGAGGTGGTTTTTTTTTGCTTATTCCTAGTACACATGGTACAGGTCAAGATAATCATGGTGGTAAAAGTAAGCGACTGCTTTTACTGTAAGTGCATCACATATCTACACATGTGAAAAGCAGTTAGACTTTGCACTTACAAGTGTGTCAGAGCCCTGTTTGGTTACTTGCACTCGCTGTTGGGTTTGGACTTTTGCAAGATTCGGGGGCCATTGGAGCATTTTTTTTTTTATCAGAAAAAAGTGCCCAATGCAGGAATCGAACCTGGGTCGTAGCGGTCGAAAATCAATGGTTTAAACCATCCTACCACCGACCCCCCCTTTGAGATGTTGAATTAAAGACAGTTGGACTGTAAATATGTAAATAGATGTGAGTTTATTTATAATCATTTAACTTTTTTTGAGTCACAGCAGCTACTGGGCATAAAAGTTTCTGCAAATCAAGCTGAGATAATCATATGATTCAGAATTTTTTTACAAAAATATAAACACAAGGTAATAAGACCAAATCCAAATAATGTATGACATTTCAGTAACAGCACTGTTATCATCTTAAGACAAAAGTACTGAATGCATTCAGATTCAGCACTTTTGTCGGTCCCAAGCCCGGATGAAAAAGGAGGAGGGGGAGCAGTAACAAGCTCGCTAAAAACCTGGGTTTAGCTGGCCCGGCTAATAGTACCCTGTAAGGGCTCCTAATCCAGGGATACAGGATGAGCAGCGTTTGTACTCCATGTTAGGAGTAGCTTCACATGGTGTCTGTTCCTCATGTCAGAGGCGGCCATTTCTTTTGGAGCTAAGTCGGCCTGCCACTGAGTAGTGCTCCCAGTCTTAATGACAATGTCAGACACATTCTACTTCACCCAATCATTATGGATGTCAAAACACCACCAACAAACTCTACAAGCTTGATACCCATATATATACGTATATTGTATACCCTTTTGTAGTTTTTAACGTCACTCACTCTTGCATTGAAAAATTTTTTCTAATTAAAAAATTGCTCCCCAATGGCTTCGGAATCTTGCAAAAGTAAAAACCAACTAATAACTTGGCTCTGGCACACATGTATGTGAAAACTTTAAACTGTTTTTTCTACATGTGTAGACATGTGGTGATGCACGTACAGTAAGAGCATTATCTAAATTTAGCCTACCATGATTATCATGGCCTGTATCACATGTACTAGGAATAATAATAAGGAAAACTTCACTCAGTCAAAAGTGTCGGCTATCAATACTGATTAGAGGCAAAGATTTGATAAGATATTGTTTCCTCATCCTCTAGCTTCTTCTACTGGCTACACAATATTTTTTAAATCTTTTTTTAGAGAAATCTACTTAGAACTCTGAAAATAATATACAGTGGACCCTCGGTTTGCGAGCATAATCTGTTCCAGAGCCATGCTCGTACTCCAAAACGCTCGTAGTGCGAAACTAATTTCTTATTTTTAATAATTGAAACTCGGGTAATTCTTCTTGCTACGAACAATTGCACAGTTTCCCACATTTTACATATTTCCCGAATCTGATCTGAAGGGAGGGATCCCAGTGAATTTTCATCCATCGCGATTACGGGCAACCATCACGAGTTGCTCGTAATGCGAAATTTCACTCGTAATCCGAGGTAAAATTTTTCAAAAAATTTTGCTCGTACTGCGAAAAGCTCGTACTCCAAGGGGCTCGTAAACCGAGGGTCCACTGTATGTAAATATGTAAATATTTATTTCAAAGTTCTAATTTGTTTGTTGTTTTGTTTGTTTTCCTCTGTAATAGACACAAATATTTCTAAATCGCTTCTAGTTGATTATTAAAATGAGAAGTGCACATCTATCAAGTGACAAAAGAAGAATCTGTGTGGCATTCTATTAGCCCCATTGTTATCTGATTCAGGATAAGTTCCTTTGTGGCACAACAATGGGGTGATTGCACCTTGTGTCTGGGAGCAACTTCCCTTTCAAAATGCAGTAGAACTACCTCTCTGTAAAGGACAACACCTAGTTACAGAGCTAAAGTATCCTTTAGGGAGAGGTGTCCTCTTACCAGAGAGTTGCTACAGTAGAAATACCTCTCTGTAAAGGACAACACCCAGTTACAGAGCCAAAGTGTCCTTTAGGGAGGTGTCCTTTTACCAGAGAGCAGCTACAGTAGAACTACCTCTTTGTAAAAGACAACACCTAGTTACAGAACCAAAGTGTCCTTTAGGGAGAGATGTCCTCTTACCAGAAAGTTGCTACAGTAGAACTACATCCCTGTAAAGGACAACACCTAGTTACAGAGCCAAACTGTCCTTTAGGGAGAGGTGTCCTCTTACCAGAGAGCAGCTACAGTAGAACTACCTCTCTGTAAAGGACAACACCTAGTTGCATAGCCAAAGTGTCCTTTAGGGAGAGATGTCCTCTTAACAGAGAGCTGCTACAGTAGAACTACCTCTCTGTAAAGGACAACACATAGTTGCAGAGCCAAAGTGTGCTTTAAGGAGAGGTGTCCTCTTACCAGAGAGTTGCTACAGTAGAACTACCTCTCTGTAAAGGACAACACCAAGTTACAGGGCTAAACTGTCCTTTAGGGAGAGTTGTCCTCTTATGGGAGAGTTGCTACAATAGAACTACCTCTCTGTGAAGGACAACACCTAGTTGCAGAACCAAAGTGTCCTTTAGGGAGAGGTGTCCTCTTACCAGAGAGTTGCTAATTGATAAAAATGGTAATTTTGGTGATGAACACTTCTAGTGTGTCTTCTCATGAAGGTTCTACTATGTCAAATGCAGTTGAACCTTACATTATTTGGAGACAAGGATTTTATGGTGTTATGATCAGGCACAAATTGGATTATAGATTAGGAAACACTTGGTAATAAGACCACAAATCCAAATAAATAAATAGTGTATGACATTTCGGTAACAACGCTCTTTAGATAAGTGTTGTTACTGAAATGTCACACACTATATGGTTTAACCACATAGTTAAAACACACAGAATTGGGAGAAGTGGAATAAACCATTTATTTTCAACAAACACATCCTGGGGTTATAAACACAAGATAATAAGACCAAATCCAAATAAATAAATAGTGTATGACATTTCGGTAACAACGCTGTTACCGAAATGTCACACACTATTTATTTATTTGGATTTGGTCTTATTACCTTAGGTTTATACCTTGTTATTTTTTTATTTAAAAATGTTAAAACAGACTCTAGTCATACCATATTATAAGTTTTTTTTATCTCTAGTACACATGGTACAGGTCATGATAATCATGGTGGGTAGTAGGCAACTGCTTTTACTGTAAGTGCACCACATGTCTATTCACATGAAAAGCAGTTTGAATTTTGCACTCACAAATGTTCCAGAGCCCAGTTTGGTTATTTACACTCGCTGATGGAGGGTTGGACTTTTGCAAGAATTGGGAGCCATTGGAGCATTTTTTTTTAATTAGAAAAAAATGCCCAATGCGGGATTCAATCCAGGGTCGTAGCTGTCGAACACCAACAGTTTAGACCACCCTTCCACCAACCCCCCTATTATAACAGTATCACATTAGACTAAGATTTTGTATTGTCGGATGTTGAAATTATATTGTAACAACCTCAATACAGTTAAACACAATTAAGACCTTAGAAATATGATATTAAAGCTAAGTTGGTGCTATCTTCTTCTTCTTTCTTATCTCCACTCAATCATATTAGGATATCAAGTTGTGACCCTTGATGGTGTCTGTTTGACAACCATCATGACTGGGTGTAGTAGAATGCGTCTGCCTTTGTCATTAAGACTGGGAGCACTACTCAGTGGCAGGCCACTGATCTAGATCCAAAAGAAATGGCCGCCTCTGACATGAGGAACAGATGCCATGTGCAGCCGCTCCTAACATGGAGTACAAACGCTGCTCATCCAGTATCCCTGGATTAGGAGCTCTTACAGGGTACTATCAGCCAGGCAAGCCCAGGTTTTTTAGTGAGCTTGTTACTGCTCCCCCTCCTCCTCTTTCATCCGGGCTTGGGACCGGCAAAGGCAGAGTTTAGTTATTTACTTCAAACACTTAAAAAGTTTGATAACAGCAGAACTATATCGACTCACAAATACTCCTCTGGTAATTAAAAGACTTTGCACAACTGAGACTTCTATGGGTATTCTTTCCAGAAAATCGATCAAAGTGCTAAAAGGCCGATTGTCCTTTGTGATCTATGTAATAGCAGAATACAAGATGAAATCATGTATATAACATTTGGTTGCTTTTGTTTGGAGAATCAGAGAATAGAACTCTTTGGTGATTTATCCTTGTCTCAATCCGATACTCAACAAATATATAACTAGATGAATATAATAATGTTTGATCAAGGTCTTTTCTTAGGTTTATATAAATTCTACAAGGCCGCAGTCACCGTTCCGAGGAGATTAATAGAATCGCTGAATGTTGTGGTCCATTTGGATGAGGAAAGCAAAGACTAGAACGCAGCTGATTCCACACTCGACTTTTCTGTGATACGAAAATGCGGAAGCACATCACATCACCTTCACTATGTATGTTGTTGGTGAAGAAGTTTAAAATCTTTTCGTGTGCGTTTGATAATTTCCATTGTTGGTGTTATAGATTGGCTATACATCTAGAAGAAACGAAAGGAGAGCTCATTATTAATATGAAAATGACAAAATCACCAATGACTATGGCCGCTCTACGCTATCTTAGCAGAAATCTTCCTAGAGGGAAGGTGTATTAAACAGAAGATAATGAAAATGTAAACAAGCCAGTAGATCAAGCTGTGAAAACAATGTCACCAAATATATCTTTAATTCGCTGATTTTATTCTGTGATTCGATAATCTCAAAAATTGATTCCGTTCGTTATAATAAATTTACTCAAAGTGTTAATTTAAAAATCGAGTGAAAATATTTTATATAAACTTTAAGATGATTTCTCCGAAGTATTTTTATTATTCTGTGAAAAGTGAAAATACATATTTTAAAGCGTTATCAACTTAGCAAAATATTTAACTGAAAATTGATACAAATTTTTAACGCTACTTTTTATACTGGAATTGAAAAACTGTTCGACATAACTTAAACTGAAATGATAAAGAATTAGATGGTTCACCACTGACTAACATTTTAGTATAAGATCTGTGAAAGAAGAGTTAAAATATTCACTCATAGATATAAAATATATATTCTTCGAAACAAAAAAAATATAGCTCTTTATACCCTGCTTTGGTATATCTTCAGCCTAATAATATTTTTTTCAATTCAAACATCTATTAATTCAAAATATTGATATTTAGAGCCACAAGGCCGCAGTCACCGTTTGGAGGAGATTAATAGAATCGCCAAATGCCGTGGTCCATTTGGACAAGGAAAGCGAAGACTAGAATGCGGCTGATTTCACACTAGCCTGTTTACTGATTCGCTAACCATGACGTATGCACGAAGGAACGTGTGGCGATTGCACATGCGTCTGACCTAGAGGCAGTTGTTGGGTGCTGTGCTGCCTGGAGTACAATAGCTCCATGTATGATTCCTTCCTTCCTGTGGTGAATCTGTATAAGATCAGTGGTCTTAATAAAGCTTTGTGTGTGTGATATTTAGAACCAAATGACGCTACATTTCTCCAAATACAAGTATAAAATATCTAACAACTATTTTTTTTTTAAAAAGTGATGATAAATTAAAAATATAGGCAATCCAATATTTTTCAATCAAATGTTCTACATTGTTGCTTTGGTATTAAGATAATGAGCGCTGGGTTATACTGCAGAAATAATTATTTTAAAACTCATCATATCTCTCATTATATAAATCGATATCTAACAATAATTTTTTTTTGTGTGTTTTCAAGGTCTTTCTTGAAGAAATGCATTGAGCAGCCACTCCTCTCCTGAATGCTTTTATTATATCTTAAACGACTTTATATCTCTCACCCAACTTCTCGCTTAACAAACAACACTCTTCCCCAACTGTATTTATAAGCGACCTGTCTTATTTATGCAAATTTTTTATACCCCATACAGGTTATTTCCCTCAATATTTTATTCTATCTGTGAGAACTTGGAAAGAATTTATTTTATATATATATATTTGTAGATACATGATTGCCAAAACATCAACATATATAGTCACGACCGTCTTTCCTCAATTCCTCATATCACGGATGCGCGCGCATCTCAATATGATCATTATATCATTATCTAATGATAATAATAATAATAATTATTATTATATTATTATTATTATTATTATTATCAACATATATAGTCACGACCGTCTTTCCTCAATTCCTCATCGCTGTCACGGATGCGCGCGCATCATCATTATTATTTTATTATCAACATATATAGTCACGACCGTCTTTCCTCAATTCCTCATGTCACGGATGCGCGCGCATCATCATTATGATCATTATATCATTATCTAATGATAATAATAATAATTATTATTATTATATTATTATTATTATTATTATTATCAACATATATAGTCACGACCGTCTTTCCTCAATTCCTCATCGCTGTCACGGATGCGCGCGCATCATCATTATTATTTTATTATCAACATATATAGTCACGACCGTCTTTCCTCAATTCCTCATGTCACGGATGCGCGCGCATCATTATTATGATCATTATATGATTATCTAATGATAATAATCAACATATATAGTCACGACCGTCTTTCCTCAATTCCTCATGTCACGGATGCGCGCGCATCATCATTATGATCATTATTATCTAATGATAATAATAATAATTATTATTATTATATTATTATCACTATAAATTTGTATATTTGTTAGGCGAAATTAGAAACATGATAAAACAATTGGGTATTTAAAAACAAATGTAGAAATAAAAGTTGAAGTATAATAAACAATGTTAAAGATTAGTTTTAATTATTAATCAAGATTGTGTGTGAATATGTGAGAAAGATGTAATATCGTTGTTGTTTTCTTGGCCGACTGTTTTACATATGGTGTTATCTTAAAATTGCTTGTTTTGAGTATTTTTTAGATTGAGATTATTAGCTAGTATGTAAAAAAATTAACTCTGTTGAAATTTAATTTTGTATTTATATATAAATAAAATTAACTCTGTTGATTTTTTTGTATTTAATCGATAACAGCGAAGTTACGCATGTTAATGTTAGGAAATATATTTTGATGTTAAGCAAATCCTGCTCCATCTCGTTTTACATAAATGTTGAAAGTTTGGTTGAAATTGATGCATTGTAACGAAAGTTTTTAGTGATGTCCACTTATGAAATTTCCATTTTATTAATATAGATTATTATTATTAATATATATAGTCACGACCGTCTTTCCTCAATTCCTCATGTCACGGATGCGCGCGCATCATCATTATGATCATTATCTTCTATAGAAGCTTCTATCTTTATAATTATGTATATTTACAAAAAGTCAATTCGCTCGCACCTCTAGCGGTGAAAATGAGGGGTAATACCAGCTGACCTAATGTACATGTAAAGTTTGGAGCGGGACGTTTCACAAGAGTGACATCCACGGCTCCAATTTATAATTGTAACAAATAGTATTTGAATAAAAACATTCAATCAGGTAAAACACGGGCGTTGCCCGGGTCATTCGGCTAGTCAACATATATAGTCACGACCGTCTTTCCTCAATTCCTTATGTCACGGATGCGCGCGCATCATCAATATGATCATTATCATTATCTAATGATAATAATAATAATAATAATTATTATTATTATTATATTATTATTATTATTATTATTATTAATTTTTTAATTTAATCAACATATATAGTCACGACCGTCTTTCCTCAATTCCTCATGTCACGGATGCGCGCGCATCATCATTATGATCATTATATCATTATCTAATGATTATTATTATCAACATATATAGTCACGACCGTCTTCCTCAATTCCTCATCGCTGTCACGGATGCGCGCGCATCATCATTATGATCATTATCATTATCTAATGATAATAATAATTATTATTTTTATTATATTATTATTATTATTAATATATATAGTCACGACCGTCTTTCCTCAATTCCTCATGTCACGGATGCGCGCGCATCATCATTATGATCATTATCTTCTATAGAAGCTTCTATCTTTATAATTATGTATATTTACAAAAAGTCAATTCGCTCGCGCCTCTAGCGGTGAAAATGAGGGGTAATACCAGCTGACCTAATGTACATGTAAAGTTTGGAGCGGGACGTTTCACAAGAGTGACATCCACGGCTCCAATTTATAATTGTAACAAATAGTATTTGAATAAAAACATTCAATCGGGTAAAACACGGGCGTTGCCCGGGTCATTCGTCTAGTGTTAAATATAAATAGCACGCACCAATATCCACAGATTTGTGAACCTCAACATATTGTAGCAGATTATTTATTACTCTATGAAAAGATTTTCTTAATTTCAATATTTGTATTTTGATACAATGTAATTTTTTTTTCATTGCTTCTCTGCTATTTTATTAGTTTTAATTTTCTATGTTACAATATTTCGATACTGGTCAATTGTTTACCCCCCCCCCCCTTCATACATTCTTCTAACTTATTTTAATTTACAAAAACAAAATTAGAATTTATTTTATCAATAGGAATATCTTTTAAGTTTGAGTTATATATATATATATATATGATGTATCAGCGCGCCATCTGTTATGAATGTTCGGAATTAATATCCATTCGAAAATTGACTTTTGATATGGCTATTTTTTTAAACAAGAGAGCTTGATTTTAGTGGAGAAAAAAATGCACTAGACGTTGATTTAACTTGCTCCAAGTATAAGTGTGTTTTTTCCCCAAGAAACATCTATATATATAAAAATGAATGTATGTGTGTGTGTGTGACAATTTGACAATTAAAAAAATATTTATTGTCATCTTAGACAATATTACATATTTTCAATCATAGGGAGAGAAAAAGAAAATAAGAAGAGAGAAGAAGAGAAAATATATACAGAAATGAAACATATTTTACAAGATGGTGATGGGAGATGGAGGAAGAAAACCTCGGCGCTGGAGGGTCCTGGACCAGGCGATGAGCGGGTCTTCCACTGCTTCTCCGAGCCCAACCTGTACAAAGTAGCGATAAATTCGCAACTTTGCCGACGCCAAGATGGAAAGGGCGTCGTCCTCAAGGCCGGACCCGCCGAAGATCCAAGCCTGCAGGTCAGGGGGCCGCCCTATGATGTTGAAGGCCTCTCTGATTAGAGGCCTGATGGAACGGCAACACCAGTAACGGTGGCCGAGGGAGCGGTCGATGAACCCGCAGGCAGGACAGGAGGGGCCGACCGAGGCAGGATGGGCCGGGTGGGGCAGGGCGTGGAGGGCCAACTTGAGGGCCGCGTCAGCCTCGTGGCCCGAGTGGGCGCAGCGCCGCAGCGAGGCCCAGTCGATCCTGGATGGTGGTGGACCGATGGTGGGCGACCATCTCGAGGTAAACCTTGAGATGGGCGTGGCGGCGAGGCGCGGGCGATCCAGGGCCCGTCGGGCCGAGCGGGTCGTGAGGCCGTTGAGGAACGGCGTAGCCGTCCTTCGCAGCACCACGGCCGCAGCTAAAGAGCTAGATGAGGGTGCAGACTCCGCCCCGAAGCCCACGGCGTTCTCGGAGGTCAGCCTCCGACAGAAGGCGCCCAGGGCCGCGGCGTCAGCCAGGGCCGAGCGCGTAGGTCGGGCGGTGAGGTGGCCCTCCGCGAGAAGGTCCCGGACTCGGGCACCGCGCTAGCGGGCAGGGGCCAGGAGGTCGGGAGGGCGAAGGAACCGGCAGCCACCGATGATTGGGATGTCCAGCAGCAGGGATGCGGGGACCGCCCGGTGATTGAGGCTCAGGATCTTGGAGGCCTCCTCCCACAGCTTCAGCAACCGGAGACGGCGGGGCTGGAGACGCGTGCCGTCTGGTGGAGGGCGGATCCAGGCCTCGCTGCCGCTGGCGACCAGCCAGTCGAAGCCGTTCCTGCCTCCGCGGAGCGCGACCTGCACACCCTTGAGGCAGGCGAGCTGGAGTTGGGTTGCCAGGTCGAGGAGGCCGAGGCCTCCGATGGCTACGGGCCTCGCCATGAGGACGGCGGGAAGCCACGCCGTGTGCTCGGGCCCCCAGACGAACCTCGCAAGTCTGGCCTGCAGTTTGGCGATGGTCGGGGGTGATGGCAGGTACCCGTGCAGGTGATGCTGGATGGTGGAGCCCACCAGCGAGTTCGCCGCTCTAGCTCGTCCAACGAGGGATAGGCCGCGGGTGAAGGGCGTCCATCTGCGGCAGGCGGACTCCAGAAGGGCGAGAAGATGCTGCTCCTGATGGACTACGGAGCTTCTGGGGGCGATGTCGAGCCCGAGGACCCTGATGGAGGTGGTCGACCAGGAGGCGCCGAGAGGGGAGTCGCCGCGGTTGCGCCAGGCTCCGCACCAAAGGCCCGCGCTCTTCCCGAGGTTGACGGCGATACCGGAGGCCCGCTTGAAGTCTTCGAGGACGGTCGCCACCCGCTCGAATTCTTCGTCGCGATGGAAAAGGAGGACGATGTCGTCGGCGTAGGCGATGACGTTGCCCACGTCGAGGGTCAACTCCAGGCGACGAAGCAGCGGCCCCGTAGCGATGCTAAAGAGGGCGGCACTCACGGCGCAGCCCTGCCTTAGGCCGTTGAGGAGGGGGAAGGCGGTGGTGTGAAAGCCTCCAGCCCGGATCGTTGCGTCCGCTCCGGCGTACAAGATGCTAATCCAGCCTATGAAGGCCGGAGGGAGGCGGAGGGACGTTATCAGGGACTCCAGGAAGCCGCGGTCCAGGGAATCGAAGGCGGACTCCAAGTAGATGCCCATGACGGCCAGCGGCGAGCCCATGGCGGTTGCCTCCTCAACAGCATCCGTCACCTTAGCGATGTTCCAGGACGGGAACCTCCCGGGGACGGCGTAAGTCTGGCATTCCGGCACAAGGGTCCGCAGATGGGGCTTGAGGCGCCGATGAAGGATGGCGGCCAGGACCCTGTAGTCGGCCGAGGGCAGCGCGACGGGCCTGTAGCCGTCAAGGCCGCGACCTCCGCGGGCCTTGGGCACGAGGCAGATGGAGCTGCGCCGCGTCGACGGAGGTAGGGCACCGCGGAGCCGTGAAGCCGCGAACACCCGGGCCAGAGCTTCCGCGAAGAAATCCTCGTTGAAGGCGACGAGGAGTTCGCACGGCAAGCCGTCCCAGCCGGGGGCCTTTCCGCGAGGGAGGTGCTCGATGGCGTTGGCGATCTCGCTGGGGCTGATGTCCGGCCGGTGGAGCGGGTCCTCCTCACTCAGCTCGCGGGTGGTGGTGGGCGCGCTGCTGGCGATGAAGGCAGCTCCCGCAGCTGGATCGGTGGTGGGACGGGCGAAGCGGGGCCGGAAGGTCGCGAACGCCCTCCGCCGAAGCTCGGGGCCCTCGATGACGTTATCTTCGTCGTCCCTGATGACGCTGACCGGGCGTCGGAGGCGGATGGCGCGTGCCAGGTCCGGCAGCGATGGGTAGTCGGCCCGGATGGAGGAGACCTCGAGCTGCGCCGCGATGTAACGTCTCGCCCTGTAGACGTAGCTGTCGCTGGCAGCGTGGCGTGGGTCGTGCAGGGATCTGGCCTCCGCCAGCAGCCCCGCCTTGATGGAGGTCCACCTATCCCAGAAGGTCCCGTCGTCGTCATCGTGCGCTGCGTCTTCCTCCAACTCCCGGATGTAGCCAGCCAGATGTTCGAGAGCAAGGCCCGAGCGGAGCATCGCGGCCAAGCGAGGCTGGGTGGGGGAGGAGACGGCGGTGGTGGGCGGGCCCACCTGGAGCAGCACGAGGCGGTGGTCCGAGAGGTGGTAGTGGCTGGTCGCGTAGATGGACACGCGATCCAGGACTCCAGCAGGGACGAGGATCCGGTCCAGGCGGTTCGATTCAACTTGGTCGCCGTGCATGGCGACTCTGGTGGGCAGGTGGGCGGCGTCGAACTGGGTGGCCACGTCGACCAGCGCGGCCAGGTCCAGAAGAGCGGCGAGGGCATCCGATGATGATGATGATGAGGGGCCCCGATCCCTGATGTTAAAATCGCCGATGATCCAGCAGGCCCCCTCCTCCTCCTGTGCCGCTGTCGCCGCCAGGAGCTCCAGTTGCCGGTTTCTCTCCCGGGGTTCATGCGCCAGATGAACGACGATGGCCGTCATCTCCTCGCCGTGGACATCTATGGTTGCCAAGGCGATGTGGCCCGGCCACAGGACGCGCTGTTGTATCACGGCTACGCCTGGCCCGAAGACGCAGGCGAGTCCGGATCCCGAGATGGCTACGGGATGGGCCAACACAACAGCGTTGTAGCCGAGGCAGAGGTCTTGGCCGCTGCCCAGATGAAATGCGTTTGTCTCCTGGACAAACGCGATGTCCACGTGATGTTGTTTGAGGAGATGACAAAGGGCAAGGCTCCTCCCCCGAGTGGCAAGCCCTCGCGCGTTGATGGTGGCGACGCGGTGGTTCATTGGCGCTGTAGATCTCGCCGGACCTTCCTGGTCTTCTGGAGGGTCTTGCGGATGGTGGAGTTGGATCCTGGGCACGAGGCCTTGAAGGTGTCGTGCAACTTGTCGAGGGTGGCGACCTGTTCTTCTGTCAGCGTGGGCGCTAGCCTCTTCATGGTGGTCTCAGAGGTGAGGAGCTGCTGTGCGTCCTTGCAGTTAAGGCCGGGCAGCTTGTCCCAGTCGATGGAAAGAGTGGGGTCTCCTCGATGTGCTTCAGCAGCTGTTTGAGGGCGGATTCTCCCCGGGCAGGCGTGGAGGGAGGTGAGGTCAGCTTCTCCACCGACATCTCGTGGTCGAGCGGAGAGATGCGAGGCTCGAGGAGCCGCTGGGCAGCCAGGGGAGCAGGGAGGGCGGCATGGGCGGGCTGGGCGAGATCCATCGGTTCGGCAGGATGGGGCGCCGAGGGGATCGCCGGAGACTCTGTTGATTTCTTTGCCGGTTGGACAGGGGACGCCGGTGTTGCGGGTGCCGGCTTCCTTGGCTGCTGAGGAGGAGGAGGAGGAGGGGGGGGGAGGCCTTGCGTCGTTGGGAGACGCTGCTTGCCTGGGGCTGCCGTTCCCTTGCCTGGCGAGCGCTGGGCAGTTGGCTCTGCGGTGGCCCTGTTTCCCGCATTTTGAGCATTTGATGCCAAAGGAGAGGAAGGCCTGCAGGGTGTCTCCCTTGGACTGGATCTCCAGGCGGGTGGACAGCCTGTCCAGTTTGATGCCGTCGTTGAGCAGGATGAAGGCCTCCCGGCGGCCGTCGGTGAATGTGAACTCCCCCATTTTGACCAGGATGGGGGCGATGGAGGTGACCCTCCCGTATGGGCTCAGGGCGTTCACGACGGTGAAGTCCTCCACGAAGCCTGGCAGGTTGGCGACGACGATCCGTTCGGCCCTCTTGCGGTAGGGGAAGACCCTAAGGGTCGTTCCCTCGATCTCTAGGTCGCCCTCAACCAGACGGCGCGCAAGATCTTTGGTCGCCAAGCCCACGAGGAAATGGCCGTTCATTTTGCCGAAATGTGTGATGTTATTTGGCCCCCCGACCAGCTTGGACATTGCCTTTAGGTAGGTGTAGTCCGGGATCTCTGGGCACCGCTCCACGAAGATGTAGTTTTCGTGGGTAGATGAGTTCTGCCTCGCCTTGGCCTCGGCGATGTTGGCGCGTGTCGCCTTGATCTCCTTAGGCGGCACTGTTCTCGGCCCTGTTGGCCGCTTCAGCTGCTGGGAGCTGGGCTTCTCAGCAGGCCTGCTAGGCTGCTTGGCGGCGTGCTCCGGCGTTGTTGAAGTGCGGCGCCGTTTCTTGCTCTGCACAACGGTAAAACCCTCGTTGGCGTCGACCTCCGCCATCTCGCTGTCGGCCCAGTTGAGCGAGGCCGGGCTAGCTGGAGTTGCGCTGGTAGCAGCAGCAGTTTTCGGCGCCGTGACGTCACCACGCGCGGCGGCCGGATTTGCATGCATGTCGCCTGCCGGCGAATTTGCATAGTTTTCAGATTCTGAAGAATTTTCATTGAAATTCTTCAAATTTCCGTTTTTCGGGGCTAATTTCTCGCCCGCTTGCGACAGGTTGCTGGGCCTTCCAGGCACTTGATCAGCAGAGCCTGGGCCATCTTTTGGTACCAAATTCGACATACCATCCGCCATCAACACGCACGCCAGAGGCTAAAACGGCGGAGCTCGAAAAAGCGTGGCCGCTCGCTCGCGTGTGTGTGTGTGTGGTCTGTTTGTCCTTTATGCCTGACCAAACCACTCATTGGAACGCCATGAAACTTTGGGAAGTTATTTAGTATAGTACTGGGAAGGTTTCTAGCAAATAAAATTTTTGAAATAACTTTTCGCTTTAAAATAATCAAGATAAATATTCTAATTTATCTGTTATAATTCAACAATCTGCTCTAAATATTATCATGATGATACGATGATTTTGTAATGTAGAAAATTAGGAAAGAAAAAATTCAGGATGACACGGCAATTTATTTGAGACAAGAATAATGATACAATTCCAAGGCAAGATACTATTCCTTTAACTTCCAATTACCGAGGGAACCAATTAATATTGATTTTATTCAACTTATCGAGTATTTTTCAAGGGACCGGGAAAAATGTTCACTTTATTGAGAGATTCGTTAGACAAACCTTTACTCGGGTAAAACCCGGGCGAAGCCGGGTACGTCCATACAAGAATAATGATACAATTCCAAGGCAAGATACTATTCCTTTAACTTCCAATTACCGAGGGAACCAATTAATATTGATTTTATTCAACTTATCGAGTATTTTTCAAGGGACCGGGAAAAAATGTTCACTTTATCGAGAGATTCGTTAGACAAACCTTTACTCGGGTAAAACCCGGGCGAAGCCGGGTACGTCCGCTAGTATATGATATATATGAGGCAATGTTAAAATTATAAATATGACTATTTATTTCACTTTTTATAAAATGACTAGCCGAATGATCCGGGCAACGCCCGGGTTTTACCCTATTAAATGTACCCTATTCAAATACTATTCGTTACAATTATAAATTGGCGCCGTGGATGTCACTCTTGTGAAACGTCCCGCTCCAAACTTTGTGTCTGAGAAGCGATATTTTTATAGAAAGATGATCTGGCTTTTGTTTTCTGCTCGAATGAATGTTTTTCTGTTAGAATTTTGTTCCTGCATACAAAATAATGAACTGGTTTCACCCGTGGTCTCTGCTTTTTGGAATTTTTCCCGATATAATTTTGTATCTGATAATCAAACATGATACAGCAATATCGTCATCATCATTTTCTGACTAAAAATATATAGTTTTAATAATTGATTTATATATTTTTTAAAATAGCCTATCGTCTTCCCCGTATTCTTTTACCTATGTATGGAAATTTTGGTTTTGAATTAGTGAACTACTGCGAATTTGTATACCGGACATACAGACAAACAGACAAACATACAAACATTCATTTTTATATATATAGAGATATATAAAAAAACTTTTTAAATATCAAATTTATATTATTTGTATAAAACACCAAATATCTTTCACCGCTTTATTTTAATATTTCTATTGTTGTATTGTTATATGTTGCATATGAGATTAGCGCGCCATCTGTTATCAAAATTCGAAACTATTATAGACGCTTATGATTCTTTTTAAAAATAAACAATTTCTACTGCCCTTACTACAATGGAAAAATTAATGGGGGGGCCAGGCCCTCCCATTAATTTTTCTATTTCAAGTAAGGGCAGTAGAAATTGTTTTATTTTTAAAAGAATCATACGCGTCTATAAAAGTGTATGTTTTATGATATAGTTTTATAATTTAACGACAAAATTTATATGATAAAATATATATGTTAAGTAAAAGCGCATATTAAAAGAATACTTTAGCATTTTATTTATTTATTTCAAAACACACATACTATATCCTATGTGCATATTTGGGTGTAAATGTTCAAACTATTTTACGCACATAGTTTCAAATTTTATATACAGATTATTTATAGTTTTAGAGAGAAAGAGAGAGCGTGTAAAAAAATATTGAATTTACATTTTAGAGCAATATTCTAAAACAATAAAGTTTATTGACATATTAGCATAATTGTTCATATTTAGGTCGATAGATGGCAGCACAATCTCGCTATTTTATATACATTTGTCATGCACGAGATCAACTCGGAAACTTCTAGGAGTTGTGACTACTTAATTTTTCAGGGATTGTTCACGACCTGAAAGAAGAAGAAGAAATCCAAAATTTCAGAATTATCTTAACCTCTTTGAAATTACAAGCAAAAAAAACTGAAAAAAAATCAAGATAAATATTAATTTACACTTGTCACAAAAAAAAAAGCATCACCTAAAAATACATATTGTACATTTTTTGAATATTGGTGAGCTATATAATGTAAAAAATTATTGAAACAAAAAAAAAAAAAAATAAAACTCTGTTAGATAAGGAGTTGTATTATTGTTCATTTTGTACTCCTGTAGAAGAGGAAACTCCCGAAAGCTTGAGATTGCAATAAAAGTGAAAAAGAAACTCACATCTCCAGGAAAAAACCTTTTGAATTATTTAATTTATATACAATAACTAGACGGGTGACCCGGGCTTCGCCCCGGGATTGACCCGTGTGCATATCTACCCGAGTGATATATATTTAAATAAGATTTTTTTAAATAATTGTTTGTTATTAGCATTATCTATTTGTTTGCATCAGCATAATTTAATCTAATCTTTGATAAAGGGCGCTGTTCGTGAGCTAAGTAGAATAATTTGAATATATAGTTTTAATAATTGATTTATATATATTTTTTAAAATAGCCTATCGTCTTCCCCGTATTTTTTACCTATGTATGGAAATTTTGGTTTGAATTAGTGAACTACTGCGAATTTGTATACCGGACATACAAACAAACATACAAACATTGATTTATATATATATAAGATAGATATTCACCTCTATTGCAAATATTTATCTACAAACCTTAATACAATGATAAAACTTATTAGATAAGTCAAACCTTCTCATCGTTGCAGTAAGATCTGTATAGAAATTGTACTCATGAACAAAACTTAAGGAAGTTGTACCTTTTAGCATGTATATTGGGGTTCAGATAATAACTCTGAAATATATTACAGTGAACTTTATTGAAGACACACGAGATAACCACAGTGAAGACACACGAGATAACCAAGTGTGAACAAAAATTAAGGAAGTTGTATCTGTTAGCATGTATATCGGGATTCAGACAATAACTCTGAACGATATTACAATGACCTTTATTGAAGACACACGAGATAATCAAGTGTGAACAAAATTCCTTCTGTCACCTTAAAAAAAAAAAAAAAAAAAATTAGATGACCGGCGACATTCAAAGACTTTCCACTTCCTTAAATTTTGTCCATGAGTGTATATATAAATTCATTCTTTAGCTTAGTATTTGTAGAAATTTATATTTCAAAAATTCAACAAAAAATAATGATAATGATGTTTATAATTTTTATTTTTTTTTTACAACAAAATGGCTTAATTGAGAAAAAAGACATTTCCTGATCGTGCAACTAAAAGTTGCTGATGGCTTGCGCCATCTATCGGGATAAATATCAACTAATCGTTAATTTTTAATTATTCCAGAATTGGCCAAATACCGTTTCTTTGATTGATAAAGAAAAGCTAACAAGGTACGCGTTTCGGGCTGTTTGCCCTCGTCAGCGTGGTGCAAGCTGTACCTCAACGACAAAAAAGGTGGCCTTTGGGGCATCTTGAAAAACCATGAAACAAGTATTTAGGTTGGAAGGGCGTGAGAACGCAAATTCTTGTAGGGGTGTAGACAAGGTACTTGGTTACACTTAGGACAAGAGCCTTGCACTAACTAATTTATTAAAGCATAGGTAATAAAAAGATTAAAAGGGAAAGAGAGGAAACAAAGAGGTTACATCCTCCGTAGAAGGTAAACAAACAACAGCGTCGTTAGGCTAAACTTTTACAGTCAGTTGGAGCGGGGGGGGGGGGGCGACGTCATCCTTCCGGTCACGTGTTATTTATGAGTGTCGGCGCTGGTGTCCAACATATCCCCTCCCGGGAAAACTTCAGCTGGACGTTTATTCCGATAGTCCATCAGCACTCTACAGTACTTTTCATGCTGGCTTCTAGCAAGAGGCTTGGTAAGGAAGTCAGCAGGGTTCTCAGCACTCGGAGTGTAGAAAAGTTCGATTGCTTCTTCTGAGATCTTTTCTCGAACAAAATGGTACTTTACGGCAAAATGTCTAGTTTTCGATTTGTCGATGTAATTTTCCGCATGGGAAATTGCAGCTTGGTTGTCGCAGAATACTTTTGTTTCTCCACAAATCAAACTTGACATTTTCAGCTGTTCCATCAGATTCCGTACCCATGTGATGTCCTTCACAGCTGATGACAGTGCAATGTATTCCGATTCCATAGTACTCAAAGCGGTAACTGTTTGTTTGATGCTTCTCCAAATTATTGGTGCTCCAGCTAAAATGATGAGATGTCCAGATACTCCTTTTCGATCTACAATGTCTGAGGCCCAACTTGCATCCGAAAAGGCAATCAAAGGTTTGCCAGTGGATCTGTAAGTTATGCCAAAGTCCTTGGTGCTCTTCAGATAACGCAGCACGCGTTTCCCAGCTTCCCAGTGTTTTCTTGTGTAGTTATCACAGTATCTGGATAGGATCCCGACTGCGTAGGCGATGTCGGGCCTGGTTCTCTGAGAAAGGTATGACAGTCCTCCGATCAGTTCACGGTATGGAAACCGCTCATTGGAATTTCCATTTTTCCTTACACTCAGGTCAAGATTGGTTTCCATTGGAGTCGAGACACCTTTTGCATCCTGTAGTCTGAAACGTTGAAGCAGTTCTTCTATGTAGTTACTTTGAGAAAGAGTCATACTTCCATCTTCTGACTTCTTGAAGGATACTCCAAGCATATGAGAAATTGGTCCTAGATACTTCACTTCAAAACTGGAATTTAAGAGTTCTCTGCATTTGTTTCTCGCTGCTTGATTCTCTGAAATGGCAAAGATGTCATCCACATAGATTGAGAGAATGATCCTTCCTTCTTCAAGTTCAACTTCGTAGATGCTCGGATCAATTGGGTTACGTTGGAATCCTATTTCGTGAAGTTGTTTGTTTAAGAATTTATTCCAGCATCTTCCGCTCTGTTTTAATCCATAGATTGATTTCTTAAGCTTGCAGAACAAGTTTTCTTCTCCTGGTTTCTTGAAGCATTCAGGTTGTTCCATGTAAATAGTCTCATTGAGTGTCCCATGAATATAAGCACTCTTCACGTCGAATTGGTCAATGAACCAGTCCTTTTCTGTTGCTATCGCCGTTAATAGCCTTATAGTTTCAAAACTGGAAACAGGAGTATAGACTTCGTTGTAGTCAATTCCTCTACGTTGAGTGAAGCCTTTGGCGACTAGACGTGCTTTGTATCTAGTGGTACCATCCACTGCATTGATTTTCTTATTTAGTACCCATCTACATTTTAAAGGTTTGATACCTATCGGCAATTCCTGCAGTTGCCATACATCATGTCTTTCGAGCGATTCCCTTTCTTCTTCAATGGCTTCTATCCAATTAGCTACCTCAGGGCTGTTCATGGCTTCTTCATAAGTGGGGTTATTGTCCTCTGCACTTGTGGCATTTATCTATCCACCACTATTATCCTCTTCCGGAGATTCTGCCGTTTTTCCATGACTTCGGAGTGTCATTGGATGGCTTCTCAGGTTCTCTGGGAGAGTCTCAGATAGCTGATCTATTCCACCTGTAGTCCCAATCAGTTCTTCAGTTTCTCGGTCTACTGGTTGATCTGCATTACTTTCTTTTTGAAAGGAGGCCTCTTTCGAGGAGAAATGGACAGATGGTAGAGTATCCCTTTCTCTTTTGGGCTGTTTATAGAGGATTTCTTCTTTGAATACACAATTTCTAGATTCCACCACTTGGCGTTTTTCAGGAATCCAGATTCTCCAACCTCGTCCCTGTAGAGAATAACCCACGAGAATTCCTTTAGTGGCTCTTGGCTGAAGCTTCGAATTCCTTCTTTGTTTTGGAACATGAACAAAGGTTTCGCAGCCGATTGCTCTCAGATGTTGCAGAGCAGGTCTTTTTCCAAACCACAATTCAAAAGGCGTTTTCTCTTCATTGTGTCTGTTTGTAACACGATTTCTCAAGTATGCTGCTGTGTTGGTGAGCTCTGCCCAAGAGGCGGTTGGCAGATTGCAACTGTTCACAGTACTCCTCACTAAGTTAAGCAAAGTCCTATTCATGCGTTCGGCGACACCATTCTGTTCAGGTGTGTAGACCATGGTGCGTTCATGTACTATACCATGGGCCTTTGTGAAAATATCCCAAGGAGATGAACAGAACTCTAGTCCGTTATCTGTACGGATCCTCTTGAGAGAAAATCCCGTCTGATTTTCAGCTTCTTTCATCCATTCCTTGAATTTTTCTAGAGTATCGCCCTTCCTTTTGAGGAAATATACCCTTGTATATCTTGATGCGTCATCAATGATGGTCAAGACAAACCTTGATCCACCCCAGCTCTCAATGTTGAACGGTCCCATTAGATCACAGTGAACAAGGGCTAGTGTCTGAGTTTCCTTGGTAGATCTCAAATTCAGGAAAGGTCTTTTTGTCGATTTTCCAATCATACAATCAGAGCACTTATCAGGTTTTCCAGCCTGACAGTTCAAACCAATGACAACTTCTCTTTTCATCATGTCTACTATGGTGTCATAGTTGATATGAATGAGTCTCTGATGCCATAAATTTAGTGGGAATTTACGAAAATTGTTGGTTTGAGCAATGGAATTTGAACATTCTCCTGATTCTGGAAATCTGGACGGAGCAGTCCTGACGAGATAGAGCCTTCCTCTCTTCTCTGCTCTGATCATCAAGTTATGATCATTGTCGTAGATATGACATCCCTTCTTGTCGAAGATAACCTCATGACCATTTTCCACAATTTGTAGAACAGAGAGTACACCATGTCTGATCCCAGGTACGAACATTGCATTCTGAGCAACTATGCTTCTAAGTTGTCCAGAATTGTTGATCAGATCTACTTGAGCATTACCTCTTCCTATGTTTGAATGTGATGTACCATCAATGGTGGTCACTTGTCCTACATTCTCGTCATTCAACGTGGAAAAATACCTTCTGTTCGGAGTCATATGATGCGTGGCACCTGAGTCAATTACCCACGTATCCTCTTCTGATACAACTGCTGCATTATACATCACATTCAAGTTCTTTGCTTCGTGATGTTGATGTATCGCTCCCTTTTCCTGTTGTTTACCGTTATTCTTTTTCAGTTTGAAACAGTCCCGTGCAATATGCCCTGTTTTCCCACATCCGAAACATTTTCTAACAGTTTTAGAACCTTGATGTTCATGAGGGAATTGTTTCTTGTTAGAGTTCCTGACAGACAGTGCACCCATCCCTTCATTTGTTGTAGCATACCGGCGCTCTGCCTCAGCTAACAATTTACGTCTGATGTTGGCACTGGTGAATTCTGACTCTGGTAAGTTACACATTGTTGATATAACATTATCCCAGTCCTCGGGCATTCCACAAAGAATTAGCATGCTTAGATCACCGTCTTCAATTTTATCCCCTACACCTGTGAGTTCACTCACTATTAGATTTATGCTTCCCAAATAGGCATTCATGTTCGCATGTTGACAGAATTTCTGGGAGTACAACTTTCGACGCAGTTGGAGAATTCTGTTTGCTATCCCTGGGTGCATAAAGTCTTTGTAATTCATCCCAAACTTCTTTGGGGGAATTTAGATGTCTGATATGGTTCTGCTGCTCCTCACCAATAGAGAGACATATCTTTGCTAAAGCCTTATTCTGCCTCGTATTAAATTTGTGATTAGACCAACATCCCCTCCCTCGGGTTTGACTTCGCCTGGGTCAACAATTGACCATAAGTCATTGTCCATCAGAATGAGCTTAATTTGGAAGCTCCATGAGGAATAGTTTAATCCATTTAGCTTGGTAATTTTCGTTAAACTTTCGTTAGCTTCCATTATAAGATGGCGTCCACTGAAGGGGGGAAGAGAGAACAAAAAAATAGGCTTACCGTTCAATGCTTCAGGGAGCTCCAATCAGTCTCATAATCTTTTCTTGTAGGAGTGTAACCAAGTACCTTGTCTACACCCCTACAAGACAAATCAATGTGAAAAAATAGTACAAAAGTGAATCTGTAGAACCGGCTTAAGCCTGAATTAAGGTAGTTGACGATCTCTGTAGGTGGGTCTGGCCTGTTGGTTGGGAAAAAGACAGGGGCGCCCACACCCTTGGGGATTAGGGAGTGTAGAGGCGACTTCGCATGGTTGTTCTCGCGCCAGTGGTTTCACTGATGCAGGTGCGCAATGAGTCTTGAAACTCTTGGATCTTCGCTCTGTGTGTGCGCGATTGGGAGCGTCCTTGCCGAGCGCGTCATGGAAAACCAAGAGGTACACACAGTAGTAACACCCCCCCCCCCCCGCCTTCGCGCGGTTCCCCGTGTCAACCTCGTACCTCAGAGGTCCTTGATTCGTCGGCAGATTCAGGGAGTACTGGGAACTAAGGGTACGAGGGCCAAAGGAGGGGAAGTTCTATTGGAGCGTAGGACAGGTTTATCCAAGTCCAAACGAGAGGACAGCAACCTGGCTATGAAACTCTCGTAGACGTCTGTGGGTTGATTGGTCAACCCCATAGAGCTAGACCATAAAGGCGGGCGCGAGGGGCCAAACCAAATGGCCGCTTGGTGCATGGAGAATACATAATTCCCTTGGCTAGGTGACTGAAAAAGGACCGGCTTATGGACCGAGAGGTATGGGTGGCTATATTATTCCTAGGATGTAGGTAGGTCTACAGGAGCTGAGCAAAAATCGGATGTAGATCAGTAGTCTAAGTTTAGATTTACTGGCACCTACGCCAGGTTCTGCTGATATATTGACGCTGTCATTGGGACAATGTCGCTATTTCTGTCACCACGTATAAAACAGGAACTCACCACGGAAAAAGTAAATCTCTTTATTTTAGCCAAAATACCTCTACCGACCTGGCGATGTGAGCATTTTCTCTCACATACACCTAATTAACAGATATTACGTTATCTACTAATTAGGAAAATTAATAACTAGATAGTCTAATTAATTACTATCTGAGCATTCGTGTAGTATATATTTGCACTAGGTAGACTGTACTGAAGGAATTAAGGTTAGGACTATATAGTACTCTCTTCACGATCAAATTGTGAAAAACGTTTAAAAATACAAAAATATTTTCTCACAATGAGTTTCTCTTTATTTCAAAACGCTAGCTTTCAAGCGATAATCGCTCTTCAACAGGCTTAATAAAAACATCGACTATATCTTACAAGAAATATTTACAAATACATACGCGCGCAGCGTGGATATTTACAACTGAAATTTTAAAATTGAAATGTAATTATTTTTTTTAAATATCAGTTTAATAATATGATAGCTATTTATATATCTAAATTAAATGTTATAGAATATGTTTATTCACGTTTTTAGGGCAACCAGAACCTATAAAATTGATCTATTGATTTCTTCTTAGATATACATTTCAGGTTGGCCAAATATCAGGTAACAGGTTAAATCAAAGTTTAGTTTATTTCTGTTCCACTAGATGGCGCTCTGCCATGTGTAAAGCAAATGTGCTCCTGGCCAGGATATGCCCTTTTTATTTTAAATATATATTTCAATTTTAAAATTTCAGTTGTGCTGCCCTGCGCGCGTATGTATTTGTAAATATTTCTTGTAAGATATAGTCGATGTTTTTATTAAGGCCGTTGAAGAGCGATTATCACTTGAAAGCTAGCGTTTCAAAATAAACTCATTGTGAGAACATATTTTTTATTTCAAATAATTGTTTATAACATATGAGATCTTCTATGTTCCTGTATTCTTGTGATCTTCTTCTAACCATTGGAAAAGCTGTTGTGCTTTTCTGGACGTTGTTCTCGACTCACACACTGCCCGTCGTATGCATAGATATTCTATAATACAATATAATGCGGCTTGTGATTGTAAAACGACATTTGAAAATTATCCCGCATGTGTTTCTTTTGAACGAAAAATCGAAATTTATTCCAAGGAGAAATAACAATTATTTCTAACCTTTTGGGTGAGGTATGAAAGGATAAATTGTGAAGAGTAATGATAAATGGAAAAATAAAAGTGTCCAGGGATGGGAATCGAACCCACAGTGTTCCGCTTACCGGGCAGATGCTATGTCCACTAGGCTACCCTGAATATATGTCCTTTTATAATCACAAGCCGCATTATATTATATTGTATTATAAATTAATTTATGTATTATTTACGAACGGAAAAATATGTCCAGGGTAGCCTAGTTGGACATGGAATCTGCCCGGTAAGCGGAACACTGTGGGTTCGATTCCCATCCCTGGACACTTTTATTTTTCCGTTTATTATTACTCTTCGCAATTAATCCTCTCATACTTCATCCTTAAGGTTAGAAATAATCGTTATTTCTACTTGAAACAAATTTTGATTTTTCGTTCAATAGATCTTCTATGTTCTTGTATTCTTTTGAATTCTTGTGATATTCTTCTAACGATTGGGAAAGCTGTTGTGCCCTTCTGCACGTTGTTCTCGACTCCCGCACTGCCCGTCGTATGTTGCAGCGCCTATGCCTAGCTGCTTTGCCCATTACCCAGCTTCTGCAAAGGTGGATGACTCATCTGTACCTCCCCATTACCATCGGCTGTTCATCGCTAGAGCGCTGCGTCTTCTACGCCACAATACAGACATGGCAATAAAGCTGGCTATAAACTTCTTGCTCAGCCTGTCCATCTGGCATCAGCCAAACAGCCCTACATCGCCTGTGGGACCAACGACCTGTCGCTAACCCACCGGTACTGATCCTGCCGCTGCGTCAAGCCTTGGCCATCTTGGCGTCTGCCAAAGAATGCATATATAAGAAGTATTTTTCACATTTTACATTAAAAGTGACCTGTCTATAGTACCCCCTCTCTATAGCACCCTATTTTGGTGAGTACCAAGAGGGGGCGCTATAGACAGGTTTAAGTGTAATATAAAAGTATAAAAAAGGAGCATCTTTTGTAGAACACGTTTATTCCGCAAGCTTTCGAACAACATTCATTCAACGTCCGTTGAATAAACGTGTTTTACAAAAGAAGCTCCTTTTATATACTTTTACTAGCCGAATGACCCGGGCAACGCCCGGGTTTTACCCGATTAAATGTTTTTATTCGAATACTATTCGTTACAATTATAAATTGGCACCGTGGATGTCACTTTTGTGAAACGTCCCGCTCCAAACTTTGTGTGTTTTTAAAATATAAAAATAAATATGTAAATTTTCACAACGATATTTGAAAATTATATTATTTTGATTTTCAAATACTATTCGTTACAATTATAAATTGGCGCCGTGGATGTCACTCTTGTGAAACGTTCCGCTCCAAACTTTGTGTCTGAGAAGCGATATTTTTATAGAAAGATGATCTGGCTTTTGTTTTCTGCTCGAATGAATGTTTTTCTGTTAGAATTTTGTTCCTGCGTACAAAATAATGAACTGGTTTCACCCGTGGTCTCTGCTTTTTGGAATTTTTCCCGATATAATTTTGTATCTGATAATCAAACATGATACAGCAATATCGTCATCATCATTTTCTGACTAAAAATATATAGCTTTAATAATTGACTTATATATTTTTTAAAATAGCCTATCGCTTTCCCCGTATTTTTTTTTACCTATGTATGGAAATTTTGGTTTGAATTAGTGAACTTCTGCGAATTTGTATACCGGACATACAAACCAACAAACATACAAACATTCATTTATATATATATGTCATAATTTGTATATAATTAAATGCAACCCCGACCCACTATGTATGTACCATGTATGATTTTCAAAGACTTAATAAAGAACAAGGTAACTGGAGGGAAGCAAGTAGCATTAAGATATAGGAAGTAGACCTAAGGCTGGCACGACTATTCTGGGCACCCCTGTGTCAATATTGCAGGGGCAGAGACCGGTCGTCTCTAGTGACCAGAAGTTATAAATGTTGAAGCTAACACCCAATATTTCCGGCAAAGACAGGACGTATCTAATATCCGTCGAAGCTATAAGCGTCAAGCCACCCAACACTTCCTGACGAAATCGGATATACCAGGCAGGGCACATCTTTCATCAAGGAGAGCCGCGGGCCAATCAGAAGATAGCTCCTTAAGTAGGTCAACCAATAGGAAAAGATCATGTGACATCTCTCGACCAATCATAGAGAAACGGAGTCTTGGTGTTAAATCGAAAGGCAAGGATGGTCAGTTAGGTTTTCGCTCTCATAGGAACAACACCTGCAGTAGCGACTTGGCTCCCACCGAGTTCGGATCAGCCTTCGACTTGCTCCCACCAAGGTAACATCTGTTCTAGAGATCTCTCTCTCAACTCAACTCATAGCTATGTCAGTCACCGCCATGTGATCAGATAAGGAGCAATCAAACCCGCTCCTTCTCAAACCTTCTTCCCTCCAATCCAGTTGCCTTTTATTTTCAAAACAATCACGTGTCCTGATTATTCCTAACTGTGTGCTTCACTTACCACTCAACGACTGCGCTTCAACCAAATATCACCATCCGCATCCAACAACAAGAAACCCCGCAACGATATTGCCACAGAACGGTTAAGTCGACAGGATTCTACAACAGTGTAATACATCAAATATTACAGTGTAATAACAATTGCATCATCATATTACACAGAGTCGACAGGATAAAGATTATGGAACTTAATCAGGATAAAGATTATAGAGCTTAATCAGGATAAAGATTATGGAAATTAGCCCAGGCACCAGCAAAACAAAAGGCAATGACAAACCAAGAAAGAACAAACTGGCAACGAGCGGAAAGAAACTGACAACGAACGAAGCGACAAGACACACCCTGGCGACGGTAATTTTAGAACTGACCGCCGCGCTACAAGGGGAAAGATCCACGCAACTGGAAGCGGTCTTCCGGAGCGCCACCCTCGGGGCAACCGACACCCGCACCGCCGGTACGTGTCCGAACAACCTGACGCCCACCGAGGAATCGCCACCCGCCATGCCGTACCAGTACACACGGAAGCAACCCACGCGACACGGACCCAGTGTACCGACAACGCGATCCACTCGAATGGAAGCAGTACAAATGACTAGATTTCCCTTTCAATCGCGCGGACAGTGCAAAAAGTCCCGACCCGGTCCAACAGATATTCCAAGCCAGCCATCCCAAGCCGAAGACGCCACAGTGGAGACTTTTCGAGACTAAGGTAGGCAATCCACCCAATGACACCATCAAATTGACTTTGGACTTGTATCTGACCCAGGACCTACCATGTACCTTTCTAATTGAACCAGACGCAGGTTCGAACATATTGCCGTATCATTTATACAATAGATTAAAAGCACAACTTCCCAACTTAAGTATTAAAAAACCTTCCCTTGATCTATCCACCCTAAATAGTTTTACGAAAATAATAGGACATTTAACTGTCCCTCTGACAATAGGCCAAATAACCCGTAGAGAGAACTTCCACGTGGTAAATGCATCCTTGCCATTTGGAGTTCTTACCTTAAAAACCCTTTATCAGTATAAATTAAAACTAAATTATAATCGCGGCACTATTTTCCAACTTGGCGTCCCATTGTCTAATCTTATCTACCACTTTAAACATGTGTCAAATGAATGCAAGCACGGGCTAGGCCAAAACCTGTCCCAAAGGACTCGCACAGCACCCAAAGCTTTCACACATGGAAACCCTTGCCTGCATTCATTGCCCAAACCTCCAATATTTACATGCCACCATTCTAATCTCACACCACGCAACTTTTCACTCAACCCAATTGTCAATACTTTATGCCCACCACATATAAAGCCACCACGACTCCAACCTACAATTCCAATAATGCCCAAAAAAGTGTCCGTACACCGACACAGCTCACCCACTTACCACACAAGATCCACACATGACCATACTTCACAACACCATAAACACGCAAATGTACCTCACAACATACACGCACCCATACGCCACCACGCAACAAACACGCACAACCCGCACAACAAACGCAACACGCACGCCAAAAGACAACAACAACAAACAAGCGCATGCACAACCGTTAAGGATAATACAATCATCCCGTCTACACAAAACATAGAAAAAATTCACGCCACCAAACAACCACACAATCGAAAAACATTGCGATCTTTCCTAAAAGCTGTGAACGCCTATAAAGAGTTCATTCCAGACCACGCCCGCTTGCGGACGCCACTTGTCAACCTTCTAAAAAAGGATGTCGTGTGGGTCTGGGATGACGAATGCCAGAAAGCGTTCACTAACCTGAAAGAAAACCTTACCACACACCCCACATTACACCTTTACCAGGAAGGTCTGCCATGCCAGGTGTACTGTAACACCTCAACATTCAGCATTACAGGCGTTCTTAAACAAGTCTACCCTGATGGGAAGACATACACCGTTCAACATTTCAGCCGATCTCTACGTAGTCACGAGCGAAATTATTCAAACTTGGAACTACAATGCCTAGCCATTGTGGAAAGTGTGGATAATTTCCGCACCTGTCTAATGGACAGAAAGTTTACAATATTTTCTGACCATCCCGCATTGCAGTGGTTGAAAGAGATCAAAGCTCCGTCAGGCAGATTGTTTCGATGGAGGTTAAGATTGTCAAGATACGAATATGAGGTCCGTAGCATAAATGGAGTACAACAATATGAAACGGGCGTTGGAACTCGTATCCCATTTTGTGGCTTTCTAGATGCGCCACTCATACAGAGCCAACAGTCTTCTCCACCGGGAAAATCTCGCGTGACTATAGATCACAATAAACTGCGCACCGTCTCCCGAAAAGGAGTACTTAAAACTATAGTCCCAAGTTCACTTACAACCAGACTCCTTAAGTCCGTACACACTCAACACCACCATCCAAACATCTCCAAGATGACGAGGCTCATCTCAGCACAATATTATTGGCAGAACATGACACAAGACATCGCAAAACAGGTAAAAACCTGCCCCACCTGTCGATTCGCTAGAAGAATCGATGAATACAAACAACCTGCACGTAAAAATACCGACACAGGTACCCAAACAAAACAAAATTCGTACATAAAGCACAGCGTACACACAACACAAATAATGCCAAAATTACCACATCCACGTCAGAGAAAAGATCACACATCTCAACCTAAACCAATTACCGCCGACATATCTCTAATAAAACCATTGACGATCAAGCAGGAGAACTGTAAACCTGACAACCAGCTCAATCATATCACAACACTCCCTAAAGATATCAAACAGGAAAACTGCGAACCTACCAATCATTCAAATTCTACAACTCACAAGGTTCAAGCAAATATTTCAGAGTCCCCAGTTACAAAAATGTGGACGAACATGGGACAATATCCTATCTTTCATCTGATTTTTATCCTGTGTTTGTTACTTCTGCCATACAACTGTATTCCAATTTTATTCATCGATTACTTGTTTATCTATGCCATGCCCGCTCAGAAAATCTTCGAACTACAAGAGGTAGTTTTTAATTTAGGACAAGCAGTTTTTCATTGTGGACAAGTATTTATAAAACTTCTCATAATTTTAGGAACCATCTTCGCAGAAAATCTAAATAAACTCCGAAGAGATAGCAGTAACTGAAAAAAATGACCAAACAATGTCGGAGAAGCCGTACTCCAAAAACAAGCCCCGAGCCGCACCAAAAATAAATAGACGGCAGGAAACGAGAATTTGAGACACCACGACGGAAGTGTAGTCTGCAGCGATAAATTCGGCCTCTGTAAACAAAGCGGAGCGCCTTCGTCCGATCTCCAATTTCATTCCCTCTCGTTTGCCCGACACACCCCACTTCCGTATCTCTAATTACAATGAGAAGATCCCCTATTGAGGTCGACTGGGAACCTCGCTATACCACCGATTTTGATTCCAGTTCGAGTCTACATATCGATTTTTACCAACCAACTCCACATCCACGAGACAACACATAGAACTAACTCACACATTTCTTACACAACAGACTTCTAACATTTTTTCACAACACACACACAAAGACAAAAAATTACACATAAAGGTTATATAGATTTCCATGTCTCCTGTACACACAGCATAAACGCACTTGAGGACTAGAATCACGTTTTTCACCTAAGTGTCGCTACAGACGAGACAAAAAATTTATAGGGCATAATTGAGCAAGTAAAACATTTATAGGGCAAAATGGAGCAACCAATACATGTAGATCAGGGCATGTAGATACCATAGGGTTCAAACCAATACACCTTATTTTTCATATCAATCATTTCCATTATTTTTTCTCAATTAAAATTTAAATATTTAATCAATTTATCAATTTATTCAACTTATTATCAATTTTAATCATTAACTATCATTTTGTTTACCAATTAGTTTATATTATCATTTTCACTTATCAATTATCATTCTATTTACCACTTGACTTATATTGCCACAACTCAATTATCAACGAAAACCCACTGGTTTTCGATTAAACTAAAAACATTAAATCACCCTTTGTTGTTGAAACCTTTTTATTTTTCATTTTTTTTTCAAACACTCAACTTTGATTTCGTTCAACTTTTATTTTATTTTTATTTTTGATTTCTCAAAAGACCTAATAGAATTCCTTCGATTTCATTCCCAATCTCGAATAGAATATGGTTAGGCATTTTTCCTTTTTTTTTCACCATTCAACCAAGCACTCAACTTTGATTTCGCTCAAAAAACTTTTATTTTATTTTATTTTTGATTTCTCAAAAGACCTAATAGAATTCCTTCGATTTCATTCCCAATCTCGAATAGAATATGGTTAGGCATTTTTCCTTTTTTTTTTTTCACCATTCAACCAAGCACTCAACTTTGATTTCGCTCAAAAAACTTTTATTTTATTTTTATTTTTGATTTCTCAAAAGACCTAATAGAATTCCTTCGATTTCATTCCCAATTTCGAGCTAGAATATGGTTAGGCATTTTTCTTTTTTTTTTCTCTCACCATTCAACCAAACACATTCAATTTTGTTTTCATTCAACTACTCTTATTTTATTTTGTTTTGATTTCAAAGCGCCTTATGAAATTTCCTCGATTTCTTTTCTCAAAAGTCGAGCAAAAAAGTAACTAAGCAGTTGTCTTTGTCACCATGCAACAAAATATTTTTCTTTTTCAACCAAACACATTCAATTTTGATTTCATTCAACTATTTTATATTATTTTTATTTGATTTCAAAAGCCTTAATAGAACTCCCTCGATATCATTTCTTATCTCGAGTAGAATTCGTTTAGGCGCATTTTCTTTTTTGCCCACTATGTACCATAACATTCATTGATTTCTTACAATTAAAAAATTTTTTGATTTCTATTAATTATACTCAACCTATATCATCAACACCATTCTATCTTACTTTTATGTCACCAGCAATGCTTGTATATAGACTCAATACCCACAACTAATTTTCCCACAAAATTATTTTTCACTTTACAGAATTCTCTCAGGCTAACCCCTTCTTGAATTCTTCACATGTAGGGGGCGCATCTGTCATAATTTGTATATAATTAAATGCAACCCCGACCCACTATGTATGTACCATGTATGATTTTCAAAGACTTAATAAAGAACAAGGTAACTGGAGGGAAGCAAGTAGCATTAAGATATAGGAAGTAGACCTAAGGCTGGCACGACTATTCTGGGCACCCCTGTGTCAATTTTGCAGGGGCAGAGACCGGACGTCTCTAGTGACCAGAAGTTATAAATGTTGAAGCTAACACCCAATATTTCCGGCAAAGACAGGACGTATCTAATATCCGTCGAAGCTATAAGCGTCAAGCCACCCAACACTTCCTGACGAAATCGGATATACCAGGCAGGGCACATCTTTCATCAAGGAGAGCCGCGGGCCAATCAGAAGATAGCTCCTTAAGTAGGTCAACCAATAGGAAAAGATCATGTGACATCTCTCGACCAATCATAGAGAAACGGAGTCTTGGTGTTAAATCGAAAGGCAAGGATGGTCAGTTAGGTTTTCGCTCTCATAGGAACAACACCTGCAGTAGCGACTTGGCTCCCACCGAGTTCGGATCAGCCTTCGACTTGCTCCCACCAAGGTAACATCTGTTCCAGAGATCTCTCTCTCAGCTCAACTCATAGCTATGTCAGTCACCGCCATGTGATCAGATAAGGAGCAATCAAACCCGCTCCTTCTCAAACCTTCTTCCCTCCAATCCAGTTGCCTTTTATTTTCAAAACAATCACGTGTCCTGATTATTCCTAACTGTGTGCTTCACTTACCACTCAACGACTGCGCTTCAACCAAATATCACCATCCGCATCCAACAACAAGAAACCCCGCAACGATATTGCCACAGAACGGTTAAGTCGACAGGATTCTACAACAGTGTAATACATCAAATATTACAGTGTAATAACAATTGCATCATCATATTACATATATATAGAAGATATTACAGTTAAACCTGTCTATAGCGCCCCCCTCTTGAGACTCACCAAAATAGGGTGCTATAGAGAGGGGGTACTATAGACAGTTCACTTTTAATCTAAAATGTTCAAAATCGGGCGCTTTAGAGAGGAAGGCGCTATTTAGAGGGGGCGCTATAGACAGGTTTAACTGTATCGCAATATAGTCATGATAATCAAAAAGTTGTTCTCTACAAAAGAAGTATTTCTTCTGAGTAGGGATCAAGAAGACCTTGTCTAGAGGAGGAGGACTCTCTCAAGCTTGCTGAAGACTATTGTATATATTACTGTCAAATATAAGAAAAACATTGCGATATAATCCATAAAATATATTACAATATAAATTTTCTTATATATATAAATCTTGTTTATTTGTTGAAAATTCGAAACTATTATAGACGCGTATGATTATTTTAAAAATTAAACAATTATCTACTGCCCTTACTGCAATTGAAAAAATAATGGGAGGGCCTGGCTCATCAGTGGTGAACCCTCCCAGAGGTGTCACTGTGGAAATAAGCCATTACACCTACAAATATTGTGTAGTTAATTTTTATGTCTACCCTCCCAGCGGTTTCGCCAGTTTAATTTTTCCATTGCTGTAAGGGCAGTTGAAATTGTTTAATTTTTTAAAGAATCATACGCGTCTATAATAGTTTCAAATTTTCACAATAGATCGCGCACTAATGTATCATAATATCTTGTTCAGGTGGAAATTTTTTCCGGGAGGAAATCGCTCCATAGAAGCATAGGGCGCCTCTCCCGTCCAAATAAACTTCAAAACCTGAAGCCATCTATTAACCGTCGCCGCAACTAGCGGCCTCGGGTCGGTGACAAAGCCACAACACCAGCTTTGGCAAATTGAGAAGCCATAGATTTGGCCCAGCCACCTTGCCAGCAAAACACCTCTTTGGTAGATTGTGAAGATTCCATTAGGCCCTGTGTGGATCTCATGGAATAAAGTAATATGTGATAACCTTCACATATTACACAATGTTCAATTATCATGAACTAGGTTGCTCTTGCTGAGCGGTACCTATTTATGTGAATTTGAACAGGTTTGAATGGAATAAAGTCCGCCCTAGGCTGATGAAAGCCATTAGCCCGAAACCATGGTCTCTAGGTGGACGCTTCTCAGTTCGCCAAAGCTGGTGTTGTGACTTTGTCACCGACCCGAGGCCGGTAGTTTGCGGCGACGGTTAATAGATGGCGTCAGGTTTTGACGGGAGAGGCGCCCTATGCTTCTATGGAATATCTTGTTTATTTGTTGAAAAATTCTTTTAAAAAATAATTTAATCATTGAGACTCTAGATGTCTCCATAAATTTGGTTAAATTGTCTACATATATATTAATGTTATAAAATAGATAAATTGTAACACAAATATTTATATTATGATGCATTAGCGCGCCATCTGTTATGAAAATTCGAAACTATTATAGATGCATATGATTCTTTTTAACAATTAAACAATTTCTACTGTCCTTACTGCAATGGAAATTAAACTGGCGAAACTGCTGGGAGGGTTTACCACTGATGAGCCAGGGCCCTCCCTTTAATTTTTACTTTGCAGTAAGGGCAATAGAAATTGTTTAATTTCAAAAAAAATCATACGCGTCTATAATAGTTTCGAATTTTCAAATATATATATTTCAATATTTTTTTAATGGTCCCTTTTTAATATTTAATGTCAATTTTATATACATTTATTTATACTTAAAAAAACATGTCAGGATGGCCGAGTGGTCTAAGGCGCCAGACTCAAGAGTAAATCTTATCCCGTAGCGGGAGTTGGGTGTTCTGGTCCACTGATGTGGGCGTGGGTTCGAATCCCACTTCTGACACTTTTTTTTTTTTTTGCGATGCCTATATACAGCATTTTCTTTTGTAGTTTGGAGGGGTGTGACCTCCTTGGGGTGTTGGGAGTTCTATCGAGGGGGTTTGGAGTCCCGGGTGTTCTGAGGGTGTTAGCCGGATACCCAAATATACTCAACGATTAAATGTAAGGAAGTGGAAAGTCTTTGATGTCACCGGTCGTCTATTATTATTATATATATATATTTTGAAAGATACAGTGTGTCTTTAATAAAGGTTACTGTAATATATTTCAGAGTTATTATCTGAATCCCGATATACATGCTGAAAGGTACAACTTCCTTAAGTTTTGTTCACACTTGGTTATCTCGTGTGTCTTCAATAAAAGTCACTGTAATATATTTCAGAGTTATTATCTGAATCCCGATATACATGCTGAAAGGTACAACTTCCTTAAGTTTTGTTCACACTTGGTTATCTCGTGTGTCTTCAATAAAAGTCACTGTAATATATTTCAGAGTTATTATCTGAATCCCGATATACATGCTGAAAGGTACAACTTCCTTAAGTTTTGTTCACACTTGGTTATCTCGTGTGTCTTCAATAAAGGTCACTGTAATATCTTTCAGAGTTATTGTCTCAATCCCGATATACATGCTGAAAGGTACAACTTCCTTAAGTTTTGTTCACACTTGGTTATCTCGTGTGTCTTCAATAAAAGTCACTGTAATATCTTTCAGAGTTATTGTCTCAATCCCGATATACATGCTGAAAGGTACAACTTCCTTAAATTTTGTTCGCACTTAGTTATCTCGTGTGTCTTCAATAAAGGTCACTGTAATATCTTTCAGAGTTATTGTCTGAATTCCTATATACATGCTGAAAGGTACAACTTCCTTAAGTTTTGTTCGCACTTAGTTATCTCGTGTGTCTTCAATAAAAGTCACTGTAATATCTTTCAGAGTTATTGTCTGAATTCCTATATACATGCTGAAAGGTACAACTTCCTTAAGTTTTGTTCACACTTGGTTATCTCGTGTGTCTTCAATAAAAGTCACTGTAATATCTTTCAGAGTCATTGTCTCAATCCCGATATACATGCTAAAAGGTACAACTTCCTTAAGTTTTGTTCACACTTGGTTATCTCGTGTGTCTTCAATAAAAGTCACTGTAATATCTTTCAGAGTTATTGTCTGAATTCCTATATACATGCTGAAAGGTACAACTTCCTTAAGTTTTGTTCACACTTGGTTATCTCGTGTGTCTTCAATAAAGGTCACTGTAATATCTTTCAGAGTTATTGTCTGAATCCCGATATACATGCTGAAAGGTACAACTTCCTTAAGTTTTGTTCACACTTGGTTATCTCGTGTGTCTTCAATAAAGGTCACTGTAATATCTTTCAGAGTTATTGTCTCAATCCCGATATACATGCTAAAAGGTACAACTTCCTTAAGTTTTGTTCACACTTGGTTATCTCGTGTGTCTTCAATAAAGGTCACTGTAATATCTTTCAGAGTTATTGTCTCAATCCCGATATACATGCTAAAAGGAACAACTTCCTTAAGTTTTGTTCACACTTGGTTATCTCGTGTGTCTTCAATAAAGGTCACTGTAATATCTTTCAGAGTTATTGTCTCAATCCCGATATACATGCTAAAAGGTACAACTTCCTTAAGTTTTGTTCACACTTGGTTATCTCGTGTGTCTTCAATAAAGGTCACTGTAATATCTTTCAGAGTTATTGTCTCAATCCCGATATACATGCTAAAAGGTACAACTTCCTTAAGTTTTGTTCACACTTGGTTATCTCGTGTGTCTTCAATAAAGGTCACTGTAAAATCTTTCAGAGTTATTGTCTCAATCCCGATATACATGCTAAAAGGTACAACTTCCTTAAGTTTTGTTCACACTTGGTTATCTCGTGTGTCTTCAATAAAGGTCACTGTAATATCTTTCAGAGTCATTGTCTCAATCCCGATATACATGCTAAAAGGTACAACTTCCTTAAGTTTTGTTCACACTTGGTTATCTCGTGTGTCTTCAATAAAAGTCACTGTAATATCTTTCAGAGTTATTGTCTGAATTCCTATATACATGCTGAAAGGTACAACTTCCTTAAGTTTTGTTCACACTTGGTTATCTCGTGTGTCTTCAATAAAGGTCACTGTAATATCTTTCAGAGTTATTGTCTGAATCCCGATATACATGCTAAAAGGTACAACTTCCTTATGTTTTGTTCACACTTGGTTATCTCGTGTGTCTTCAATAAAAGTCACTGTAATATCTTCCAGAGTTATTGTCTGAATTCCTATATACATGCTGAAAGGTACAACTTCCTTAAGTTTTGTTCACACTTGGTTATCTCGTGTGTCTTCAATAAAAGTCACTGTAATATCTTTCAGAGTTATTGTCTGAATTCCTATATACATGCTGAAAGGTACAACTTCCTTAAGTTTTGTTCACACTTGGTTATCTCGTGTGTCTTCAATAAAGGTCACTGTAATATCTTTCAGAGTTATTGTCTGAATCCAGATATACATGCTAAAAGGTACAACTTCCTTAAGTTTTAAGTAGAACTGCTCTTCACTGAAGGTTAATAACGAGTTTACAAAGTGGGAAGAGGAGCTTCTTTTATTAGCATGCACACAAGCTTTCGGACATATCGTCCTTCATCAGGTAAGAGTAATAAACGCGCTGAGGATCCATATATACACAAAGCTGAAAAGAAAATTTACATAACTGCAAAAGATAAACGTATTTAAAGATAAAAATAAGAACCAAATATGCTAAAAAGATTATAGGGATTAAATGCTAATAAATCTGGACTAAGTACATATGCACTATGAATGGTGTTAATCAAGGGCAGGTAAATGCAACCTATGGCTATTCACATAACATATGGTATTGTTCTGGTATATCTATATGCCTGTTGATGCTGTTTGTTTTTATTGACACAAATGCCTCTAGTAAAAGTCTTTGGTACTTATTATTGATACTAGACGAAAGGCCCGGGCAACGCCCGGGGTTTACCCGAGTGCGAATATATTTCAAAAAGTTGTCTTGGGTGGCCGCTATAGACAGGGTGGTCTGTATAGACAGGTGGATGTATCACACAGCTGATAATAGGGTTGCCTAGAGTGACCGCTATAGACAGGGTGGTCTGTATAGACAGGTGGATGTATCACACAGCTGTAGAGTGGTCGCTATAGACAGGGTGGTCTGTATAGACAGGTGTATGTATCACACTGCTGATAACAGGGTTGCCTAAAGTGACCGCTATAGACAGGGTGGTCGGTATAGACAGGTGGATGTATCACACAGCTGATATCAGGGTTGTCTAGGGTGGTCGCTATAGACAGGGTGGTCTGTATAGACAGGTGAATGTAACACACTGATGATAACAGGGTTGCCTAAAGTGACCACTATAGACAGGGTGGTCTGTATAGACAGGTGGGTGGTCGCTATAGACAGGGTGGTCTGTATAGACAGGTGAATGTAACACACTGATGATAACAGGGTTGCCTAAGGTGGCCGCTGTAGACAGGGTGGTCTGTATAGACAGGTGGATGTAACACACTGATGATAACAGGGTTGTCTAGGGTGGTCGCTATAGACAGGGTGATCTGTATAGACAGGTGTATTTATCACACTGATGATAACAGGGTTGTCTAGAGTGGCCGCTGTAGACAGGGTGGTCTGTATAGACAGGTGGATGTATCACACAGCTGATAACAGGGTTGTCTAGGGTGGTCGCTATAGACAGGGTGGTCTGTATAGACAGGTGGATGTATCCCTCAGCTGATAACAGGGTTGCCTAGGGTGACCGCTATGACAGGGTGGTCTGTATAGACAGGTGGATGTATCACACAGCTGATAACAGGGTTGCCTAGGGTGACCGCTATGACAGGGTGGTCTGTATAGACAGGTGGATGTATCACACAGCAGATAACAGGGTCGCCTAGGGTGACCGCTACGACAGGGTGGTCTGTATAGACAGGTGGATGTATCACACAGCAGATAACAGGGTTGCCTAGGGTGACCGCTATGACAGGGTGGTCGGTATAGACAGGTGGATGTATCACACAGCAGATAACAGGGTTGCCTAGGGTGACCGCTATGACAGGGTGGTCTGTATAGACAGGTGGATGTATCACACAGCAGATAACAGGGTCGCCAAGGGTGACCGCTACGACAGGGTGGTCTGTATAGACAGGTGGATGTATCACTCAGCTGATAACAGGGTCGCCTAGGGTGACCGCTACGACAGGGTGGTCTGTATAGACAGGTGGATGTATCACACAGCTGATAACAGGGTTGCCTAGGGTGACCGCTATGACAGGGTGGTCTGTATAGACAGGTGGATGTATCACACAGCAGATAACAGGGTTGCCTAGGGTGACCGCTATGACAGGGTGGTCTGTATAGACAGGTGGATGTATCACTCAGCTGATAACAGGGTTTCCTAGGGTGACCGCTATGGCAGGGTGGTCTGTATAGACAGGTGGATGTATCACACAGCTGATAACAGGGTTGCCTAGGGTGACCGCTATGACAGGGTGGTCTGTATAGACAGGTGGATGTATCACACAGCAGATAACAGGGTTGCCTAGGGTGACCGCTATGACAGGGTGGTCTGTATAGACAGGTGGATGTATCACTCAGCTGATAACAGGGTTGCCTAGGGTGACCGCTATGACAGGGTGGTCTGTATAGACAGGTGGATGTATCACTCAGCTGATAACAGGGTCGCCTAGGGTGACCGCTACGACAGGGTGGTCTGTATAGACAGGTGGATGTATCACACAGCTGATAACAGGGTTGCCTAGGGTGACCGCTATGACAGGGTGGTCTGTATAGACAGGTGGATGTATCACACAGCAGATAACAGGGTTGCCTAGGGTGACCGCTATGACAGGGTGGTCTGTATAGACAGGTGGATGTATCACTCAGCTGATAACAGGGTTGCCTAGGGTGACCGCTATGACAGGGTGGTCTGTATAGACAGGTGGATGTATCACTCAGCTGATAACAGGGTTGCCTAGGGTGACAGCTATGGCAGGGTGGTCTGTATAGACAGGTGGATGTATCACTCAGCTGATAACAGGGTCGCCTAGGGTGACCGCTATGACAGGGTGGTCTGTATAGACAGGTGGATGTATCACTCAGCTGATAACAGGGTTGCCTAGGGTGACCGCTATGACAGGGTGGTCTGTATAGACAGGTGGATGTATCACTCAGCTGATAACAGGGTCGCCTAGGGTGACCGCTATGACAGGGTGGTTTGTATAGACAGGTGGATGTATCACACAGCTGATAACAGGGTTGCCTAGGGTGACCGCTATGACAGGGTGGTCTGTATAGACAGGTGGATGTATCACACAGCAGATAACAGGGTTGCCTAGGGTGACCGCTATGACAGGGTGGTCTGTATAGACAGGTGGATGTATCACTCAGCTGATAACAGGGTTGCCTAGGGTGACCGCTATGAAGGGTGGTCTGTATAGACAGGTGGATGTATCACTCAGCTGATAACAGGGTTGCCTAGGGTGACCGCTGTGGCAGGGTGGTCTGTATAGACAGGTGGATGTATCACTCAGCTGATAACAGGGTTGCCTAGGGTGACCGCTATGACAGGGTGGTCTGTATAGACAGGTGGATGTATCACACAGCTGATAACAGGGTTGCCTAGGGTGACCGCTATGACAGGGTTGTCTGTATAGACAGGTGGATGTATCACTCAGCTGTTAACAGGGTTGCCTAGGGTGACCGCTATGACAGGGTGGTCTGTATAGACAGGTGGATGTATCACACAGCTGATAACAGGGTTGCCTAGGGTGACCGCTATGACAGGGTGGTCTGTATAGACAGGTGGATGTATCACTCAGCTGATAACAGGGTTGCCTAGGGTGACCGCTATGACAGGGTGGTCTGTATAGACAGGTGGATGTATCACACTGATGATAACAGGGTTGTCTGGGTGGTCGCTATAGACAGGGTGGTCTGTATAGACAGGTGGATGTATCACACAGCTGATAACAGGGTTGTCTAGAGTGGTCGCTATAGACAGGGTGGTCTGTTTAGACAGGTGGATGTATCACACAGCTGATAACAGGGTAGTCTAGGGTGGTCGCTATAGACAGGGTGGTCTGTATAGACAGGTGGATGTATCACACAGCTGATAACAGGGTTGTCTAGAGTGGTCGCTATAGACAGGGTGGTCTGTATAGACAGGTGGATGTATCACACAGCTGATAACAGGGTTGTCTAGGGTGGTCGCTATAGACAGGGTGGTCTGTATAGACAGATGGATGTATCACACAGCTGATAACAGGGTTGTCTAGGGTGAACGCTATAGACAGGGTGGTCTGTATAGACAGGTGGATGTATCACACAGCTGATAACAGGGTTGTCTAGGGTGGTCGCTATAGACAGGGTGGTCTGTATAGACAGGTGGATGTATCACACAGCTGATAACAGGGTTGTCTAGGGTGAACGCTATAGACAGGGTGGTCTGTATAGACAGATGGATGTATCACACAGCTGATAACAGGTTTGTCTAGGGTGGTCTTTATAGACAGGGTGGTCTGTATAGACAGGTGGATGTAACACACAGCTGATAACAGGGTTGTCTAGAGGGGGGCGGGCAGGGAGGTCACGTGTTTGCTGGCGGCCAATGGGAGCGCATTCTATCCGTGAGCTTCAGACAGACAGACAGACAGACAGACAGACAGACAGACAGAATAAGGCAAATATATAAGTAGATTGTTGTATAGAATGGATGGCTTTGTTAGATTGAATGTATGACCGGTTTGCATAGAATGACTGTAAATAGGGGAATTTAGGTTTTTATTAGAGATGTTTCTGGAATGCTCAACCATTCTGATGGCGACGGATCTACCCGTCTCCCCGACATAAGTGGCATTGCATTGGTCGCAAGAGACGGAATAGACAGCACCACCAGAACGGAGAGAACTCGCATGAAGGGAAGATCTGGTAATGGGGTGTCGGATTAGTGTGGCGATGTTAGGTGGGTTCTGGAAGTATGTTGTAATGCCGTGTTGCCTTAAAAACCTGGCTATGGTGATGGACTGGGGGCAAAAAGGAAGGGAGCAAATATTTCTGTGTATAGCTGGAGCACTGTTGTGGTGAGGGTCATGCATGTGTTTAAGAATGAAGGGGGTCGGGTAGCCGGATTTGGATAAATATGAAAATATTTTAGCCTTTTCTATTGTTTGGAATAACGGGAGGGAACAATGAGTAAAGATACGTTTAGTGAGAGCTCTAACTGTATTGATTTTGTGTGGTGTTGGGCAATGTGACCGGAAGTTTGTGTGGTGTGGGGGTGTGTTGTTTTTATAGTATACTGTGGTATGGAAACTGCTGGGGGTGCGTATGACTAGTGTATCTAGTTTATTAGCATTTAATCCCTATAATCTTTTTAGCATATTTGGTTCTTATTTTTATCTTTAAATACGTTTATCTTTCGCAGTTATGTAAATTTTCTTTTCAGCTTTGTGTATATATGGATCCTCAGCGCGTTTATTACTCTTACCTGATGAAGGACGATATGTCCGAAAGCTTGTGTGCATGCTAATAAAAGAAGCTCCTCTTCCCACTTTGTAAACTCGTTATTAACCTTCAGTGAAGAGCAGTTCTACTTAATTCGCTCATTTTTACGCTTTTTATCCTGGAATTCATCATGAATCCTTCCGCTGAAGACCTACCTCGTTATACCTATCAGTTGCGAAAGAAATCGTTACAGTTGTCAAGATGGCGCCTCCATTTGAACTTTAACAAACTGTGTGAAACGGCTGATTTTATACCTCCATCCCTTCGAATCAGGGATCCTGTTCGCAATCCATTTTCATCCGTCGTCATACGCCGCGCCCAATTCCATCTGTTATCCTCTAGAATTAAAGGTTGCCACTCCAATATCCGATTTATTTCTAAGTCCGTCAAGGGATTGATCTTTCTGGTCTCTCAGCTACTAACCAATCCAGAAATGGCCGATCTGTTGCAATCCATCACAAGGGACATTCGGCACCAGAAGAACGATATAACGCAACGTCACAACTCCAAGCTTCATCACTGGATCAAGAAGTACAACTTCCCTGCCTATCTACTAGAAGCCTATCTTCCCCAGTCACCCCAAGGAGTGGTCAACCTCTCGGACTATGTCTTGCCATCTGCTGATGCTGAGATTCTGTCATTGGGCCTAAAATACAGACTGCCTGGGCCTTCTGATATTCCTCGCATCATAGCTGGTGTGGAACCCGCTCTCAGAGGCCTTAACCACCAAGACACCCATAGGATCAGACATTTTGTCACCTCCACCCTTCAACGACCCTACAATATCCCTAAACCGTCCCTAGCCATGAATAGGGTTATCTCCCGTCTTAAACGCAATAGAGACATAGTCATAACAAAATCCGACAAAGGCTCACAGACCGTAATTCTCAACACTACCGTTTACAAGCAAAAAATGCAAAACGTTCTCGACCAACACTCCATTTTTTCTGCCATCACTGAACAGGAACATAAAACATCCGTTAAGAATTTCCGTTTACTATTGTTAAGATTAAAAAGGTCCCAGCAGATCACTAAAGAGCAATATAACGACTTCACAGCTAACCTCGCCCAAATAGCCTACATTTACGGCCTTCCAAAAATCCACAAGCCCGATGTTCCCCTCCGACCAATCATATCTTACCATCTCTCTCCGGCATATACCCTGTCAAAATTTTTGTCCAACTTCTTGACCCCCCTTCTACAGTCTCCCCCATGGGAATATACCATTGCAAACTCCCCCTCGTTTGTGTCCTATATCACCAGCCTCACACCTCCCCCCAGGTCGATAATGGTTTCTTTCGATGTAACGTCTCTATATCTCTCACTTGCCCACCCCTTGATCATTAATAGTTTACGCACTTTCCTCGAAAATGCCCCCCTGTTAGACACCCTCACCGCGGAGACGGTTGTCGAGCTCACTTCCATATGCCTAGGCATGTCCACCTTCACATTTGATACCCAGTTTTTCAAGCAGACCAAGGGCTCCCCCATGGGTAGCCCCCTCTCAACCGTGGTGGCTGAGGTTGTCATGAGGTCACTGGACCAATGGATCACTTCACGCCATTCTTCAGACATCTTTCTCTGGAGGCGGTACATCGATGATACCTTTTGCTTGGTAAGTGAGGTATCTGCCTCTCACATCCTATCTGACCTCAACTCCTTCCACCCAGACATAGCCTTCACCCATGAAACAGAAAATCACTCAGTCCTACCTTTCCTAGATACACTAGTCATACGCACCCCCAGCAGTTTCCATACCACAGTATACTATAAAAACAACACACCCCCACACCACACAAACTTCCGGTCACATTGCCCAACACCACACAAAATCAATACAGTTAGAGCTCTCACTAAACGTATCTTTACTCATTGTTCCCTCCCGTTATTCCAAACAATAGAAAAGGCTAAAATATTTTCATATTTATCCAAATCCGGCTACCCGACCCCCTTCATTCTTAAACACATGCATGACCCTCACCACAACAGTGCTCCAGCTATACACAGAAATATTTGCTCCCTTCCTTTTTGCCCCCAGTCCATCACCATAGCCAGGTTTTTAAGGCAACGCGGCATTACAACATACTTCCAGAACCCACCTAACATCGCCACACTAATCCGACACCCCATTACCAGATCTTCCCTTCATGCGAGTTCTCTCCGTTCTGGTGGTGCTGTCTATTCCGTCTCTTGCGACCAATGCAATGCCACTTATGTCGGGGAGACGGGTAGATCCGTCGCCATCAGAATGGTTGAGCATTCCAGAAACATCTCTAATAAAAACCTAAATTCCCCTATTTACAGTCATTCTATGCAAACCGGTCATACATTCAATCTAACAAAGCCATCCATTCTATACAACAATATCAATAATAAGTACCAAAGACTTTTACTAGAGGCATTTGTGTCAATAAAAACAAACAGCATCAACAGGCATATAGATATACCAGAACAATACCATATGTTATGTGAATAGCCATAGGTTGCATTTACCTGCCCTTGATTAACACCATTCATAGTGCATATGTACTTAGTCCAGATTTATTAGCATTTAATCCCTATAATCTTTTTAGCATATTTGGTTCTTATTTTTATCTTTAAATACGTTTATCTTTTGCAGTTATGTAAATTTTCTTTTCAGCTTTGTGTATATATGGATCCTCAGCGCGTTTATTACTCTTACCTGATGAAGGACGATATGTCCGAAAGCTTGTGTGCATGCTAATAAAAGAAGCTCCTCTTCCCACTTTGTAAACTCGTTATTATTCCTTAAGTTTTGTTCACACTTGGTTATCTCGTGTGTCTTCAATAAAGGTCACTGTAATATCTTTCAGAGTTATTGTCTGAATCCCGATATACATGCTGAAAGGTACAACTTCCTTAAGTTTTGTTCACACTTGGTTATCTCGTGTGTCTTCAATAAAGGTCACTGTAATATCTTTCAGAGTTATTGTCTGAATCCAGATATACATGCTAAAAGGTACAACTTCCTTAAGTTTTGTTCACACTTGGTTATCTCGTGTGTCTTCAATAAAGGTCACTGTAATATCTTTCAGAGTTATTGTCTGAATTCCGATATACATGCTGAAAGGTACAACTTCCTTAAATTTTGTTCGCACTTAGTTATCTCGTGTGTCTTCAATAAAGGTCACTGTAATATCTTTCAGAGTTATTGTCTGAATTCCGATATACATGCTGAAATAGGCGAAACCGCTGAGAGAGTTCACTACTGATGAGCCAAGCCCTCCTAATATATTATCATCGCAGTAAGAATAGTAGAAATTTGTTTAATTTGATTTTGAACGAAAGAATCATGCCTTTTTATTTCTTTTATATAGATGACGTACTTTTGTCTTCTGGTTAATTTATGCAACAATATTATATGCATATTTTATTTCTTGTACATACATAGATCACGCGTTTATGGCTTATACTACAAGTATATTATGATGCATTAGCGCGCCATCTGTTATCAAAATTCTAAACTATTTTAGACGCGTATGATTCTTTTTAAAAATAAAACAATTTCTACTGTCCTTGCTGCAATGGAAAACCCGTTTTTTTAAATTTTAATTCACATTAATTTTTCCATTGCAGTAAGGACAGTAGAAATTGTTTTATTTTTAAAAGAATCATACGCGTCTATAATAGTTTCGAATTTTGATACTACAAGTATGTTTGTGAAAAGACCAAGCAGCTTCTACATGTGTGAATATGTGATGTATTCACAGTAGGTAAGTACTTTATTCACCATGATTATCATGGCCTGTGCCCACCTGGAATAAATAACACCAACAAGAGAGATGAATGGATTTGAAAGTGACAAAGAAACAAGAAGTAAGAGTAGAGGAAGGTTATATTAAGACGAGAAATATTCCATTCATACGACAACAAAAAATTCCAACAGATAAGACAAATTCGTCTGGGTAGAGAAAAAAGCAGACGAGAATAAAAATATCGACGTTGTGACGTCATTCCAGTTGACAACTGTCACGTGGGTCTGTGTGGCCAGATTATTCTGGGCGGCTCAATGACTAGTTGACCAAAGTTTTCTTTTTGTTCCTACGCAATTTATCATAGTCAACGGATGTAATGGTATCTTGTTGTTGTCGTGTCCAATGAAGTGCCTCAGATGTCTTCGTACATATCTATCTCAGCAGTCGCAATGTTCTCTATTTTGGGTATGTAAAGTTTTGGGTCCATGTCAATTTTATGTTGTTGTTTTCATGTCCAATGAAGAGTCTCAGATGTCTCCGTACATCTCTATTACAGCAGTCGCAATGTCCTCTATCTTGGGCGTGTAAACTTCTGGGTCCATGTAAATTTTCTGTTGTTGTTTTCTTGTCCAATTAAGAGCCTCAGATGTCTCCGTACATCTCTATCACAGCAGTCGCAATGTTCTCTATCTTGGGAGTGTAAAGTTCTGGGTCCATATCAATTTTCTGTTGTTGTTGTCGTGTCCAATGAAGAGCCTCAGATGTCTCCGTACATCTCTATCACAGCAGTCGCAATGTTCTCTATCTTGGGAGTGTGAAGTTCTGGGTCCATGTCAATTTTTTGTTGTTGTTGTCGTGCACAATGAAGAGCCTCAGATGTCTCCGTACATCTCTATCACAGCAGTCGCAATGTTCTCTATCTTGTGATTATGTAGAAATAAATAATGAAAAATCTTTCTCGGCTCTAATGTAATACAGTCGAAATTGAATAATTCGAAGCCCAAGGGACTAAAAAAAAAAAAAAAAAAAATTCGAATTAAAAAGGGAAATTCAATTTATAGGAAATTCTAAGAACCAAGATAAATATTGGAATTAAAGACGTTAGAATTATCCAAGTTTTATTTTATAACAGTTCATCAATTCACCGATAATAAAATATATTTATATATCGAACAAAACATTTCCAAACATAAAACCAAACATTACAAGTGTCTCAAAATTAAATTGAAATTAAATCTAAATGGGAAATAAGTAATGAATATCACACACACACAAAAACCTTTATTAAGACACACAGGTCTTACAGATAATTCTCCTTGGGGTTACAAGACGGAGAAACCTATGAAAGTGGGAAATATACAAAGGGGTAAAAATGGAGAAAGATTATATACATATGATAAATATATACAGATTATTATTTGAATGATCCTATCGAAAATAAGAATATGGATCTGAAAAAAAAAAAAAAAACTTTTTTTTTTTTTGAAATATGGATGGAAGAAGTGGAGAGCGAAAAGAGGAAAAAAACAGGTATTTACATATGGAAAATACAAGAAATGAGTATCATAATCCGAAACTATTATAGACGGAAGAACGTTATTGTCTGAAATTTGGCCAAGCTTATATCTTTTCAATAAAGATACTTATCACCGTTAGCTTTTTATCTCTTCTTATCAATGGTATTTGGTGGTTCCTTCAATTGTAATATGACTCTACATATATGTTATATTAAAATAGTATTTTATTTAAAACTAGCGGGTGTACCCGGCTCCGCCCGGGTTTTACCCGAGTGAAAGTTTGCATAACGAATATTATATATTATGAAGTATAATAAACAATGTTAAAGATTAAGTTTAATTATTAATCAAGATTGTGTGTGAATATGTGAGAAAGATGTAATATCGTTGTTGTTTTCTTGGCCGACTGTTTTACATATGGTGTTATCTTAAAATTGCTTGTTTTGAATATTTTTTTAGATTGAGTTGAATGAATTGTTGAATTTTTTTGTATTTATATATAAATAAAATTAACTCTGTTGATTTTTTTTTGTATTTAATCGATAACAGCGAAGTTACGCATGTTAAAGTTAGGAAAAATATTTTGATGTTAAGCAAAACCTGCTCCATCTCGTTTTACATAAATGTTGAAAATTTGGTCGAAATTGATGCATTGTAACGAAAGTTTTTAGCGAACAACACTTATGAAATTTGCATTTTATTAATATAGATTATATTTCATAGATTAAATGACTCTGTTAAATCGACCGCCAGAGGTTGCAGTTTTCACTATATAAAATCATTGTTGTTGTTTCCCGATGGCCGGCTCAAATCTTTTGTACATTATGTAAATAAGTTTTTCATTTTTTAGATTCTTACGCCTTAAGCCAGGCAGTACTTTTAATAAATTATGTTTTTAATATATTCCTTTAGCTCAATTAACGCTATTTTGATATTTGCTATTTTTATCATACTTTCAAGATTTTCAACCACGACTACATTGCCATGGCATAATCCACAAAATATCCAAAATCAAGCAGAAAATCCAATCTTTTATTTTATATAACATATATACACTCACACATATACAGAACTTAAGTGACAAGAGACCTCCTCCGTACCATCAAAACCCAATGCCTGCAGGAATGGAAATCTAATGCTGCACATGACTGGTACAGAGCAGGAGGGACAAGCACCGGTTTTTTCCTCCCAAGAGAACAACAGTCTTTGATATCCATACTTAAGTCTGGTCATCTACGGACAATGACTTTCCAGAATGGTTGCAAGGGTTTTCCCACTATGCACTAAGCGCAATTCTCAGCCTCCAACCCCAAGACATATTATTGACTGTATTGACTCATCCATTGATGAGCTCTACTCTTCCCCGGCAGACACCATCAAAAGTCTCAAGCTTTACAAGCTTGATACCTTAGTGTGATTGAGTGTAGATAAGAAAGAAGAAGAAGTGACAAGATATTAAGTGAAACGGTCTTGAAATTGAGCAGACGAAACTGCTGAGAATGTTCGCATGACTGATTGACCAGGTTCCATCTAATTTTCATATATATCGACAGAAATAATAATAATAAAATATGAATTACCAATTCGATTGGCAAATACAAAGATTTAAGATATAAAAGTTGAAAACATTTTAAATACTTTTAAAAGCGTTGTAATTAAAATATAAACACATTGGGATATTTATTAAAAATACACACATTTTATATATTTATAAATGTATATAATTCTGCTGTCTCCTCAAAACTTATGTTCATGGTTCATCTAAAATACCCATTCAAAGAGTCTAGCATCAGTATCACTATTCACTATTACAATTCGGAAGATCGAAAAATGCAATATAACAGCGGTATGGTAGAATAAACTGGCGAAACCGCTGGGAGGGTTTCACCACTGATGAGCCAGGTAATCCCATTAATTTTTTCATTGCAGTAAGGACTGTAGAAATCTTTTAATTTCAAAAAGAATCATACGCGTCTATAATAGTTTCGAATTTTGATAACAGATGGCGCGCTAATGTAACATAACATTTTTGTTATATAAATAAAAACGTTAAAAAATGAAAAAATTAAAAATGTACAAAAAAAAAAAAAAAACTAAAATGTAAAAAAAAAAAAAAAAAATGCCCCGTGTGAGGATCGAACTCACGACCTTCAGATTATGAGACTGACGCGCTACCTACTGCGCTAACGAGGCGTTGCTTTGTGATCTTCTATATTGTTAATGAAATAAATTTAGTTCTGTAAAAAAAAAAAAAAAAAAAAAATAGACACTTCGGCCTGTTAGAGTTTTTTTTTTTATTTTCACAACGTTTCGCCAAAATCTTTTGCCACCTTTCCAAATGCTTTATTTTTATTCATTTCTCCTGAAGAAGACAATTTTTGTTGAGACGTTGAGAAAATTAAAAAAAAAAAACTCTAACTGGCCGGAGTGTCTATTTTTCACAGAAATATGAATTTCCTGCCAGGCAACCTTTATCTTCAGAAACAAATTTAGTTCTTTGAAATAAAATACACTTTACCAGAACGCCTTACTAAATGCATTATTTTTTTTTTGACGAAGACAGATTTTTGTCGGGGGGGGGGGGTCGGTGGAAGGCTGGTTGAACCGTTTGGTTTTCGACCACTACGACCCGGGTTCGATTCCCGCATTGGACACTTTTTTCTGTTTTAAAAAAAAAAATGCTCCAATGGCCCCCGATTCTTGCAAAAGTCCAACCCCACCAGCGAGTGCAAGTAACCAAACGGGGCTCTGGCACATTCGTAAGTGCAAAGTCGAACTGCTTTTCACATGTGTAGACATGTGGTGCGCTTACAGTAAAAGCAGTCGCTAACTACCCACCATGATTATCATGGTTTTGAGATAAAAAAGAAGAAGAGATTTTTGTCTAAACGTCGAGGAAATAAAAACAAATTCTAGTCGAAGCGTCTTTTATGAATACCGAATAGGCGCAACCTCTATTTTTACTAAAGAAATTTAGTTCTCCCCTTTTTATTAATATTGTCAGGAGAGAGGTGCGATTCTGGAGTCTGTTGCTCACGTGCTACTTTTCAAACTTACTTGTTTTTGGCTACATCTTTTTTTCATAGACTTAATTGTAACTTTTTACAACTTATTAACTTTCATGTATAATTTATTTTTACATAATTTTGTTTTATGATAACGAATAGATTCAAAAAGGATAAGTTTCTTTATTTGAAAAATCATTCGAGCTTTCGGGCGCAAGCTGCCCTTCTACAGGAATATTAGATACAATTTCAAGTAATCATGTATTTACAGTTATATATATTTTATTTAAATGGTTCCTCGCTTTAGTCTTGTATAGCGTGAGTGGATCACATGCCCGCGTGATTTAGTTTAAATCAAAGAAAAGCCTTGATAAAGAGAGGCGTATTGCCCCTAGAAATACCAGCTGATCAATAATTTATATCCAGTATATGCCATGTCATATTAGTCAATTGGTTGATATTATTATATTCAATATTTTTAAGTGGTGTGATGAAGAGAAATTTTGTTTTGTATAATTATTTTCCATACTTTTGTATCGTTGAATTTACATACTTTTTGTTCTTGAAGATTATTTATAGATGTTTAATTAGATGTTTTATCCCAATACATCAGGTCACCAGCGCAACAATATTACCTATAGCATTAGATGTATAATGCCTTAGCGCGCCATCTGTTATTAAAATTCGAAACTATTTTAGACGCGTATGATTATTTTTGAAATTAAACAATTTCTACTGCCCTTACTACAATAATAAAATAATGGGAGTGCCTGGCTCATCAGTGGTGAACCCTCCCAGCGGTTTCGCCAGTTTAATCTACCATACCGCTGTTATATTGCATTTTTGAAACTTCCTTTTATAGTGATACTGTTGATAGACTCTTGGAATGGGTATTTTAAAATAACTATGGAGATAAGCTTTGAGGACAGTAGAATTACATACATTTATAAATATATATTATGCTTCGAGCAATCGCTCTCTAGCAAATATCAAATTGTTTCTTTTATTAGAACACTAGCCGAATGACCCGGGCAACGCCCGGGTTTTACCCGATTAAATGTTTTTATTTAAATACTATTCGTTACAATTATAAATTGGCGCCGTGGATGTCACTCTTGTGAAACGTCCCGCTCCAAACTTTGTGTCTGAGAAGCGATATTTTTATAGAAAGATGATCTGGCTTTTGTTTTCTGCTCGAATGAATGTTTTTCTGTTAGAATTTTGTTCCTGCGTACAAAATAATGAGCTGGTTTCACCCGTGGTCTCTGCTTTTTGGAATTTTTCCCGATATAATTTTGTATCTGATAATCTTACATGATACAGCAATATCGTCATCATTTTCTGACTAATAATATATAGTTTTAATAATTGTTTTATATATTTTTTAAAATAGCCTATCGTCTTCCCCGTATTTTTTTCCTATGTATGGAAATTTTGGTTTGAATTAGTGAACTACTGCGAATTTGTATACCGGACATACAAACCAACAAACAAACATACAAACATTAATTTTTATATACAGTCGAACTTGGATAATTCGAACCCCAAGGGACCATAAAAAAATTCGAATTATCCAAAAATTCGAATTAAAAACGGAAATTCTATTTATAGGAAATTCTAGGGACCAAGATAAATATTCGAATTAAAGAGGTTTTCGAAATTTTCGAAATTCGAGGTTTTAAAAATTGTTTAAAAAAAAATGCATCGGCCGGGAATCGAACCCTGGCCGCCTGCGTGGCAGGCGAGCATTCTACCACTGAATCACCGATGCTTTAAAAAATGGCCATATTTAGGTATTCATTCCATTCCGGATTTGGCCGCGTAAAAAAAAGTTCTTCAAATGAAAAAAGGAAATAGCCAAAAATACTAATCAAAATGCAGCCGAAATTTTTCCTCAGGTTTATAAAAAGCGACATGCAAAATTTGGTACCAATTGGTTCAGTAGTTTTTGAGTTTATCGCGAAACAGACAGACAGACAGAAATTGACTTTTATATATATATAGAGATATAGAGATTTATAATATGATGCACTAGCGCGTCATCTGTTATCAAAATTCGAAACTATTTTAAACGCGTAAGATTCTTTTTGAAATTAAACACTTTCTACTGCCCTTACTTATGTCCGCAAAGCTTATGTCCATAGTTCATTTAAAACACCCATTTCAAGAGTCTAGCATCAGTATCACTATACAAAGAAAAACGAAAACTGCAATATAACAGAGGTATGGTAGATTAAACTGGCGAAACCGCTGGGAGGGTTCACCACTGACGAGCCAGGCACTCCCATTATTTTATTTTTGTAGTAAGGGCAGTAGAAATTGTTTTACTTTTAAAAATAATCTTATTTTAAATATTTTAAACTATTTTAAACGCGTAAGATTCTTTTTGAAATTAAACAATTTCTACTGCCCTTACTGCAATGAAAAAATTAATGGGAGGGCCTGGCTCATCAGTGGTGAACCCTCCCAGCGGTTTTGCCAGTTTAATCTACCATACTGCTGTTATATTGAAGTTTAGGTTTTTCTTTGTATAGTGATACTGATGCTAGACTCTTGAAATGGGTGTTTCAAATTAACTATGGACATAAGCTTTGAGGACAGTAGAATTACATTTATGTACATTGCAGTAAGGGCAGTAGAATATTTTAAAAGAATCATACGCGTCTATAATAGTTTCAAATTTTCATATAAGGAAATTTAAAAGAAAAAAAAAACTAGGTGGGGGGACGTTAAAAAATTAAATGAAATATATATTTTTTGATAATCTTTTTTAAAATTAATATTTCAAGAAAATGCGACACTTTCTCCAATTTTTTGGTTATTTTTGGCTACAAGTTTAGTTCATTTCTATTCCACTATTTGGCGCTTTGCCAACTAAAAAGCTCATGTTGTCGTGGTCAAGATGTGCCTTTTTGGGTTGTCATATTTGTGTCATACAAATTTATTAAAATGTTGTTTTTTGACCATGGACCAGATCAACTACGGATGTTCACTGTTATCAGCTAACTGTTAACGTGTTGTATATCTGGGTGTGCCCAGTAACGTAAAAGAAGCTAAACCATTTGGATGAAGAAAGCGAAGACTAGAACACGGCTGATGCCACACTCGCCTGTTCAGTGATACGCTAACCTTGACGTAGGCACGAAGGAACGTGTGGCCATTGGACCTGTGTCGGACCTGGAGTCTGTTGTTGGGTTCTGTGCTGCCTGGAGTATAGGAGCTCTATCTATGATTCCTTCCTGTGGTGAATCTGTATAAGACTGGTGGTCTTAATAAAGCTGTATGTGTGTATCAAATATTGTTGGGTTCTGTGCTGCCTGGAGTATAGGAGCTCTATCCATGTTTCCTTCCTGCGGTGAATCTGTATAAGACCGGTGGTCTTAACAAATCTATATGTGTGTATAAAATATTGTTGGGTTCTGTGCTGCCTGGAGTATAGGAGCTCCATCTATGCTTCCTTCCTGTGGTGAATCTGTATAAGACCGGTGGTCTTAACAAATCTGTATGTGTGTATCAAATATTGTTGGGTTCTGTGCTGTCTGAAGTATAGGAGCTACATCTATGCTTCCTTTCTTCCTGAGGTGAATCTGTATAAGACCGGTGGTCTTAATAAAGCTGTATGTGTGTATCAAATATTGTTGGGTTCTGTGCTGCCTGGAGTATAATAGCTCTATCTATGCTTCCTTCCTGTGGTGAATCTGTATAAGATGGTGATATTAATATAGTTGTATGTGTGTCCAGTAACATAAAAGAAGCTTACATCCACTCCGCGAAATGAAGAGGATTACCAGCCAAAAGACATTCATTTAGTGACAAGAACTGATGACATCAGATCACCATTAGAAGAATGTAACCAACCCGATCACAACTTTTAAAAATAAATTAATTTCACCATCTGTCCTCGCGATTCCCTATCTCAACCACTTATATGCAAATATGAAAAACAAAACTCCGCCTTTGCCGGTCCCAAGCCCGGATGAAAAAGGAGGAGGGGGGTAGTAACAAGCTCTCTAAAAAACCTGGGCTCATCTGGCCCGGCTGATAGTACCCTGTAAGGGCTCTAGGGATACAGGATGAGCAGCGTTTGTACACCATGTTAGGAGCGGCTGCACATGGTGTCTGTTCCTCATGTCAAAGGCGGCCATTTCTTTTGTAACTAAGTCGGCCTGCCACTGAGTAGTGCCCCCAGTCTTAATGACAAAAGCAGACGCATTTTGCTTCACCCAGTCATGATGGTTGTCCCCCGGCAGACACCATCAAAAGTCTCAAGCTTTGCAAGCTTGATACCTTAATATGATTGAGTGGAGATGAAGAAGAGAAGGAGAAACAATTTATAAACGTTTCATCTGTAGGCATAGTACGCTATGTAAATTAATATTAAATTTCTTGCAGTACTTATAGATAAACTATAAGATACTGATACAAATACACTCATGGACAAAACTTAAAGTGGATAGTCTTTAATGTCGTCCTTGCTTTTTTTTAAGGAGACAGAGGCAATTTTGTTCACACTTGGTTATCTCGCGTGTCTTCAATAAAGGTCACTGTAATATCTTTCAGAGTTATTGTCTGAATCCCGATATATATGCTGAAAGGTACAATTTCCTTAAGTTTGGTCTATGAGTGTATATATGGAATTATTTTCTTCTCTGTAACAACACATAAGAAATTGGAAAGTCTTTGAAGTCGCAGATGTCTGTTTTTTGAAGGATACAGAGACAATTTTGTTCACACTTGGTTATCTCGTGTGTCTTCAATAAAGGTCACTGTATATCAAATATCTTACAGAGTTATTGTCCCGATATACATGCTAAAAGATACAACTTCCTTAAATCAGGTCCATGAGTGTATATATCGAATTTTCCTTCTTTGTAACAACACATATGGAAGTGGAAAGTCTTTGATGTCATCGGCCATCTGTTTTTTTTTTTTTTTTTAAGGAGACAGAGGTTGTTCACACTTGATTATCTCGCATGTCTCCAATAAAAGTCACTTTGTATCAAAATACCTCTTTCAGAGTTATTGTCTGAATCCCGATAAAATGAAAACATAGATGAACATTTTTTCTGGGAAGTATAATTGATCTATAAAAAGAAATAGAGAACACATATCCAGTTAAAATATACAACAACAACAACAACAACAAAAGCCTTTATTTAGGGCATTCCGCCCCATACAGGATTCGCCGTATTTACACAAGAGGAGAGGGAAGAGGAAACATTTACAACAAAAATAAGGTTTGTTACCTATTTACAGATGGATCATCCTCCAGTATCCTTTGCCCTGCATTCTTTCTCATGCGCCCAGCTTCTGTACAGAACTTAAAGTATTTTTCAATCAGTAATTTATCATTCAGATCTGAAGAGAGAAGTTGACATATGTTATGGTATCTAAATTGATCAGAGGTAGGGCTTGGGAAAGTTTCAGTACGTTTTTCTGTTAAGAGAGGGCATTGGAAGAAATAGTGAACAGTTAAAATATACATAAAAACTATGTGCCATCTATTGACCGTCTCTGCAAACTAGCTACATGGTTTCGGGCTATGTCAGTCGTCAGTTAAGGGCAGGCTTTGTTCATGAGGACGTTCTGTATTTACCAAAGCTGGAGTTGTGTCACCGACCCGAGTCCGTTAACTTGCAGAGACGATCTACAGAGGACGTATAACTTCTATTTTGACAGTTCCCTTTTTATGTAAAGTTAAAAATAAAGTTACTTACCAATTTATAAAAGCAATTCATCACTTTTCTCAATCAAACGCGGTTTTGGCCGTTCTAAACATCTAAACACACCAACAAAAAAGGGTATCCTATATATATCATATAGAAATATATAAAATATTAAAATATATTTAAAAAAAAACATATTCTATACCAGGAATATGTAAATCAAGTTTACTTTGCAATAAATTGATAAAGAGGGAGCAATCTCTCGAAATATTTTGAGAAAAAATGTTGTTTTTCTTTACAGATTCAGCTACGCCCTTTTTATGTAAACATATCTTAGGCCATTATTATGTTCACAACTCACTCGAACACACACACACACATACAATATATAATTTAAGTCAATTATAATCCTAAAGAAATGATAAATTTATACGTAATTATCCTTAATAAGGTTTCATCGATGAACAAAATTTTGTTTGGTTTAATTAATTGCTTACCTTTTTTTCCTCCAGACGACGGTACGTGGAAACTGTAGTGATTCCATATGCAAATTTGTTCTCTTTTTTTTTTTTTTAAAGAAGAATACTTCTGTAAATATGCAAATATGTTGCATTAGAGAAAAGAAAATTATGTAAATATAAAATAGTGGTGTTCTGCTATCTAAAAATATCATGCGAACGTGGACAGGATAAGCCTTTTTTATTATGATAAAAGGATATATTACGATGCACTAGCGCGCCATCTGTTAACAAATTACGAAACTATTTTAGACGCGTGATATTCTTTTTAATATAAAACAATTTCTACTGCCCTTACTGCAATGGAAAAATTAAAGCCAGGCCCTCCCTATAAATTTTCCATTGCAGTAAGGGCAGTAGAAATTGTTTTATTTCAAAAAGAATATCACGCGTCTAAAATAGTTTCTTTATTTGATAAAATGATATATATTGTGTTGTGTGTGTTGAAGAGAGTTGAATTTGTTAAAATGAAAGTTTTTTTTATCTTATATATATATGGTGTTTGAGATAATCTATAGGTAGAAAAAAAACACGACAAAGTACTGAAACAGATCAAGAAGTATCGCTGAAGCAGAAAAGTAGAAATTGATTGATCAGGACTGCGGGAATTGATCGATTTTTGAAATGCTGCATCGATAGATTGTTCGTCTGCTAACTTGTTCTTTCTTCTTTATCTCATCTTGTTACGTCCCATTTCTGTCTGGTGAACATATATTACTGAAGAACTCCCCCATTACCTGCTTAATTGTACAGCTCTTGATGCAGAGAGGAAGGCCCTATATCAACAAATTAAATGTACCAACACTTCACCCTACGTATTGCTTTCAAAAATATCAGCAAACATATCTAAGGCAATAGCTTATTATAAATGTTTTAGATCATCATTATGTAAGGACCAGTCAACAAGTGAATAACTTTGAGATGAAGAGTAAAGCCAGTTCAATTTCTATGTAGATAACACAAGATGATTATTACCTTACCCAATTGGGAGAATCTGTATGGGGCAAGTCCCTAATAAAGGCTTTTGTGTGTGTGTGTGTGTGACAATTGAAAAACATTTATTGACCTTAGTCAACTTTTACAAGATTAAAAAGGACATAAAAAACAGATAAAATAAATACAATTCAGCCAGGGAGTCTTCCCCAGCGGGCGAGAGTCCTGTGCCAGGCGATGACGGGGTCCTCGGCGCTGCCAAGAAGGCCAACCTGGATGAAGTGCCGGTAGACTCGAGACTTGGCCGACGAGAGGATGGAGATGTCGTCTTGCTCGAGGCCGGTCCCGAATATCCACGCCTGGAGGTCAGGGGGTCTGCCTATGATGTTGAAGGCTTCTAGGATGAGGGGTCTGATGGTTCTGCACCCCCAGTATCGGTGGCCCAGGGAGCCATCGCTGGAGCCGCAGGCAGGGCAAGAGGGACCGGCAGATGCTGGGTGGTCTGGATGAGGCAAGGCATGAAGGGCCAGCCGCAGGGCGACGTCGGCGTTGTGCCCCGAGAGGGCGCCGCGTCGGAGGGAGGTCCAATCCACCCTGGGAGGCACGTCAACGGTGGGCGTCCATCTTGCTAGGAGCCGGTGGATGGGCAGGGCCGCAAGGCGCGGGCGATCCAGGGCGCGACGGGCCGAGCGGGTGGTGATGCGGGCGAGAGGCTTTGTCGTTCCGCGCAGGACAACGGCCTCGGCCAGGCTGGGAACCCGGTAGCTCGCCTGGATGTTCTCCGCCACGATCCTCCGGCAGAAGGCGGCGAGGGCAGCAGCGTCGGCGAGGGCGGAGCGCGTTGGGTGGGGTGTTACGATGGTATGGTGGTCGTCGTCCCCCAGGTCCCGGACTCGTGCGCCGACCCAGCGCGAGGGAGCCAGGAGATTCGGTGGGCGGAGGAACCGGAAGCCGCCGATGATAGGGAGGTCCAGCAGCTGGGTCGTGGGTGCCGCCCGATGGTCGAGGGACAGGACGCCGGAGGTCTCCTCCCATAGTTTCAGCAGCCGGAGGCGCCGGGGCTGGAGTGTGGTGCCGTCCGGTGGAGGTCTGAGCCAGGCCTCGCTAGTCACCAGCCAGGAGAAGCCGTTTCTCCCCCCCTCGAAGCGCGACCTGGACACCTTTTAGACAGGCGAGATGGAGTTGGGTGCCTATGTCTATTAGGCCGAGGCCCCCGGTGACAACGGGCCTCGCTAAGATGCCGGAGGCGAGCCACGCCGTGTGGTCGGGCCCCCAGATGAAACGGGCCACGCGGGCCTGCAGCTTGGAGATGATGGAGGCCTCCGGCAGGTAGGCGTGGAGGTGGTGCTGGATGGTGGAGAGGACCAGAGAGTTGGCTGCTCTGGCTCGCCCGACAAGGGAGAGGCCTCGGGTGAAAGGCGTCGTTCTTCTGCAGGCGGACTCCAGGAGGGCCAGAAGATGTTGCTCCCGCTGGACTACGGAGCTCCTGGTTGCTATTCTGGTCCCCAGGACCTGGATCGAGGAGTTCGACCAGGAGGCACCGCGGAGGGGGGAGTCGCCGCGATCGCGCCAGGCGCCGCACCAGAGGCCCGCGCTCTTCGAGTAGTTGACCGCGATCCCCGAGGCTCGATGGAATGATTCGAAGATGGCGGCAGCCCTCGCGAACTGCTCGTCGCGGTGTATCAGGAGCACGATGTCGTCGGCGTAGGCGATGACGTTGCCCACGCCGAGAATCGTCTCCAGGCGACGCAGCAGAGGTCCCGTCGCGATACTGAAGAGCGCCGCGCTCAGAGCGCAGCCCTGTCTCACGCCGTTGAGTAGTTTGAAGGCGACGGTCTGGAAGCCCCCGACCCTTATTGTGGCGTCCGCCCCGGCGTAGAGTAGAAGGATCCATCCCACGAAGGCCGGTGGGAGGCGCAGGTGGGACACCAGGAGGGATGTTAGATACCCGCGGTCCAGGGAGTCGAAGGCGGACTGCAGATCCACGGAGACCGCGGCCAGCGGCGTGCCTCGGGCAGTAGCCTCCTCGACGGCGTCTGTGACCCGCGCGATGTTCCAGGAGGGGGACCTTCCGGGGACGGCGTACGTCTGGCACTCCGGCACCAGAGTTGGCAGGTGGGGCCTGAGGCGGCCCAGCAGGATCGATCCGATTACCCTGTAGTCGGCCGAAGGCAGGGAGATCGGTCTGTAGCCGTCCAGACCGCGATCGCCGCCGCGGGCCTTGGGGACCAGGCAGATCTCGCTCCGGCGCATCGATGGAGGCAGGGCACCGCGGAGCTGAGACTCGGCGAGCACACGTCGCAGGGCGACCGCGAAGAATTCCTCGAAGGTGCTGAGGACCTCGCAGGGCAGACCGTCCCAGCCGGGGGCTCTTCCGCGAGGGAGGCGGCGGATGGCAGCGGCTACCTCAGCCTCGGAGACCTCAGCCCGGTGGAGTGGATCCTCTTCTCCTAGTTCGATAGGAGTGGTGGTCGTAGCTCCGATGAAGGCCGCGTACTCCGCCGGGTCGCAGCTCGGGCGGGCGAAGCGAGGCCGGAAGATGTCCAGGGCCTTTCGCCGCCAAACGGGGCCCTCGATGACCTCGCCGTTCTCGTCCCTGATGGTGGTGACAGCTGAGCGGCGGTGGCGCGTGAGGCGCGCGAGGTCCGAGAGAGATGGGTAATCCGCGTTCGTCGACGAGGCCTCAAGCTGTACCCTGATGTAGCGTTGGGCTCTGCCGATGTAGCTGTCGTCGCGATCGTGGTGGCGAGGATCGTGGAGCGAGCGGGCTTCCGCGAGGATGCCGGCCTTGATTAGTGTCCAGCGGTCCCACAGTTGAGGCGCCTCGAGCATGGATATTTCCTCCGCGATGTCCACCAGGTAGTTGTTCATGTGCTCCTGGGCCAGCCCGGAGCGGAGCGTAGCAGCCACGCGAGGTTGGTAGGGGGCGGCTGGAGGGCCCACTCGGAGCAGCACCATGCGATGATCGGAGAGATGGAAAGGAGCAATCGCATATGATGTTGAGACCTCCAGAAAGCGCGCCGGAGCGAGGATCCTGTCGAGGCGACTGCTCTCGATCAGGTCGCCATGTGCAGCGACTCTGGTGGGAAGGTGGGCGGCGTCAAACTCGGGGGCGGCATCCAGAAGCGCGGCGGACTCGCAAAGAGCTCCGAGGGCCGCCATGGAGATAGAGTCGCGGTTCCTGTCGTCCCTGATATTAAAGTCCCCGAGGACCCAGGCTTCCTCCTCTTCTTCAACGGCGGCAGCCTCGATGACGCGGAGTTGCTCGATGCGCTCGCGCTGGTCGTGCGAGAGGTGGATATTTATGACGGTCATCTCCTGGCCGTGGACATTGAAGGCGGCCAAGACGATGTGGCCCGGCCACAGGATGCGGTGTCGCGAGACGGTGACGCCCGGCGCGTAGATGCAGGCGAGGCCCGAACCCGATATTGCGTCGGGTGGAGCGGTAATAGCATCGTAGCCGAGGCAGAGGTCTTGGGCGCCGTCGAGGTGGTGGGTGTTAGTTTCTTGCACGAGCGCAATGTCCACGCGGTGTTGTCTCAGGAGATGGCAGAGGCTTAGGCTCTTGTTCCGAGTAGCGAGCCCGCGCGCGTTAATGGAGGCGATGGTGAAGCCTATGATGATGTCCCTTGATGGAGGAGCAGGGCCTGGCGAAGGCGTTTGTAGATGGAGCCGCTGGAGTCGAGCCTCCTACGTAAGAGGGCTTCGACCAGCTCGTACAAAGCAGTCCTCTGGGCGGGTGTAAGGTCAGGGAGTTGCTTTTTGAGGTGCGGTGTGGAGACGAGGAGGCAACAAACCCTCTCCTTTTCGAGACCCTCTTGGTTGGTTTTGTCAAAGATTGTGGAGGGGGCCGGCCGCAGGCAGGCATCTAGCTCTTTCCTGATTTTATTCTTTCCTTCCTGGGTGGAGCCTGTGCCTTCCTCCTCGATCTGTGCCACCTCCATTGGCTCGGCAGGCGCCGGTGAAGGCAGGGCTGGTGTGGTGGGCGGGTTGGAGGCTGAGCAGGTAGAACTCGGCGCCTCTCCAGGCGGCAGGAGAGGACGCGCAGGATGGAGCGCTGGGGCACCCGGAGCAGCAGCAGCGGGCGTCACTGGGGCATTACTAGGTGCCTCCTCCGATGGAGCTAGGGGCGCTGGTGGAGAGGAAACGGGTGTCGGTGGACCAGTTCGCTTAGGCACGGTGGGAGAAGGAGAAGAAGCCTGAATCTGGGCAGGGGAGTCCACACGCTTTGGGGCGTCGAAGTTCCGCCTGGCGAGCGATGGGCAGCTAGCTCTGCGGTGGCCCTGCCTTCCGCATTTGGAACATTTAATTCCGAAGGAGAGGATGGCAGATAGGGTGTCTCCCTTGGACTGGATGGTCAGTCGGGCGGGCAGGGTCTCCAGCCTTGCGCCCTCGTGGAGCAGGATGAACGCCTCCCGGCGGCCGTCGCTGAAGGCGAACTCCCCCATTTTGATCATTATGGGGGCGATGGAGGTGATGTCTCCGTATTTACGCAGAGCCTGCACGATGGTGGCGTCCTCTACAAAGCCGGGGAGATTGGCCACGATGATCCTTTCGGCCCTCTTGCGGAAGGGGAAGACCCTGAGGAGTGTTCCCTCGATGTTCAGGCCCTCCTCCACCAAACGGCTCGCAAGGTTCCTGCTCGCGAGGCCCACGATGTAGTGGCCGTTCATCCTGCCAAAGTGGGTGATGTTTTTGGGCCCTCCGACCAGGTCGCCGATTGCCCGGAGGCAGGAGTAGTCCGGGATGTCAGGGCACAACTCCACGAAGATGTAATTTTCGTGGTTGGTTGTGGCCTGCCTCGCCTTGGCTTCGGCGATGTTCGCGCGTGTTGCCTTGATCTCCTTAGGCAGCACTGTTCTCGGCCCTGTTGGCCGCTTCAGCTGCTGGGAGCTGGGCTTCTCAGCAGGCCTGCTAGGCTGCTTGGCGGCGTGCTCCGGCGTTGTTGAAGTGCGGCGCCGTTTCTTGCTCTTCACAACGGTAAAACCCTCGTTGGCGTCGACCTCCGCCATAGTTGAGCGAGGCCGGGCTAGCTGGAGTTGCGCTGATCGTAGCAGCAGTCGTTGGCGCCGTAACTTCAAGCGCGGCAGCCGGATTTGCATGCTTGCCGCCTGCCGGCGAATTAGCATGTTTTTGATTTTCAGAAGTTTTTTCAGAAGTTTTCTTCTGGAGATTGTTTTTCGGTGATTCTTCCTCACCAGTTTCGGATACAAAGCTGGGCCTTTCAGGCGCTGATTCAGCTTTCTCTAGGCTACTTGCCGGTACCAAATTTGGCATGTTGCCAGCCATCTACACGCACGCCAGAGGCGAAAACGGCGGAGCTCGAAAAAGCGTGGCCGCTCGCTCGAGTGTGTGTGTGTGTGTGTGGTGAACATATGAAGGTTGTTTGCTATCTCTTAGGAGGTCAATGGAAAAATGGTATGAACCGTTGGTTTACGACAATCACGACCCAGGATCGAATCCCGCATTGGGAACCTTTTTTTTCTGAATAGAAATAATGTTTAAATGGCCCGCTAATTCTAGCTAAATTATAACCCTACTAGTGAATGTAAGTAACCATACAAACGGTGCTCTGGAACACTTGTAAAGACAAAAGTCAAGCTGCTTTCTACATATGTAGACATGTAGAGAACTTACAGTAAAATCTGTCACTAACTACCCACCATGATTATCATGGCCTGTACCATGTGTACTAAGAATAATATAACATCACTAGTGAGTGTAAGTAACTAAACGGGGCTTTGGTACAATTATAAGGTAAAAAGTCAAACTGCTTTCTACATATGTAGACATGTAGCGAACTTACAGTAAAATCTGTCACTAACTACCCACCATGATTATCATGGCCTGTACCACACATGTACTAAGGATGATAATAAAAACTTTAATCTCAAAGGCTATATATTTCAAATTTTATATATTTCAATGATTAATCATATAAAATACAAGGTGGGATCAATAAATAAGGTGAATTATAATTTATTTAAAAAATAAGAACGATATTAGAAATTAGGACTTTATTTATTCAAAATAATCACCTTGGCTTTCTATACATCGTCTCCATCGTTCTGGCAACTTGTAAATACCCTCTTTATAGGCACTCTTAGGAAGCGTGTGAAAAAATCTTGCACCACTTTCTGGACATCTTCATCCGAGTCAAATCGCTTTCCCTTTAACTCCTTCTTTAGTAGTCCAAAAAAGAAATAATCAGAGGGGGCTAGGTCTGGACTATATGCAGGATGTTCTAAAACTTCAAAACCTAATTTAATGATTGTAGATACAGTTTTACATGATGTATGCGGCCTTGCATTATCATGAATGAAGAGAACACCTTTACTAAGCTTCCCTCTTCTTTTGTTTCTTATACCGGGCTTTAGCTTATTTACAAGAATGTCACAATAAAGGTCGCTGTTCATACGTTGCCTTGAAGATAAAAAATCAAGACAGATTGGTCCATCAACATCCCAAAAAATTGTTAACAAAACTTTACCGGCCGAACATTGAGACCTGAGGAACATGTAATTCGTTCATTTTTGAACTAGTTAACCCATTTATAAATGTTTTTTTAGACAAACAAGACTCACCATAGATAATTTTCATTCTTTGGCATATTTGAGATGTTTGAATACCTTCCGCATTCAAGAAACGAATAACTGCACGTTGTTCAAGCGTGGTGCAATCCTTCAGGGGAGCTTCCATTTTAGTTTATTTATAAGTCTCGCGCCGCGCGTGGTAAAAAAGAACAGAACACCTTAAATAGTCTCTCGATGTTATATTTTAATATTCTGTGGTTTAAATTATTTTTTCTTTTTTAATTTTTAAGAAATAAGATAATTCACCTTATTTATTGATCCCCCTTTGTACAATATATAAACAATTTTATGAAATTATTCAATCATTTGAAATTATAAATAAAAATGCTATTTTTTTCAATTTAAAAATTGTGAACAATTTGGCAACATCAATATATAACTCTAAAAATTGTTTTCAAACTACATAAGTAAATTTATATTTTAAATGATTTTGAATAATGCGAACAAAAACGCGTTATATTTGGATCGTGATAGCTTTGGTATTAATTTTGATATGGTAATATATATTTATTGATTTTATTTTCATAGAGATATGTGTTAAAACTTTTCATTTATATACACACTGAATAAAAACATAAAAAATGAGCAATAATTGGTATTTCATATAAATAGTATATGTTTATAATAAATGTAATGTATTAGCGTGCGTTATATCTATACATAAGAATCGTTTGAAAATAGAGCAATCCATATTTAATTAATTAGATAATAAAAAGGCATATATTGGATTTAATAAAATATTTATTTTGGCAATATTTCGGTTGGCTGAACGCCAACCTTTATCGAGGCATTATATTTTTGTATACACTGTATACCAGCCGAAATATTGGCAAAATAAATATTTTATTAAATCCAATATATGCCTTTTTATTATTTAATTTATAAAAATATAAAGAGTCTTTTGTAAAGTTATTTAAAGAGAAACAATTTAATAAAATCTTAAGAGAATTTAAAACAAAATTTTATTTTTTAATTATTTAGAGTAAATCTATTAAATATAATGTATACATTTTTTGCAACTAGTATGCAATTTTATAATTATAATATTAAAAAGAGTTTAAAGTTTTTAAAACAAAACAGTGATTTTTCATATTCGAAAAAATTATAAACATTTGTTCTTGTTTTACATTTTTTCGACATTATTTTTTATTTAAAAGCGATTATATCTATATTAAAATTTAAAAGAGAGCTTTGTTACACATGATAAAAAGTTGTAAAGAAAGTTTGCATTAAATCTGAAAAAAAAAAATGTTTTGGTGGTAATAATGACCTATGGAATATAGTATTATCTACAAATATTACAAATTATACATGTGCATTGTAAAAAACATCATCAACTAGGTACATTTATTTTGCATACGATTATTAAAGTCAAATCATTTAATTTCTTTTTGGAACCATAGATAGTTCGCGGCCTGAATATAATTCCATCTATTAATAAATAATATTTTTCTAGAAAAATATTAACAAAAAACGGCAAAACAATTAAATATTCAAGCAAATTATAAGATAAAATTATTTTAGATTTTACTTGAATATTTTAGTAATAAATTATTATATTATAATATAAAATATAAATATAATATAAAATATATTAGTAATATACTATTCGCTAAATTATCTAAATTATCCTGATTAATTTTTTTTTACGTTAAATAATTTAAAAAAATTATTTGCTTAATTAAGAGTTGAGTGTGTGTAGGCGAACAAACGTCACAGTAATGAAATAAGCTTTTTTTACTTCGTAAAAATATAGAGATATAAAGAAAAAATTGGCCTAGGTTCCTAGAGCGTACAAATATAGACCTATTGTACAATATTGTTTAATATTTGGTAGATAAATATACAAAGGGACATGGTTGATGGCGATTAAATTGCTTGTGATAATAAGCGAAATAAAAAAAGGAAACAAGCTTTAATTAATAGCTGCTGGTAAATATACATCGTTTGATGATTTTTGCAGTAGGTTATATTAGGAAGGTGTGATATTATATCAGAAGAAATAATATACACTTTTTTTTTTTTACAAAAGAAAAATATTTTCGAACTCTCTCTTTTAGAACATAGATATTATTGTGAAAAAAAAAGTACAAAAGTGAAAGTTTTCGTAATAGATATTATTCCCTTATATTTATTTTCAAAGTTAAATAAAAGGTTTATTTTTTTACGATTAAATATTATTATCTTATTAAATAATACATTTAAAGTATGTGTAGTATATGTATATTTTAGGGCGATTAAAATTACCCATATATGATATAAAGGGTTTTAGCTTTTAATTAGACAATTTTAATTTATATTTAGACATTTTTCATTTTAATTTAGACACTTTCATTTTTATTTAGACATTTTCAATTTTAATTTAGACATTTTTCATTTCAATTTAGACACATGGACTTTTCTATAAAAAGTCTAAATTGAAATGAAAAATTTCCGGACAGTTGGCGACTTTCGTACGCTCCAGGAGTCCGGGTTATGTACAGAATAATAAAATAAATAATAATGAAAAATTTTTTAATAGGTAATCCCATAATATTATGTTCGAATAAATAAGCTTGAGGGATGAGTCTCTTTTAAAAGAGACTCATCCCTCAAGCTTATTTATTCGAACATGAAATGAAAAATGTCTAAATTAAAATTGAAAATGTCTAAATAAAAATAAAAGTGTCTAAATTAAAATTAAAAATGTCTAAATATAAATTAAAATTGTATAATATTAAAAGTTAAAAACCTATATATATTCTTGAAAAAATAAAAAGATTGACAGTCTCTTATTTTTTAGGGGTTAATTTATACTTATATATATATATATATGGTTAAAAACAGTTTATTCTTAATAATATTATCAATTTCTTCAAATATTAATATTAAAAAAGCACTTTTTATGTGTGTGTGTGTGTGCAATTCATATTCAATGAATATTTTATTATTATATACTAGACGAATGACCCGGGCAACGCCCGGGTTTACCTGATTAAATGTTTTATTCAAACACTATTCGTTACGATTATAAATTTGGCGCCGTGGATGTCACTCTTGTGAAACGTCCCGCTCCAAACTTTACAGTCAGATTAGTTACGATATACACATGTGTAAATCTTCAAATCGAGCGAGCGTCTATAAATATCTCGATTTAGATCAAGTATTCTAATTATTAAGCGAACACACACTATTAATAATAAAATTTTGAGAAGATATCGATTTTAAACGTATTTATAACCTTGATAGAGGGCGCTGTTCGTGAGCTAAGTAGAATAATTTGAATATATATTTTTAATATTTAATTTATATATAATTTAAAATAGCCTATCGTTTTCCTCGTACTTTTTTTTACCTATGTATGGAAATCTTGGTACTGTAAAAAAATTTTGCTTCAATAATATAAAAAAAAAACACCCAGGCTAAGTTTCGAACCAAGGTTGTGGAAATACGAAGCCGCACACCTATCCATTAAGCTACGCTTGGCATCATAAATATTCGCATGCAAAGCTATTTCAGGCATTACATATTTCTAACGACCTTTTTGAAATAGGTTTTTGAAACATGGAAATTATAATACTTCAAATAAATAGAAATAAAGTGAACACAAATAAAACATACCAAATATTTCGAATTAGAGCAGTTATTTTAAACGGCGAATTAGATCAGTTATATCAAAAAATGAAAATATATAAATAAATAAAACATACCAAATATTTCAAGAGCAGTTATTTTAAACGGCGAATTAGATCAGTTATATATAAAAATGAAAATATATAAATAAATAAAACCTACCAAATATTTCAAATTAGAGCAGTTATTATATAAATATTTATATTATATTTATTTAAAGAAACATATTTTTATTTAAGTATTGTTATTTATTTTAAAAGATTAAGTAATTGTGCAAAACGATAATTGCCTTAAAAAGAAATTGCCTTAAAAAAAAAAGAAACATTCGCGGTGATTTTGTCTTGCATTCGTTTATACAATTATAATATATATATTGGCATCATATATTAACTTTATGAACGGAAAAATATGTCCAGGGTAGCCTAGTGGTCATGGCATCTGCCCGGTAAGCGGAAGGTCGTGGGTTCGATTCCCATCCCTTGACACTTTTTTTATTTTATCCATTCTGACCAAAATCTATCCGTGAACTTCACACAGTGAACTTCACACAGACAGAATAAGGCAATTATATAAGTAGATAAAAAAATTAACAGCAATGAGAAATAAATGGGACTTTTAAGATCGAAGTCAAATCTATTTTAAATATTTCTGACTAATGACTAATTTGATATTATCCTTAAGAAAAAGGCATTGATTTATCCACCTGATTTCCCCAGTACATTTTACTTTTGTATTATTTTTTTTTTCACATTGATATTATTCTGTTTCGAATTGAGTTCAAGCTGTAGAGAATTTCTAACTAACTTGAATCTAGCCATATTTTTTACTAAGATCCGGTTGATAAATAATTTTAAAAATAAATTTTAAATTTCAAACTCTCTCTCTATCTTTGTGTTGAGATTGAAACTACTTTTATTACTTCATTCATAAAAAAATTATAATGATAAATGAAAACTAAAATAAATATGAAAAAGACAAGGATGTATATACACAATGAAATCTATACAAAGCTTCATTGGTGTCGCCAGGTGGGCAGGTACCGCCGGTGTTCAGGGTTGCAACCCGGAATCTCATTTCGGCTGCCGAGCAGAGTCTCTTTATAAAAAGAGATGAAATCCTCTGAATAATGTAAGTATAAGAGTTCAAGGCATGCGAGGATGCGTTTCTTAAAGATTTTAATATGGGCGAGCTTTCGGGTTATCAACCCTTCTACAGGACTCTTTATGTTGATGTGTAGTTGAAATGTATAGGGTCAAATTCCCATATTTGGCTGATACAATATGCAGCAAGTTTCAATGCTAAATAAGATTATTCACGTATTTGTTAGTTAAAAATAACATCTGAAATTCTTACTTTCAAAATCGAAACAAAAATGATAAAAGCACTTTTTTTTCACTTTGCAAAACTTGAATATATATATATGAATGGTGATTATATTGTTGTTGTATTCTCTCTTTCTCTTTAAAGCTTTCATTTTGAAACTCTTAATAAAAATAGAAAGTTTAATATTTGAGGTCGAAAACAAGCCAGGTTTGAGTTTTAAAAGTTCAGAGCAGTCAAGATTTGAAGGTTCATGGTAAGTTGAATTTTCAATTTGTTAAAAAAGCAGAGTTAAAAATTTTTGGAATCCATACCAAGTCAGAACTGAATTTCTCCTAATGCTTATAATAGATATATTTTATTTAAAACATCAAGAGAATACACTGTATGCCTATTTATATGTGCCAAAGAAAGACGTAAAAAAAAAACGTGAAGATGGTGATAATGAAAGAGCCATAATCCCAGTTTTGATAATTTTTTTAAAAGGCAACAAATTGTATACCATGGGTTCAGACTATGGCTCTCATAGTTATAGGGGCGGCTTTGATTTCATAATATCTTACGAAAAGAGTTATGAAATTGGTTGAATTGGCCAAAAAGGTTTATGATCTGGTGATGTGTCAGAGACAATTTTCAGGCTAGAATACAACAAAACATTGAAAAAGGATGATATTCATGTAAACAAAAAAAGGCACGTCTTCTATTAAAAAATGAATTTTGGTTCATCACTCCAGAAAAGAACGTTCTTTATCACTACCATTTTAAAAAATATTATCCCTAGTACACATGGTACAGTTCATGATAATCATTATGGGTAGTTAGCGACTGCTTTTACTGTAAGTGCATCACATCTACACCTGTGAAAAGCAGTTCGAATTTTGCACTTACAAATGTGCCAGAGCCACGTTTGATTACTTTCGCTCGCTGGCTAGGTTGGACTTTTCAAGAATCGGGGGCTATTAGAGTCTTTTTTTATTTATAAAAAGTGCCCAATGCGGGATTTGATCCCGGGTCGTAAGCGGTCGAAAACCAACAGTTTAAATCACCTTTCTACCGACGCCCTATCACTATCATAATGTTCGGTAATGAGGTATTGAACCAAAAGACATTGTTCTATGTATTTTTATAGCGATAGGTGCCTCTGTAGGTACATGAATTCCATCCTCCTGCAAATTTATGATACATATATAAGACATAAGAGTGATATAAACAAAGTACATAGTAGAAAGACATTTGAAAATTATCCCGCTTGTGTTTCTTTTGAACCAAAAAAAATCGAAATTTATTTTAAGGAGAAATAACGACTATTTCCAACCTTAGGTATGAAGTATGAAAGGATTGATGATTAGGAAAAGTTCTACATAGCTAAGAAGTTTCAGAGCTGCTACCAAATAACTCCACAAGACCTAACACGACGTGGTAAATCCATGTATAGTAACTTTCTTTACCTCCAATTTGCCCAGATTAATATATTAGCATGATTGTCTTTATATAATTTTCTCTGTATAAAAATTTTATCTTACCATTAAGTTCTATCACTGTTTTCCCTGCATGTCTACTATATTTCTGCTTGGAGAATCTGTATAAGACTAAAGGGTCTTAATAAAGCTTTTGAAGTTGTTGTGTTGAAGTATGAAAGGATGAATTGTGAAGAATAATGATAAACGGAAAAATAAAACTACATGCGGGATAATTTTCAAATGTCGTTCTACAATCATAAGCCGCTTTTTATTGTATTATAAAGTACATAGTCAAAGTAAGTATGGAATACCGATTTCTTTGTTTATTTTCTTCCTACTTAAGTGATTTAATTAATTTAAAATCTCTCCTGGATATTAATTAAACAATTAAAAAAGGTTTTCGTAAATGAATTTATTTTATTAAAATTGTCTTAAGCTTTTGGGCATCTCTGCCCTTCCACAGGAGAACACATGAATAAAATGACATGGATTTCATAATCCGCAACGGCCTGTCCGAACTCAAGGCGGCTTTAAGCATCTGATGAAATCCAGACGTCCCTCCGTCTGTTGTATATATTTCTCCCTATTTTAAAAATGGCTGTAAACCTTCTCCCTACTGTTGACTAGATGTAAATAAACTGTTTTTATAAAACGACATTTGAAATATTATCCCGCATGAGTTTCTTTTCAACGAAAAATCAAAATTTATTTCAAGGAGAAACAACGATTAGAACCTTTTGGATGAGGTATGATCATTATCATTCATCATACATCAGGTATTTTCATTACTCTTCACAATTCACCCTTTCATACCTCATCCCAAATAATCGTTATTTCTCCTTGAAATAAATTTGGAATTTTAGTTGAAAAGAAACTCGTGCAGGATAATTTCAAATGTCGTTTTACAATCACAGGCCGCATTATATTATATTGTATTATAAACTATTTTTAATTGTCAATTGTCATACAATGAATAAAACGCCGCCTGATACCAAATTTTTTGTTTGACAAACAAGTTTGGTATCGGGCGGCGTTTTATTCATTGTACATGTTCTCATGTAGAAAGGCAGAGATGCCTGAAAGCTTGAGATGGTATTTGAAATAAAAGAAACTCATTTACGGAAACATTTTTCAATTGTTTGATTTAAGTTTGTGTTATATCTCAGTTTACAACATTGGCCAAAAAGGTGTATGAGCTGGTGATGTGTCGAAGATAAATTTCAGGCTAGAATACAACAAAACATTGCCGTAAGATAATATTCATGTGACAAAAAAGGAACGTCTTCTGTTAAAAAATGAATTTTGGTTCATCACCCAAGAACAGAATGTTATGGTATTGAGACACATTTTTTATCACTACCATTTTTTATATTATCCCTAGTACACATGGTACAGGACATGATAATCATGGTGGGTAGTTAGCGACTGCTTTTACTGTAAGTGAATCACATCTACACCTGTGATTACTAATTATTACTACTACAAAATCTTAATTAAATAGCGGCAGAATATGTTTTGCCCCTAAAACACGACAGTCACTCCAGGTTGACAAGCAGAAATTGTCATCCCATGTCAGAGATTAGCGATAATCCAGAGTCATTCGGATTAATAACCATTACCTTAAAAGTAAGTTTTGATAATCCCCTGAATTTTTGAGTTTTTACACCCTTTTTGATATTTTTAAATTACTCTAATAATAGAGATCGAGATTAACCGTAATAGTCATTGGAATATGTGATTCAACTCTTCTTTAAGCTTATGTCTATAAGTTATTTAGTCTCCATAACCAAGATTCCATGCTTCAGTGTCCCAAATAAACTCATGAACAAAACTTAAGGAAGTTGCACTTTTTAGTATGTATATCGGGATTCAGACAATAACTTTGAAAGATATTACAGTGACCTTTATTGAAAAGTGTTAACAAAACTTAAGGTAGTTGCACTTTTTAGTATGTATATCGGGATTCAGACAATAACCTGAAATATATTACAGTGACCTTTATTGAAGACACACGAGATAACCAAGTGTGAACAAAACTTAAGGAAGTTGCACTTTTTAGTATGTATATCGGGATTCAGACAATAACTCTGAAAGATATTACAGTGACCTTTATTGAAGACACACGAGATAACCAAGTGGGAACAAAACTTAAGGAAGTTGCACTTTTTAGTATGTATATCGGGATTCAGACAATAACTTTGAAAGATATTACAGTGACCTTTATTGAAGACACACGAGATAACCAAGTGTGAACAAAACTTAAGGAAGTTGGACTTTTTAGTATGTATATCGGGATTCAGACAATAACTTTGAAAGATATTACAGTGACCTTTATTGAAGACACACGAGATAACCAAGTGTGAACACAATTTAAGGAAGTTGTACCTTTCAGAATTTATATCGGGATTCAGACAATAACTTTGAAAGATATTACAGTGACCTTTATTGAAGACACACGAGATAACCAAGTGTGAACAGAATTGCCTCTGTCTCCTTAAAAAAAAAAAAATAGATGAGCGGCGACATCAAAGATTTACCATTTCCTCAAGCTTTGTCTATTAATGTATATACAAAGAATTATAATTAAAAAATGGATAACGTATTTTTTCCAGCAAGGGAGTACCAATTACAAATGGAACAAACCTTTTACAAATGGGAAAGTTCAAATAAAGAAAACTACAAGTACTTGTATTATACAGGCAAGGGTTCAAGCTGGGATATTGCAGTAATGATCACAAGAAGGTTGAATAATAATTATAACTAGCTTTATACACAATCAAAGAACTTTTGAAGTCGAAATTGCTTGTAAAAGGTAAAAGACCGAAATAGATAGTTACATTTTAATTATTTTATTTGATTTTTCATCTTTGAAAAATTAAGTAGTGTTTTGTGGAGATACTTTTAATATAGATTCTGATAATAGCTTGTATTTTATTGTGATAATTTATATACATCACAATAACCCCCCCTCTCCTAATCAGATTAAGTTTTAGATTTGACGGTTTTGATATTTAGATGTAGTAAGATCTAGTTATTTGTAAAATTATATTTATATTTGAAAAAGCTTATTTCTGGATATCAGATTTTAATCAAACTTCAATTACTAGGATCAAATATCAACGATTTATGTTAAACATTTAAATAAATTATCTGGCAACAGTGTGTTGTATGAAGCAGTGTTGCTCAGGCCGAATTTAACTCGGCGTTTGTTTGTTTAGACGACTTGTTTCGTTTGGTTTAAAATGGAAACACATTTCTTTTGGGTTTTACACTGATGTTGGCAGGCCTTGATCTTAATGAGAGTTGGGGAAAATAATAGATTTGATGGTTTCTTTTGTATTTGGATATTTTAAATTGATGGCGATATTAGAATCTTTAGTTTTGGAAGTTCCTATTTATGGATGCGTTCAAGAAAAAGGAATGATATATACATTCGATGTGGTCGGAAGAAGACAGAGACAATTTTGTTCACGCTTAGTTATCTCGTGTGTTTTCAATATGGTCACTGTAATATTGATATTTATTTCATATTGACTGGTCAATTTTATATAATATAAATAATGAGACAGGTCAATATTATTATTATTTTTATCATCATCTTTCTGCATCTTTGTTTCTGGCTTCTGTAAATAATGACCGTCGTTAGTTAGACTTAATATCTAATCTAAATTACTCTATTATATTGTATAGACAGTGTATGAGTTAAAATAATTTGTTTACAACTACGCGTGGTAACTCTAAATACACAACAAAAATATCTTTCAGAGTTATTGTCTGAATCCCGATATACATGCTGAAAGGTACAACTTCCTTAAGTTTTGTTCACACTTGGTTATCTCGTGTTGTCTTCAATAAAGGTCACTGTAATATTTTTCAGAGTTATTGTCTGAATCGCGATATACATGCTAAAAGATAAATTTTTCTTGGGTTTTGTCCATGAGCGTATATTTTAACAGTTGAAGCCGCGCGCGTGTTATCTCTTAAATTTACACCTTTTACAATAGTTTTTAAAAATTAAAAATTGAGATGAAAATATGAAAAATATTTATATATACTTAATCTATGTCGGTATTCATAAAACTCTTTCTGCAAAATAGAAGTATTCTATGATTTCATAAAATAGATTGTCTTTGAAAATATCGAAAGAATTTTCTTTAAAGATATTATTACATGATAATATTGTAGCGTAGCAATTGAGTCTTAATATATCTTAAGATGTAAGCGTATTTATTGATAACATCACCACGACCAGTCGACAAATATCAACAAACCAACAAAACTATCTACAGCTTGAGAAAATCGAGCAGGCAAGCTAAGGAACGTTTATGATAATTTTATAAATATAAAGTAATAATCTTTAATTAAAAAAGGCATATATTGGATCAACATATCATTTATTTTACCAATAATTCAGTTGGGGCTGAATACCAACCTTTATCAAGGTATTATTTTGATCCAATATATGCCTTTTTAATTGATTAAATATATTTATGGATTACTCTATTTTTAAAAAATCTGTTTTAAATATTTTGATTGAATACTTAAATAATAAAATATACTAATAAATATATTTACGAACGGAAAATATGTCCAGAGTAGCCTAGTGGACATGGCATCTGCCCGGTAAGCGGAACACTGTGGGTTCGATTCCCATCCCTGGACACTTTTATTTTTCCGTTTATCTTTACTCTTCACAATTCATCCTTTCATAGGGTTAGAGATAATCGTTATTTCTCCTTAAAATGAATTTCGATTTTTCGCTCAAAAGAAACACATGCGGGATATTTTCAAATATCGTTCTACAATGAATCTTATATATGAATTGCTTAAGATTATGATAAATTTAAAACGGAAGCTTTCAATGAATTTATCTAATCGGTTGAGTTCCTTCTTTAAACAGAATTTATGGAAGTTCTATGCACAGTTGAAGCAGTAGACCTTTTATCTATCGAACTCGACAGGAAGAAATACAGTCAGAACCTTAGATGATCAATCCTAGGAAAAAAAGAATCTCAATCTATCTTTAAAATTTTAACTTTTACTTTATTAACATCCTATAACGCGATATTCCAAACTCAGAGATATTTGCGTCAATACATTTCTTTACATCATAATAAATTGGCTACATACATGGAGAAAAAAGACAAACATACAAAAAGCAATTCCCTCAAAATTTCCTTCCCTCTCTTTCCCAGTTCAAAAGATAGTTGTATATATCTAAAAAATTGATTAACATTTTTATATTTCCTTTTCTCATCTACGAATTCATGTAGCTACCCGATGCCACAAAATTTTCTTTCCCTATAATCCCGAAAAATTGGGCATTCCAGAAGTAGATGTTACATCTTAAGAGATCTGCATTGAAATCTATAATGTACCAATATATATCTTTAAATTTCTTTCAAATGTATGAGGAACTTATAAAGTGGTTTTAAACCTGAACGATTCATTCGAATTTTGAAAAAAAAAAATGGATGCTAGACCGATTGCATTCCTACGCTTCGCGCGCGTCGTTAATTAATTCAACTAAATTAATTGAAATAACATCAATTTCGATTTTTGACTAAAATAAAAGACATAAATTAACTTAAAGTTTCAAATATACAGATGTAATTAGGTTAGATTAATCCGTGAGAGAGAGAGACAGATAGAGAGAGTGAGAGAAAGCCACGTCCTTGTACAATAAAAAGCTTAGCTAATATGAGAAAAAATCAATAATTCTAAGGATTAAAAAAATAAGGCTAAGGGCTGGATAATGGCGGAGTTCATGGGAGAGAAATCCTCCTCCATCAGCGAAAGAATCGACAGATCTGCCACCGACTCGTGCGCCACCGCTCAGCGCCGCTCCCTAAATACCCGGCCATGTTCACATTGTGGCATATTTGGTACCTGTACGAGACGTGAGTAGCCCCTCGCATGCATCAGTCCCTCACTACACCCACAACTCTTCCCCATTCCCTCATCTACCCATCAGATACACTACAGCAACCTTTGACTCGCATGACCTCATTAAAAATATCGGATTCATATCAAAAATATTATTCAAACATATTATCGACAATTTTTTAGAATCAAAATTATTGCGTTTATATTAAATCTACATTTTAAATTGATCTAATATATAAAGTTATGAACGTCATATACACAACAATTTCAATTTTTTATATATTTTTAAATTTAGATTTTTCGTTGTATTCATGATCAAAATCAAAATTCTTCCGATCAGAAGAAATAAAATTACTTTCTTCAATTCATCGCGTTTCGGTTCTGTGAAATAAACTATAATAAGGAATTTAGCAGATTAATTTCCGAATGTAAATATAAATAATATTTTAGCAACAATGGATGTCATCAAATATAAATATATGATAGAATATATATCATCATATATTCCGGCTGATCAGACTTTTCATGAGAAATATACCACATAAATATTTTGTTAAATTCTTTTGACGCGAACATTATTGTATACAGACGATCATGATGATGTCGACCCGTTTGATCTTGCGCCAAGTAAAAAGGGTAGCTGTCCCATTGGGGGCATTTCGGTACGTGCCTGCCACTAGTGGATCACCGGTTAAGATGGAACGAAGCAAAGCATTATATGTTGGCCTGGCTGTAGGCATTGCAGCAATATCTTATGGAGTATATCAACGAACCTTTACTTCCAACATTTTCGGGTAAGCACTAAATTAATATACAACAAAAATTATTAATGATGAAAAATAATTCATTATTTTTAAACAAACATAACGTATAAAATCCCATACGACGCATTTTAAATAAAACTATTTTAAAAGATATATTTTCAATTTTTTTATTTTTTAAATTTATACATCTTGAAATTATATTTATCACTTACACCTTTTTTATAAATAATATATTTTTATATTCAGTTAAATTAATTTAAATTTGACTGCCGAATTTTTGTTTTTACCCTCTTCTCGTAAAGGCCATGTTTTAGAAAAATCATTTAAATTTATTAAAACAATATAAAATAAGATCAAAATGCAAAATCCTGATGACCATAAAGGAAAAGTAAAAGTAAAATGCAAGAAAAAAATGTAAATATATTTTATATATTATGTCCTTGAACTAACCTTTATATATTAATATCGAATGATATCGTATAAGAGCCTGATGAAGAATCATTTAATATACCAAAATCGTTATTAGCTTTATCTGTTTAAATATTTGACAATTTTATATTTAAAAAAAAATACAAAATATATCAATAAAATATACTTTTATAATTATATGATTAAATATTTTTAAAAAATTTAATTATAAAATATTTAACTTCAAAACTGAATTATATATATGATATATTTTATCTATAAAACATTTTTAAAATATAGCGAATTATTTATATTTATTTAAAAAACCGTCAGACTATATATTATTTTGAAAGTTGAGCAATCCACATTAATAATATCTGTTAATTATATTGATTTAATAAAATATTTTACCTACCAATATGGACGGTTTGTACCTCGAATTATTGATAGAATAAATAAATGATTGAATCCAATATAAAAGCACTTTTCAATATATTTGAAAAATAATTTTTGTACTTTTTTTTTAAAGACCTTTTCACTTCATTGACAATATTTTACATTTTTACAACATTATTTATTTTAATGACAATATTTTACACTTTAGAACTACAAGGTAATATAAACCAAATCTAAATAAATTCATAATAAATAATTATTACCTTGTAGTTCTAATATATAATACAGATATTGTGTACCTTATCAATTTATACTTTAATAAAATCTTTTTTTTTTCATTTAAAAAACATTTTATTCTTTATATATAGAAATTAATAAAAATTAATATATTTTTTATTGCAAGCTTTCAAGTAATTTTTACAATGAAAAATATACCTTTTATAAATTTTAAAAAATATATTATTTATATTCATTACTTTTTTTTTTGCTTATCCCTAGTACACGTGGTACAGGCCATGATAATCATGGTGGGTAGTTAGCGACTGCTTTTTACTGTAAGCGCACCACATGTCTACACATGTGAAAAGCAGTTCGACTTTGCACTTACAAATGCCAGAGCCCGGTTTGGTTACTTGCACTCGCTGGTGGGGTTGGACTTTTGCAAGAATGGGGGGCCATTGGAGCATTTTTTTTAAACAGAAAAAAGTGCCCAATGCGGGAATCGAACCCGGGTCCTAGTGGTCGAAAACCAAACGGTTTAACCAGCCTTCCACCGACCCATTACTTAATATAAACAATATCTTCTTTTTTATTGATATATTTTAAAAGTTTAAAAGTTTTAATAAAATCATTTTTAGGTTAATTGGAATTCGTCTGTTATATACACCTTTCCATTTTATAAATTTTCTATTTTTATCCATATATCCTAATCTTTAAACTATTCTTTGCATATATATAATATTATTTTATATTTAATATAAAATATTGGCTGATACCTTTGATATTCTAATTAAAAATTTCAGAACATTTTAAAGCTATTTTTTATTTAGTGTAGATTTTATAGCAATTTTTTAAATAACCAAATGAAATAAATAACATAGTTTATATTTCGCTCTCTTTTTTTTCTAGTTAATCTCTGTTTTATATTCGCCGGTGATTGTATTCCTATTTGAGTTTCTGGTATATTTCAGCTTATTAACTTTAGCCTTTTTCATAACGATTTTAAAAAGTTTTAAGTGTTCAATTAAAACTTTATACAAGTTATCAATTCTGTTTATATCTCCTCGTATTATGCAATATAATTATGGAATTTTGGATATTATCTTTTAAATTACCTAAACCATTTTAAAAATATCGTTATAAAATATTATATATTTATGTAATATCACTGTAATATATTCGACATAATCGATTTATTTATATATATGGTATCCATGTTATCTTACCCCCCATTGACTCTTGCTTGACGCATGCGCAATTTATTAACTTTTTTTTTAGCCGTTGTGCTCGTTCAGGCAGAAATCCCGCAAATTGGGCTATCTTCTTGCCGATATTTTTGGTTGATATAATGATAGTTCTCTTCTTCTTTCTTATCTCCACTCAGTCATATCAGGGTATCAAGCTTATAAAGCTTGAAACTTTTGATGGTGTCTGCCGGGGATGAGTAGAGCTCATCAATGGATGAGTCAATACAGTCAATAATGTGGTACCCAAAACATCTTTTCTATCTCCACTCACAATCATATTAAGGTATCAAGCTTATATAGCTTGTTGATGGTGTCGGCTGGGGATGAGTAGAGCTCATTAATGGATGAGTCAATACAGTCAATAATGTGGTACCCAAAACATCTTTCCTATCTCTACTCACAATCATATTAAGGTATCAAGCTTGTAGAGCTTGTTGATGGTGTCTGCTGGGGATGAGTAGAGCTCATCAATGGATGAGTCAATACAGTCAATAGTGTGGTACCCAAAACATCTTTCCTATCTCCACTCAACAATCCTATTAAGGTATCAAGCTTATAGAGCTTGTTGATGGTGTCGGCTGGGGATGAGTAGAGCTCATCAATGGATGAGTCAATACAGTCAATAATGTGGTACCCAAAACATCTTTCTTATCTCCACTCACAATCATATTAGGGTATCAAGCTTGTGTAGAGCATGTTGATGGTGTCGGCTGGGGATGAGTAGAGCTCATCAATGGATGAGTCAATACAGTCAATAATGTGGTACCCAAAACATCTTTCTTATCTCCACTCACAATCATATTAGGGTATCAAGCTTGTGTAGAGCATGTTGATGGTGTATGCCGAGGATGAGTAGAGGTCATCAATGGATGAGTCAATACAGTCAATAATGTGGTACCCAAAACATCTTTCCTATCTCCACTCAACAATCCTATTAAGGTATCAAACTTGTAAAGCTTGTTGATGGTGTATGCCGAGGATGAGTAGAGCTCATCAATGGATGAGTCAATACAGTCAATAATGTGGTACCCAAAACATCTTTCCTATCTCCAATCAACAATCCTATTAAGGTATCAAGCCTGTAGAGCTTGTTGATGGTGTCTACCGGGGATGAGTAGAGGTCATCAATGGATGAGTCAATACAGTCAATAATGTGTCTTGAGGTTGCAAGTTGAGAATTGCACTTAATACATAGTGGGGAAAACCTTGCAATCATATGATAGTTCTTAAAAAGTTGAGTGGAGATTTGAGACAGAGATGCCCATAAGCACGCGACAGCGCTAAAAATTTCAAAATTAATATAATTTATATTGTACATGAGAGGATTATATATATATTTTTATATGACCTGAAATTCATTTTTATCGCAATATATATTATAAAATTGAATAGTATTTATGAATAAAAAAAGAATTTCTGAAAAACAATAAAAATATTCTCTCGGAAAAGTAAAATCCTCTGGGCAATACATATAAATAATAAAACAGTTTCCGAGGATGAGTTTCTGACTCTCGGAAGCCATTTTGTTTATTATTTATAAACCTTTTCTCCGTATAAAATAATAGATCAAAACATTTTTAAAATGTTCTTTAATCCATAAAGCACAAAATAAGTTTAATTTGCTAAAAGAAACAGAACTTGAGGGCAAAGCTTTCCCGTTTATAGTATACTTTTGGCAAAGCCTAGAAAAGTTTCATGGGAAGTCTGACTATGTGAACAGAATATGAGATATATAAATCACACATTTAATTAAACTAATATTTGACCTGATGGTACTTTACATTTTAGGGATAGAAATGTTGAGAGATTTCATGTGTATGTGTGTTTATAAAAGATACAATGTGTACCCTTATTGCCCTCATACCTGCTTACGCTAGGAAAGCGATATCAGTAAACATTAATGTACTCTTTTTTTAAAACGAATACTTTCAGAATGGCGATCTGCGCTCATTAATGGGATAAATTTATGTACAGAATGTGTAATACATCTTAGCAAGATCTCCATTTATTATGATTTTTATCTTTAAAACAACATATGGTATACCTGAGGAAGGCGGTGTTTATTAGGGAAAACTGAAATAGCGATGTCTCCTTTTGGAGACTGTCTTATAATCCCCAGAGAGAGAAGAGAGAGTTTTTGACACACCATCTTTCTCTGGAAAAAATAATGAAATTAACTTATTGAGAATAGGGTGTCAAGGAGAAACTTGTAGCGGCGATATACACTCAATAACTCTGAAAGATAGTGGATACACAGTAATCTCTATTGAAGACACGAGATAACAGAATGTGAACAAAATTGATTCTGTATTATTATTCTTAAAAAAATAGATGAAGGTCGAATTCAAAGCAGTTCCACTTCCTTAAGTTTTGCCTATAAGTGTATATCAGATACCAACCTGCAACTCTCTGATTTTTCTGCAGACATTTTTGAGAGATGTGATCTTTCCTAGCGTCGGCATGGACGAGGGCAGCAAAAGAATGTGTATGGCTCAGAGAGGCTGCTGGTATTGTAGGGATGGTTGTGTTGGCCCGAGTGATCTTCAGAGCTAGCAACCTACCCAGGCTCTTACACTCCTCCATATCCAGGTAGGGAAAAACGGGTCTCCAAAATCTTACCATTGGATTTTTCCCTTTAGAAACATTGAGTCGACTGAAAAAACTGGATATGAGCAATGTTAAAAGAATTGTAGTGTCTTTAAAACGGATAGCGCCTGTATTTAGATAGGATGATTATAAATAGGTTTAGATATAGAAGAATGATAATAAAACTGATTCGCTATGGGTAAGGAATCCCTTGTGTATGTGCAAGCTTTTTATATTAATCAGATAAACGCCTTCCGAATATTGCAAAAGGCCAACTCCCACAGTAAGTGTGTGAGTAATTGAACAGGGCTCTGGCATACCTGTAAGTACAAAGGTAGAATTGATTTCCACATGTGTAGAAATGTAGTGCACTTACAGTAAAAGCAGCCGTTAACTACCCACCATGATTAGCCTGACCTGTATTTGGGATATATGCCTGAAAATTTCAGATAAAATAAAAGAAACTTATTTTGTTTTACGATAGAAGAAGAATATAAAAAGGAATCCACTTTTAGCAAAGTTAACTTGTACGAGTAAAGAAATTATCAAAATTTGGAAGAATTTTTATATGTATGGATAATTTTTTATCCAAGTCGATATATTGTTGAATGTCCACAGTTCCCTTGGCTATACCAAGGTCCAGTCATTGGTTCCTTTTTACCACGAAGGGAAAAATGTGTTTTTTACCAAGAGTAGTACTTCACTTGAGGTACGTACACATAAGTACTTGGCCTTACTATATATATAGTTGGTGTCCGTCCCTGCACTCAATTAAGTAAAACGGCAATCGAGATCCTTTAAGTGGTTGTTTCCTCTAGTATTTAATTAATTTATTTTATTCTCTCCCTAGTACATGTATAGTACAAGCCATGATAATCACGGTGTGTAGAAGTTAGCGACTGATTTTACTACACGTGTCTATACATGCACTTACACGTGTAACAGAGCTCCGTTTTGGTAAGTCGCCCTAACTGGTGAGGATGGATTTTTACAAAAATCGGAAGCCAAAAAAAAAAAAAAAGCCCAATGCGGGAATCGATCCCTGATCGTTGCTGTCAAAAATCGAAGGTTTATATCAAATCTCACCAACCCCGTTTTATTGAAAAGAGGAAGGTTTTTCTTTACTTAATATCTTCGAAAGTTTTCTTCTGCGAATTTAAAGCTGTAGCTTGGGGTATTCTTTCAGTACTCCGTTTTTTTGGCATCATCCTATTTCAGGCTATTACGCTTATCACTCACCTCTCTTTCTTTCTGATCCTTTCCATCAAGCTACTTCTCCTCTGTTGCCAATCTAAACTTTTCTTGAGAATCCCTTATTTCTAATGAAAGCCTATACTAGATGTGTGAGGCTGTGTGACTTGAAAGAAGGGGCTGACCTTGTTATGCTGACTTGGTTAGCATTAAAAAAGAAACAGAGTAAAAAGGGAAATTATTTACAGAAAGAAGTTTGCCTAGGTTTTGCTTCTTTTGAATACTTCAGCAGCTACATAATCTGCTCTATTTAGAGAGCTACACGCGAGGTTGTCCCTTCAGAATCTTGATCGTTCTTCTTTTTGAGGTTCGAAAAAATATAGACGTTTGATTCTTTCTTTCTTTTAAAATGAAAATAGAAAAATCGAGTTGTTTGCGTAAGGAGACGTCGAAGTTTTCCCATTCAAAAGACTTTCATTCTATATCCAGATGGTAGAAAGTGAACTAACGTGAAGGTTCCGGTAGTTATGTCGGTGGTAATGGATTAGACTGGACGCATGCCCTGCCATTAAGGTCGCTTCTCTCTCTGCCGTAATTAATATATTGATGGAACCCCACGGTCGATCCTCTCACTTCTATTTCTCTATTTGCTATCTAGCAACTCAGTACTTGACCGAGTACGGCCGATTTGGCCGATGCTGGATAAAGAAGGGTATCGTTTATAGATAAAATAGAGCTCTGGTACAGGGGCTTTGAAAAAAAAAGAGAGATTGATCTTATGTTCACGGTATATATCCAGTTCTACCTCTCTCTTTGCTATCTGTTAGCTGTAGGACTTGACCGAGAATGACTGATTTGACTGATGCAGAATAAACAAGAGCATCATTGCATAGACTGCTCTAGATGAAAGAAAGCACTGGTATAGAAACTGAAAAAAAAGAGAGATTGATCATAGGTTCACGCTCGATCCCCAGTTCTATCTCTCTCTTTGCTATCTGTATGCTATAGGACTTGACCGAGTACGGCCGATTTGGCCTATGCTGGATAGACAAGAGCATCACTGCATAGGTTGTATTAGATTAAAGAAAGCTCAGGTATAGAGGCTTTGAAAAAAAAAGAGAGATTGCTAATTTTCAAGGTCGATTCACAGTTCTATCCCTTTCTTTGCTATCTGTATGCTATAAGACCTGACTGAGTACGGTCGATTTGGCATATGCTGGATAGACAAGAGCATCATTGCATAGGCTCTATTAGATTAAAGAAAGCTCAGGTATAGAGGCTTTGAAAAAAAGAGAGATTGATGATTTTCAAGGTCGATTCACAGTTCTATCCCTTTCTTTGCTATCTGTATGCTATAGGACTTGACCGAGTACGGCCGATTTGGCCTATGCTGGATAGACCAGGATATCATTGCATAGGCTGCACTAGATGAAAGAAAACTCTGGCATAACGGCTTTGAAAAAAAGGAGAGAGTGCTCATAGGTTTACGGTCGATTCACAGTTCTATCTCTCTCTTTGCTATTTGTATGCTATAGGACTTGACCGAGTATGGCCGATTTGGCCTATGCTGGATAGACCAGGATATCATTGCATAGGCTGCACTAGATGAAAGAAAGTCCTGGTATAGAAGCTTTGAAACAAAAGAGGTTGCTAATAGGTTTACGGTCGATATCCAGTTCCATCTTTCTCTTTGCTATATGTATGCTATAGGACCTGACCGAGTACGACCGATTTGACCGATGCTGGATAAACAAGAGTATCATTGCATAGGCTGCACTAGATGAAAGAAAACTCTGGTATAGCGACCTTGAAAAAAATGAGTGATTGCTCATATGTTCACGGTCGATATCTTTGCTATCTGTATACTATAAATCTTGACCGAATTCGGGCGATTTGGTCTATGCTGGATAGACAAGGGTATCGCTGCATAGGCTGCAATAGGTATATCGGTTACAGAGAATTCTAACTCTTCCCTTTGACGAATTAACTTCAGGTGGAGTTCTCAAAATATATAAATCATTAATGAATATGATTATAAGCAATGCATTTATATAGACGTCTGATCCACCTGAGATAAATATCCGAGTCATTGCTCAGCCGCATTCAAGTCAGCCGAAGAATTCTGTATATGGAAGGGATATATGATTCAAGGTACGCAACCTACGCCCATGAAAACGGTCTTCCTTAAGAATTAGTCGATGTTCCATCGATATAACCATATCGAAGAGCGATTTTTTCTTGAAAGCTTGTATTTCACATTTTAAAAAATACTCATTTCCAAAAAAAAATCCTTCCTAATTTTAGGGACATGTGTTTTGTTCGCCGAGAGCTATCGTATTGACAGGAAATCAAATTTAAATGTACCTATCGGAAAGGGCGTTTTTAAAATATATATTTAAAAAATCCCATAAGATTTTTTTTAGCTGTCTCAATTGTGGTCTAAAATGTCGGGTCTATTTGCGGAAGGTGAGGGACAAAGTCAAGAGGGATTTTCCTATATTCCACGTGACCGATTGTTCTTTTTCGGTCGAAGGGCCGTGGCCAAGCCACATTTATCCAAGGTCTTGGCGCTTCCCCAAAGGATGGGTTCAAGAGCGTGTCTCTTCCCTTGTTCCCCCCATCATCATCGATAATGATCTCCCAGATAGCAGTCTCTCTTTCCATTGGAAGTTTCCATTCCATCAAACTCTTAGAAATGGATCGTGTAGAAAGTGCAATGTCAAGCTACTATTTGAGAAGGAAGAGCCCAATTGAATCAAAAAGGCTTGCCATTGGTCCAATGCGGATGTTGTCCTTCTGAGCGGTACCCGGTACGGCGACAAATCTATAATCAATAGCCAATAACCAAGATGGCGATCCCAATCAATGGGTAATCGAAGTCCTCCCCTCCCCTCGTTCGTTGATAGCAGTTGCGGCTAATCCAAATCAAGTCACCTTCAAGTATCGAACGTCTCATCAATATTAGGTGTTTTTCTATTGGCTTTTTTTTTCGATGGAGACTTGAAGATATCGACGTAGGATAGGTTCATTAATAATGATAATATAACGTTGATTTTAATGAAAATTTTTGGATCAGGGTTGACTATAGAACTTTTTGATAAAACCAGAGATTGAGGCTTCATCTGGTCGAAAACGTCTTTCTTTCGATTTGGTACTTAGCTGATTGGAAAAAATGAAGAATGATCGTAACTTCGGGAAGAGAGTTCAAGATTCTGTCATGTGGAAGTCGTTGGCTATGCTCGCTGTAGGTTCTAACCATGAAAGCCTTAATAAATACTTATGGACAAAACTTAAGGAAGTTTCCGATCTTGATGTCGCCCGTCGTCTGTTTTTTTTTTTTTTTTTAAAGAGACAGGCAATTTTGTTCACGCTTGGTTATCTCGTGTGTCTTCACCAAAGTCACTGTAATATCTTTCATAGTTATTATCTGAATCCCGATATATATGCTAAAAGGTACAACTTCCTTAAGCTTTTTCCATGAGTCTAGATATAAATGGTTTTACTCCGGATTCATCCATCCAGCTATCTCAAGTCTATGTAATGGTGATCTGTGCCCCAATAACTCTTGAAACTTCTCTTCATTCGGATAATCTCAAGAACGAGTTTTGTTCTTCTCCCCTTGATTACTCGCCGAGGGAAATAGAAACTCTGCTGTATCATTAAATAAATATTTTGCCTTTGAGCCTATCAGTAGAGAATACATTTAAACCTTACATGGCACTTGCTTGTCTCTCCAGAATCTGATCTCCAGAGATTTTCCACCATATTGAACAGCTGTTCTGCCTGATAGATGCTATGTGAACATTACATTTGGGGGAAGAATAATCACCACTTAAGACCCAAGACCCTACTCGCTACCGTTTTCTCATTTTATAAGCTGATAATAGGAAAATATTGTTTTGAAAAATGCATGGCTAAAGCAAATGTCAAGCTTAGATCCCTCCGATTCGATTCAAGCTGGACGATTAAAACAAGTATTTGGTGTTTCTCATATAAAAGGTTTATAATTATTCTTGGTGTTGCACGTTTAGTTTTTTCATGGGACCACAAGAACAAAGTCTATAGGTTTGTAGCGTCAATTTTTGCTACCATCTCGTCAAAGATATCGTACTTATTTGAATTAGGTTGGTAACCTCCCAACACAAATTCTGTATGAGGCCACCTATATGTAACAAAATTGTGACAATTTATATAAGTACATTTCAATTCTTCTTCTGATTCTGTGTGGCTTATTCAATTGACCCTAACCTCCCTTTGTTATAAACAAGGTCGTTTAGTGTACTCTTTTAGGAGGTACGGGGATGGTGACTTGAGAACGGGATTTCGTGATTCGAGAGGTTACTCTGCATAAACATATTGAAAAATAGAAAATTATTTCTCTAGAAGATCTTCGACATGGGGAGCTAGGATCTTCCTCTTCGGTTGAATGGCCCTCAGCCCAGAGGATAAATTTGTGGAGCGAGATGGTCTAGTGTTTGAGTGGCTCTTTCGAGTGCTCTTAACTTCAGCCAACTTTGGCTCTGGGACATTATTAAACTCTCTTCTCATCTTTTTGTATCTCCTTAAAACTTATTATACCTCTCGTTTAGGATTAGCGGCAAGAGGATCTTAGTACTTTGGTGATTTTGGTCTGTCGAACGTCTTGGGCAATGATCTTCCACATCGGTCTACTTTCATCCTCGTCGTCACGATGTATTTGGGAATAGTAATGCAGCGTTTTACCGTTATCTCTCGCACTGCACAGTGTTCTAACCGTTTCAACAAATCTTCGTACTTTATACCTAGCTCATTTATTTTAATAGATCGTTTTTTTATTGCTCCAATGTATTATTAATATATAACTGAGACAGATAATTTATATGTTTAATATACACTCATGGACAAAACTTATGGAGGTGGAAAGTCTTTGTTGTCGCTGGTTGCCTTTTTTTAAGGAGGCAGGCAATTTTGTTCATACTTGGTTATCTCATGTGTCTTCAATAAAGGGGGGTCACTGTAAATCTTTCAGAGTTATTATCTGAATCCCGATATACATGCTTACATTATCAATTGACAATGAAGGCCATTTGCTTTTTTAATTATCTTTTTTTTTTTAGTCTTCTTTCTAGGTCTCAAGCAAGCTATAAGGCATCTGGGTTCGAAATATCCCTATTTCCGTTTATTTATAAATTGCATTAGAACCATAAAGTCACTCAATCACTTCGCGTCATACCTTAGTTCTAATCTAGTTGGCGATTCAGCCTGGTTCTTATTCGAAGAGGCTCTGTGCGAGTTTTGGATAGTAATGGGCATTCTTACAAGACGTTAACTGAGAAATATAACATCACTATATTCAAACCAAATACGATCCGATAGACTGTCTCCATACATCCCAGCGATACCAAGTCATTGGCCTCCAGTGCCAACGGCTGTCCCGACGGGGCCGAGGTTAGGGCGGGCTCATCTGATGGATGGGTAGGTATATCTGTCGCCATGGAGACGGCTCGTAAAGGTACACTTAGCCTGGATTGACGGGCTGTGACATCTGTCGTACTTAACCTCTGTGTCCTCCACTCTTGTTACCGCATACTTCGGTGAGAACACCATAGCTCAGCGTCTCGATGTCCGACCTGCAAATCTTCCTTCGATGTAACATCAGAACCTATCACATCTTTCTATTTATTTTTGTGTCTCCACATCCTTTTTAGAGGGTGTCTATAATATTTATTTATTTTGGGCTTTCGCACCAATTTTTATTACAGCCACAATTTGATTATTCTATTTTTTTTTTTCATTAACGGAAGGATATTACAGTGACCTTTATTGAAGACACACGAGATAACCAAGTGTGCTTAAGGAAGTTGTACCTTTCAGCATGTATATCGGGATTGAGACAATAACTCTGGAAGATATTACAGTGACCTTTATTGAAGACACACGAGATAACCAAGTGTGCTTAAGGAAGTTGTACCTTTCAGCATGTATATAGGATTTCAGACAATAACTCTGAAAGATATTACAGTGACTTTTATTGAAGACACACGAGATAACCAAGTGTAAACAAAACTTAAGGAAGTTGTACCTTTTAGCATGTATATCGGGATTCTAACTCTGAAAGATATTACAGTGACCTTTATTGAAGACACACGAGATAACCAAGTGTGCTTAAGGAAGTTGTACCTTTCAGCATGTATATCAGGATTGAGACAATAACTCTGAAAGATATTACAGTGACCTTTATTGAGGACACACGAGATAACCAAGTGTGAACAAAACTTAAGGAAGCTGTACCTTCCAGCATGTATATCGGGGTTGAGACAATAACTCTGAAAGATATTACAGTGGCCTTTTATTGAAGATACATTCCCCTTTACCTTTGGGCATACATTCAAAGTGAGCTAGTATATTTGCACATTTCTTTCCTTCTTTAGGAGGAAGAATTAAAGTGAAGAAGGAAGAAAGATAGAAAAGAGGAAATAGAAAGAAAAGCCATTCTTACTCTATCTACAATATATGTATGTGGTTGCTTCTACGATTGGCTCAAACTTTTGACCAATCATAGCCCTCAAGTTTTGTGGAAATATAACATAAGGGTATAGGGGGAGCGGTAGTATGGATTTCGAAGTGTCTTTGCATATCTATATGGAGGAATAGGTGTGAATGGTTATTGGAGAAATGTTCTTAATCCTATTTTCAATGTGTGAATAAGAGAGAAAAAGTAAATATAAGGGTAGATAGAGTAATAAACACTGATTATACAACTGACATTGGCGAAGGTCAACGGATCAAAAGTGTGGATGTTTGTTTCGTTTTGGATTTTACAAGAAAAGATGCTTTGTTAGCATATACCTATATAAATAAAGTTTGTTTATATTAGTTCCACATGCGTGTTTAAACAATATCGATATAAACTATGAAACCATATAGAGGTGAGAATGACTATCATAGTTTTTAACCGCGGAAATATGTAAATAAGTCGGGTAACACACCAATTTACATATTATGTTAATCCCAACTACCATCCTATAATATTTTTATTTCTCCCCGAATGAAAATCATTGCTACGATGTATTCTTAATACAAAGTTACTTACAGAGTATATACTAAGAAAAAGGCATCTACTTATTGTGCAACTGAAAGTTGCTGATGGCTTGCGCCATCAATCGGAGATATAGAGCCATCAGAAACTTTCAGTTGCACGATAAGAAGATGCCTTTTTCTTAATATATTCATCTTATTTCCCAGTACAATTTCACATTTGTACTATTTTTTGAAGAGTACATATACGTTAGAACAGGACGAATCGCAACATACTTCTGTATGATAAATTCGGTGGTGTGTTAAAACACTATATAACGATCTTCTAGAAATTGTGCCGAATTTAAACCAAAATGTATAGGTACCGAAATATATAAGCACACATACATTTGAAGATTTGAGAAAGTGGTTTGTGTGTGTGGTACCTTAAAACTTCTATTTACAACCACCCCTCTCTTTAACAATCTACATCAGGTTTACCAAAACCTTCCCAAAATCCCGGGTCCCTTCCTTTAATGCTTTAAATAGAGCCTGATATATTGACACCCCAAATTGGTCGGTTCCTCTCCAAAGCCGCAATTAATGTTTATAAATTGACCGAAATAGTTAGTATCAATCAATCTCTTTTTAATAATTATTTCATTTATACAAATACTCTTGTTCGACAGTCTGAGGTTATGATGGTTATAGTGAATTTTGACGATATAATTGTCACATTAAAGAGACCACCTCTCATTGAAAATTACCATTTTTGGAGAGGTTTCCAGTAAAGATTTCAATGGAACATTTTACTGCAATTTCTTTTCTTTTTTATAGGATTCCTGGCTATGTGTATATCGAAAAGGTTGGCTTTGTTTATATCTTTGTTTTAAACATATCTAATTATAAGGTTTCGGTATAATGCATGTTTAAAAATGAGGCTCATTTCTTTTTTTAGTCGATTCGGTTTTTAAAATCATATTTTTCCTTATGAATCTCTTGTAAAAAAGAGATTTTTGTTCTAATCATTATATAGACAGTAAAATTCTCAGACATCTTTCTTGAAAACATATTTACACCTTATAAAATAAAAGGATTTAAAAGCGCGAAAGTTTCTTTTATACATATAACGAACTTCTACTGTCCTTACTGCGGTGAAAAAATATATTGGGAGGGCTTGGCTCATCAGTGGTGAACCCTCCCAGCGGTTTCGCCAATTTAATTTTATTTTATATATATAGATGGCGCGTTATTGCTTTGTGATATTTACACCTTATTTATTGATATATATTAATGAGTATTTATTTACATTGGTATAAGTAAAAAGGCGGTTGCAATGACGAAGCCTTTTCTTAGGCTTTCTTACAATCGTCTTCTGAACAGGAGATTTTATTTGAATCTATGATGTTATCTAATAATACTTGTTTAATTTACGTATGAACAGGTTCAAAAATCTATATAGATCAATTCAAAACAGATTTTCATATCTTCGCCGAATCAATTCGTTGTTGTTGATGAAGCGGAGTGAATGGATTACAAAATCTTCGGCACCATCAGGAAGCGCTGGAAGAATGCCGCTAGCTCAAAGAGTTGGTGGATGGTTGCGAAGCTTTGGCAGCTGTAGGTTTCTGTTTTTTCTTATTCTTCTTTCTTAATCCTTACGTTCTTCTACGCGTAGGCGTGATTCATAGAGAGAAAATATTAAGTTTTCAAATCCGTTTTTGAAAAGCGCTCTTTAAAAAGGATATTCTTTGTTCCCTTTGAAATCATAAGGATGGCGGAGAGTCGGTGCGGTAAGTCCGAGTAGGGTAAAGGTAGCTTCTCAAATGGCCGTAAGTCGATCTCTCATTGCAATACGATACGATCTCTTTCTTAAGCAAAACTTTGGGCTTTCTACCGAGAACCCTGTCCCATTTAGGATTTAAAAAGTCGTTTCAATCTTTTGATGACGTGTTTCTTTTGACAGTGTTAGGTAGGACGCGACCTGTCGTTTTATAACGTCGATGCATTACGTAAAGCCGGGTTGACAATATTGGCAGTGGTGCAGGGCAGGTAGGGTTTCCTACGGCAGGACTGCTGCCACCACCGCCTGTCTCCATATTTAAGTTGGCACGTGGTGCGGTCCCGAGCTAATTTTAAGGACGTCACTTGTGTGTGGGCCTCAGGTTCGGAAAGAAGTCAAGCATGGATCCCGCCGTTGCCGCCAAGCTCGAGGAGGCTATGAAGACCCTGGAGAATGCCAAGGACTGCAAGTCACTCCTGAAGAAGTACCTCACCCGAGATGTCTTCGAAAAGGTTAAGGATCGCAAGACAGCTATGGGGGCTTCCCTCCTCGATATCATCCAGTCTGGTAAGTTCTTTAGTCGACAGAATTCTTCCTACACCAACACCTGGGAACACTCATACTCTATCTATTCTATCCCAACACAACACAAGCTGAAGTGAAACAGCCGCTTCAGTTTGTAAAATCTCTCAATCCTTTAGATATAGCCATCTCACATAGCATTTAAAACACTTTTAGATCTATAATTTTCAGTTTTAAACCTATCTACATGTTGATTGTCATCTCTATAATAAAAGATTTTTAACTTGATCTGTAATGTTCATATGGGTACAGTATCCATAAAGGAAAGACTGAATGAGTTTGATTAATTATTTGTAATTCTGAAATTTTATCGCTTTTTTTAATAGCGAACTTGGATTTTCAAGATGTTTGGTTGAGGAAGAGTAACCCAATCTCTGTATCCAAAGAGATACGACAGAGCTGTGTCAGCTGAGATGTCCTCCGGGGTAGATAGCCGTCGAGGTTATGTTAGTCTTGGCAAGGTTCCTTGTCTTTAACTTGTGCCGCTGGAGTTTGTTCTGTCGTCATCGTCCCATGTTGTTTGTCTAGCAGAGAATTAGACCTTCTTTCTCTTCCCGGGTTGTGTCGTGACACACCTTGAGCCGCAGTGTATTTTATAAACACACTCTTTTATCTGAAGAATGCCAAACTTCTTGGCCCATCGGAATCATATTGAATACGATAATGCCAGTCAAATTCAAATAGGAATCCGAAAGAGTTGGTTTATAAAATATTTTGAAATAGAGAGGTGATTGAAGTGTGTGTTGTTACGTTACATTGGGAAGAGGAAAGGAGTTTGGATCTAAACCTAAGGCCCATATATATATACGAAATGAAACTATTAAGCAAGCGAATTTCGTATATTCAAATTAAAAAACTCTCTACCATCTTTACTTCGATGAAAACTGTTTGGCTAGCTCATCAGTGGATAAATAAACATTTTGGACGATTGTTCAATATCGAATCCCTGTTATCCTCTCAAGGATATTGGTGAATCAGTTATTTTACAGAATTTAATCGTAAAGTCGTTTTAATGTTTAATACATAAACAGGACTGTAGGTTTAAAGTCTCGGACGCAGTGTAAAAACACCAACTATTGGTAAGAAGGGACATTCACAATGTAAGTTAAATGACTAGCGAGATACCAGAAGTTTACAAAGCCTCCATTTAAAAAAGAAATAAAAGGTGTTTATATATTTCCGGCGAAGTACTTGATAAGAAGGTTTAGTTGACAGGAATAAGAAGAGGAAGGGTGCTGAATGGTGACACGGGGTTGCCTGATATACAGCTTCCTTCTACGCTCGGTGTACTGCAGACGAACCGCGTTTACAGGCGTTTGGCTTAGTTTCAATCTCCCCCTGTCTTATTTATCTCGGCAACCTTTTAACACACTTTAATATAGAAACGTCAGTTTTTTGGCAGAGGACTTGTTTAAGACGTCCATTTTCACGATCAAGGTTCGAATCCTGTTGTGTGCATTAGAGACTTTTTTTATAATATAAAAAAAAGTTCTAATGTCCTCTGATTCTTGAAAAAGTTCAAACCCACCAGTGAGTGCAAATAACCAAACGGGCTCAAGTTTACTTTAAGTAAAAAGTCGAATTTTCTCTCTTTCTACATGTGAGACTCTTTCTACATGTGTTCTGCGAATACTTCTGTGAGTGTCTTACTGTAGGTATGACATTAGAATAGTTTGCGCGGCTCTAATATGTAAAATTGAATGGATTCACACCTTTGTGTGAAATAGCATAGAAAAAAAAAATCTGTGGAGTCAGAGGGAACTATGATCTTTTCATAGCCAGGCTGTTTTAACCAGATATTTCAATTGATTGGTAAGCGGAATACTGTGGGTTCGATTCCCATCCCTGGACACTTTTATTTTTCCGTTTATCATTACTCTTCACAATTCACCCTTTCAAACCTCATCCAAAAGGTTAGAAATAATCGTTATTTCTCCTTGAAATAAATATTGATTTTTCTTTGAAAAGAAACACATGCGGGATAGCATTTCAAATGTCTTTTTATTTAAAGTTTACACACACAACAGGGAGGTAAATATATAATTTAAATGGAAAGCAAGCTTTCATTTATACCGTGAACTATCAGATAGCTCTTAATATAAAAGTCTAGATAAGCAAGGAATCCATGCGGAAAACCACAAACTCTTCAAGAAACTAATTTTGATTAAGTACAATTAGGATTATAGATATTGACTGTATTGACTCATCCATTGATGAGCTCTACTCTTCCCCGGCAGACACCATCAAAAGTCTCAAACTTCACAAGCTTGATACCTTAGTGTGATTGATTGGAGATAATAAAGAAGAAGGATTATAGATTAGAAACACAGGGTATACTAAGACCGAATCCAACTTAATAAACATTGTATGAAGATTCGGTGTAAGAGCGTTGCTACATTATTATCAGACAAAAGTACTGAAAGTGGCATTGAGTAATTTTGTATATATATGGAATAAGAACGCTGTTTTCGAAACATCACACAATGTTTATTTAGCTGGATTGGGTAAAAAGAACCTTAAGGAAATAATTTAGTAAGTACTTAAGTCATTCTCTCTTTCTCTCTTTTATTTTATTTATTCTGTATTTAACCCTATATAATCTTATATGGACGTTGTAATAAATCAGTTTCAATCTCTCTCCCTCTCTTTGAGAAGTGTTAATAGAAGCCATAAACAAAATAAATAGTAGGATTTACAGAGGTTCCAGAAAAAGAGTTGTTATATGAAAAAGGAAAGATATCCTCTGTGCCCCTAACACGAATTTGAGCCAGATATGTTTTCTCGTTTATCGTTTCTTGTAATATCGTTAAAATGAGCGTTACTGATTGCTAGCGCCATCTATAGAAATACCTTATATGGTATTTATTCCGATATATGGCATAAGCTATCGTCACCTTTCATTTAAACGACCACAAAATGCTCTTTCCTTAATTTTACCCCTCAGGTTGGATAGAGTCTTTCCTTTGTTATATAAGCTTCACTTTTCTATCAAAAATGTCAATATGAATATTATATAACTCTCTTATCCACCCTATAACTTGTAATCAATCTTCATTAATATATAATGGACTTTTCGTTACCTGTCGTAATCGAGAACTGTGGCCACCATAGCGGGGGTACCTCTCCAGTATGTTTGTTGGGTAGGAATTGGTTAAAACCTTCCCCAAAGATATCCTTTATTATTATTATTAATATACACACGTGGTACAAGTCATGATGATCAGGGTGGATAATAGTTGGCGACTGTAAAGTGCACCACATGTCTACATACGTAGAAAGTAGAAAGATTTACCCTTTCGAATCTATTAGAATTTGATATTTAGGCTTGATCGCTTTGTTTAAGCCTATTCGCCTATTAAATTGGCTAGGATATAAAATGGAGTGAAAAAAAAAAACGATGTCTTAACTATATTTTAATAGAACTATTATAAGTATTTCTTTCTCAAGAGGACGTATCATTTTTGAAGGTTTTTTTTTAGAAACAAGGGATTTGTTAATAAGATAGTTTGGACTATATGAACAGAACAATTGGAATAGCTAACCATAGAATACTGATAAAATGACAACGAATGTTTGAAAATTTGTTATATTTTTTAAGAAAGGAGCACAAATCTTTGTTTCTGATTTCATCAATGATATATCTCCGATATGTAGTATTGAGCTAGATAGAAATGTGAGTTTTTGGAATCCAAGAAGGAAGGTGGGATAGAATTGAAGGTAAAGGAGATAGACAGGGGGTGCCTTGAAGAAATCTGCAAACAACTCCTTAGAAAATCAAGCCAATCCTTTGAAGAACACACCAAAATGACTTTTAATATACTCATTCTAAATAAGATCCAAAGATATTTCTTAAAGTTGTCAAAAAATGATATTTTCTCTGTTACACCAATCAAGCTTCCATCCCCCCAAAGTTGGAAGATGTAGAGACTTGGAACAACCGGTAGCTAAGAAGAAGTTTCAAATGAGCCCTTCAACTATGTATAAAAGATCTATTTAAGAAATGGCCAGAACGGGGTAATGGGCTGGGCCGGTGAGGCATGGCAGGTTGGCACGCTACCGAAGAATTTAACCACTTTCTCCTCAGATTTTTTGTTTCTTCCAGCAAGATCATTAAAGAAGGAAGGCCGTTAATAGTCGCTTGTCGTCGGAACAAAGCGTCCTGGGAAGATTGTTCCCAGAGGCACTTAGTCTAAGCTAGTTTAGGATTTGAATAACTAGACATTAAGTAGGGGCACGGGTTCTTGAAGGTGAAATAAGGATGCCGAGTAATCAACGATTTCTGGGATTTCTCGTTATATTTTAGTTGATCTTTTCCAAAAGAGAATATTTTAAACATCGATCGAAATAGTAAAATCAAAATTTGATAGGAAAACGTATTTTGGGGATTATTTTCTATGATAGGGATATAGTAAATGAATTTCTCTGCTCCGACCAAGTTCTATATAAGTGGTTTAGTACCATTTATTTGAACAGTAAAATACTCAATGGTAACATACATTGAACGCTGGTGAAATGCTCAGTCTTAACCAGGCGTAGATAATCAAGAATAAAATCTTATATAAATTAAATATTTTGATAGATTCATTGTCGATATATTGTTTTTTATTCGATTTCATTACGCATCTTTTGGCACCTAACAATACATTTAGAAAACTCTCTCTCTCCCCTAGACATTTTCCAATCTTCTAATACATGTCATATTTCGACATAGGTAGGCTAAAGTTTGTATATTCAGTTTATTACACACATAATACTTATTGTTTGTATATCATGTGGAACAGTTTCATACTTTTATGATATACCTTAGTGCTTTCTTTACCTGTCAGAGCTGCTTTGGTATGTGTCAGAATACTCATTTTCTATGCAAAGTGAATTACCTGACCGCAACCATGATATTCCTCAAGGTTATAGTTATACTACACTCGTTCGTTCGTAAAACACTATCTTATAGGTTGAAAAGGTATTTTAAAAGGAATAATGTCAGACCAAGGCCTAGAACAGCTGAGATAGGATGATGGCAGAACTGGGGATATGTCTCAATTCATTCTCTATATATGGAATAGGGCACGTACTTGTCCTTGAACTTGTAAGCAGCCTATAAAGGTGGATGAGCTATTGGTACATGAATGTGGAAGCCGGTGGTAAACCACTGTCTTATTTTTTCTCCGAAAATCCTCGATGAATGGACCAAAGCAAAGTCTTACCACCAGACTATAGCTCTGGATTGATCGCCTTGAAAGATTCTGATGGAGAAGCATACCAATCTTAGGATTGACCCTCTTGAAATAAATATAACATTGATCTATTTTAGGAAATTGATTTCTTAGCGGATTTCGGCAAAAAAATCCCTTGCAATTTTTTTTGTCATTTTCTTTGCTTATTATTGAATATCAATAGATAATAACGTTATATCGACTTACGTATCTTGAGGTAGGAATTTAGCGGCCGCGACACTCGGTCGTAGAGTGCATCGTCCAACTTGGTCTACACGATGTAGCCGGCCCGATGGCACAGAGGATGCAGAACGTCTCCTGGAACTTACTGAAAGAAAGCTGCCCTTTTTCTTCTTAAAGATTATACTATTCCTTTCTACATCGTCACGATTTTGGCACTATATCGCAGGCTAATCATCCTTACATTTATCATTTCTATTGTACCAGTCATTCTTACAAACAAGGAACATGTCAATCTTTTCAGAATTGTTACGATTTACGAGAACATATAGTTGATTAATTTTTTCCCGCAAAAGCCAGGCTAATCTGTTCGTTAAGTTTCCAATTTTAGAGGCTGTACTCCCTATGGAACAAAGTCTCGGAAAAACTATTCCATCATGATGCTCACAGAAACTTTTTATCGTAAAGTTTCTTACGACCGCCATAAAGGGTGTTTTTATTGGGGGTATCGATCAGTCCGTTTTATAGATGTTCCTTCTTGGTCCTTTATTGGGATTACAGATGGTCTTGTTAGCACCCTCCGTAGTGGAATGTAGTGTACGGGGATGTACCATTAATAGGCCGCCCCGGGGAAGGTTTGTTGCGACAGGTGTCCGACCTATATTTGGATCGCCTCCTCGCTTGAAGAGCAACAGGACACGCCTTGCCAGAAATACAGCCCGAACTGGCTAACTTGGCACGCTCATCTCATTGTTCACAAATAGACCACCGCCATCGGGGCCAAGTCCTTCTTCCGAAATAAATGAAAAAAAAATGCCGTCTCCGATTTAACGAGATTGATGGAATTTTTGAAGTGGGACAACCCCGAGAAGCCCAGGCAATGTGCGGAAGAGAAACAAAGAATGCCTACAGTGAAAGGTGAACGGAAGGAAAGAGTTCTAATTTTACGGATGCCATCGAGGATCATCGAATCCTTAGCCACTATCACGGTATTGTAGATATCTCTAAGGAAAAGGAGAGGGCTATAATAGAAAAGCTGAGACAATGAACCTAATGGAGATCGTTTAAACGACTTGAAGAATAAGTAACAACAGATCTCTCTAAGTTTTGACGGGTTGTACCAAGCCACATTATCCACAGGAAATATCTTGCCTTCTCATTCAGTGAATATGGTGAGATGGAATTATTCATTTTGAAGAATCTGCGTTTATATTTAAATATATATATTGTAAATAAAATATAGATATGGTTTAAAGATTATCATTTTTCATAATTTATCTTGTAATTTAGAGTTCATATATCTCTTGAGATTGGTGATATAAAAACCTAAAGTTTTCTCAATTATTTAGATGGAACAGAAATGGATATATGTTTGCTGTTGTGTTTTTATTTGTACTGTTTAGTAAATATTTGACTATTCTATATTCTCTTTTTTTCACGAATTATTTCACTTTTAATAGAAATCTTTCGTTATTTCATTCGAATTATAAATGAATAAAAAATAATAATAAATAGGCCGCACAGAGAAAAATAAGATGTTTTCCTCTCTAAATATTGAATTTCTCTAAGTTAGAAGAAGTCTTGTAAACTTCCTTATCGGGACAAAGTATCTCGTACGGGAACCGGACAGATGGCTGAGAGCGGCAATGACGGAAGGAAGTAGGTCGAGTGAAGGTCGGGCGGAGAGCACCGCGGAGGGATCCTGTCGTCATGGCAACTGGGGATCGATGGGAAGGGCATCTTGCCAGCTCCCTCCCTCCCTCCCATCGCTAGACTGTCTGGATCAATGGGTGGATGGATCTACTCCGCTAACTGCAGTCACTGCGTCTGTGGTCGGAATACAGCCGCTACACCTACCCCTGTGGTCTGAACACAGCCGCTACACCTACCCCTGTGGTCTGAACATAGCCGCTACACCTACCCCTGTGGTGTGAACATAGCCGCTACACCTACCCCTGTGGTCTGAACACAGCCGCTACACCTACCTCTGCGGTCTGAACACAGCCGCTACACCTACCCCTGCGGTCTGAACACAGCCGCTACATCTACCCCTGTGGTCTGAACACAGCCGCTACATCTACCCCTGTGGTCTGAACACAGCCGCTACATCTACCCCTGTGGTCTGAACACAGCCGCTACATCTACCCCTGTGGTCTGAACACAGCCGCTACACCTACCTCTGCGGTCTGAACACAGCCGCTACATCTACCCCTGTGGTCTGAACACAGCCCTACACCTACCTCAGCGGTCTGAACACAGCCGCTACACCTACCCCTGCGGTCTGAACACAGCCGCTACACCTACCCCTGCGGTCTGAACACAGCCGCTACACTTACCCCTGTGGTCTGAACACAGCCGCTACACCTACCCCTGCGGTCTGAACACAGCCGCTACACCTACCCCTGCGGTCTGAACACAGCCGCTACACCTACCTCTGCGGTCTGAACACAGCCGCTACACCTACCTCTGCGGTCTGAACACAGCCGCTACATCTACCCCTGTGGTCTGAACACAGCCGCTACATCTACCCCTGTGGTCTGAACACAGCCGCTACATCTACCCCTGTGGTCTGAACACAGCCGCTACACCTACCTCTGCGGTCTGAACACAGCCGCTACATCTACCCCTGTGGTCTGAACACAGCCGCTACACCTACCTCTGCGGTCTGAACACAGCCGCTACACCTACCCCTGCGGTCTGAACACAGCCGCTACACCTACCCCTGCGGTCTGAACACAGCCGCTACACTTACCCCTGTGGTCTGAACACAGCCGCTACACCTACCCCTGCGGTCTGAACACAGCCGCTACACCTACCCCTGCGGTCTGAAGACATAACATCTACAACCATGGTATAGTTTACCGACCTATAAGGGTTGCTTAGACTTGAACATTCTCATTGTTCTTTCTCAAGTCACATAAGATCAGTGTTCAAGGTTTCTAAGGAAGTCTCAGCACGGACTTACTGGTTAGACTTTGATTGTCATGTACGAACGTGTCCAGGCCTACTACTCTCTGGTGCTTGTCAAGGAAGTTCTCTGATGGTAACAATTCTTTGATGGGTTATAAAATTAGCTACCTTTCCATAAAATAACCATACATGACTATTTGGTGTCGAGTTGATCTTTAGACTATATTTTTGGAGCCTATATGTATGCCATCTTTTACTTTACCTCTCTACAAAATTGTATTAGTATATTTATAATAGAAGCCGCCTATGTACTGATAAGGGCCCGAAACAATCGTGTAAAGGTTTTGTTGACTTTTGTCCGCATTTTCCATAACTGGTGTTGCGACTTATTCATTGATACTACATTGTGCTATCTTCTCAGAACCGGTCAAGTTTTAATAAATAGCTTCAATACGTTTTTTTTTTAAAGAGGGGTCATATTTTAAAAAATAATAATAATTTTCTTAAAATAATTTCAAGATCATCATTCAATATAAAAGAGTTTTGCATTAATTAATTGAATGTATCCTACCTTTCGTGTAAACCTGAATATAATAATGAGAACAAAAATCCATTTTTAAAAAATGGATGAATTTGTCATGTTTTCCCATTAAATCGACTTTTCTCCGACTAATTCACTGATTAAAACAAAAACTGGATAAAAAAATGAGGTCACCCTGTCGTAATTGAATTTATTATTCATTGATGTTTCTCTCAGTGACGCGCAAAATTATTATTATGAGAACTTTATGGGAAAATATGAAAAGCTGATATGTGACTTTATTAATACTGTGTTAAGTTTTAATTGAAGGTTTTCAGTTAGGAATCATTGGTATTTTGGATAGGTTTCTCAAAACTCCCATTCTCAATTCTTTGTATATACTTGAAAATTCATTTCATATCTCCTCTGATAAATATGGTCGGGAAATGAGAATATTTCAAATTATTCATCATTTTATAATCTTCTTAACTACTATAAAACACTAGACCTAGGCTCATAAGAATTTATTCTTATGGCAAAAAAATTATAAATATATACACCAATACCTCGCTTTGCGTCGTTTCGTTTTGCGTTTTTTTCGAAGTTGCGTCGCCGCTTAATTTTTACTGATTTTCACTGTTCGTCGTTAGATTTTCGAAGTTGCGTTGTTTTGGATTCGAGTCTTTAATTTTTTTTTTTGAATTTTTTTTCCTAAAATATGGCAACACCTTTGTTTTTGATAGCGCCTTCACATATTTTCACTTTGCGTCGTTTCAATTTGCGTCGTGTTTTTTTGGAACGTAACCCCGACGCAAAGCGAGGTATGGGTGTATATATAGAGAAAAAGTCTGATATTGATGTTAAAATTAAAATAGGTATATCCTGAACGCTCACATTAACATTTTATATGGCAGAGCGCCATCTAGTGGAACAGAAATCAACGTTTAGCTGATTTTTGTTTGTTCCATAATATTTGGCGAACGTATTTCTTGATATATCTCGAAATCTCGGAGAGATAAAAAAAAACACTCTATTAAATAATTCAAGAAACAAAATTATTTTCAACCCCAGAAAAATCAAGAAACCTGATCCCAGTACAATTTTACTTTTGTACTCTTGATTTTTTCATATAGTTTTAGGCGTTGTGTCACGCCCTCAAATACTCATTCCTGGATTTTATAGGAAGCCTCAAATACAAGTTTTTTTGGTCGTTGAAATACAGTTTGCACTGCGCTGATGAGGGCCAACAGCCTGAAACGCGTACCTGGTACGTGGTTAGCTTTCCATGATTAATCAAGAAAGGATATTTCACCAATTACAGAATAACTAAAAAATCTATGGTTTGTTAATGTTACGGCCGATGGCGCAAGCCACCAGCAACTTTTAGCTGCACGATTAGGAGACGCCTTTACTTTTATTAATCCACCTGATGACAGTACAATTTCACTTCTGTACTATTTTTCCCCCAGGCGTTCATACTAGGTAGTCCACTATCCATTGGTGTAATGATTTGCACATATAACTCCAAAATGTCAAATATATAGACATATTCAAGGCTAAGTGGACACTATGGGATTTATAAACTCTCTCCATGGGATCTATAAAAACAAAGGTCACACCTCCCGTCAAAATAAACGCTAAAACTAAGCGCCATTACAAACTAGAGGAATAGGGTCGGTGAAAAAGTCACGACAACAGCTCTGTAAAATTTAGAACTCCCACCTTGAGACCAAGGCTTCGAGCTAATGGCCTTCTTCGGTTCAAGGCGGGGCTTTTATTTCACGAGATTCGAACGGGATTCAGGAAATCCTCAGAATTTTCAAAATAGATCTTTAGCTGGCATTTTTATAATATTCTTTAGCTTTTCATAGATCAATATTACTCCCGGAAAAATGTGCATTTTAACATATGTGACTTAGAGAATTATTTTCTGCTACCCGAGAACGGAATGTTTCGGTTAAAACAGCTGGAGTTGTCTGGATAGAATCCACTTTGTTGATTGCTCTTTCAGAAACGTGGTTTTGGAACTATTGTGTGTGGAAATAAATATGATGGACCCTGTGTAACCGGCGATGTACAGGTGTGGCCAACCTGGACAGTGGGGTGGGTGTCTACGCCCCCGATGCTGAGGCTTACACCCTCTTCAAGGAACTCTTCGACCCCATCATCGAGGACTACCATGAGGGCTTCAAGTCGTCCGACAAGCATCCTCCCAAGGACTTTGGCAACCTGGATGAGCTGGTCAACGTGGATCCTGATGGCCAGTTTGTCATCTCCACCCGCGTGCGGTGCGGCCGCAGTCTTCAGGGATACCCCTTCAACCCCATGCTGACGGAGGGGGTGAGTGGATAGCTAGCTCAGTTACTCCTCTAGCTCAGTAATCCTCAAGGTCTATAAATTATCGATTAACTATATAAACCAACTATTTTTCATGGCTAAGAGAATACATCAGTGGACGTTTGAGATTATAAGCTTCACATTGGAGCTATAAAAAAAAGGTCGTATCTCTCGTCAAAATGATGAACGCTGAAACTAAACGCCATCAATTGACCGTCTCACAAACCAGCGGACTCGGATCCATTTCTTGGATGGCTGGAGAGTTTGGGATGAACATTCCTACATTATTCAGTGGTTCTCATACCATCAGTGAAAGAACTTCTCATCGACTTATCATCGCTCCCAATGTTTATATCTTTCAACGTAATGAACCATGTCAAGGGGTCTGTTTGGCAATGTTAAACTTACATTGACAGAGATTAGCCGACCGTTGGTGCTAAAAATAAAAAAGCGACGCTTAGTTAATGCGGGGGTATCGTTCATCGTATAAACGCGGTCCTGTCAATAAAATATAACCTTCCTTTATTTAAAAAAGGAGTTGTTGGAAAATCTTTGCGCTGAGGAACAGAAGAGTACCTTTAATGCCCTAAATTTTATCTTTTAAGAGGGACTTGGGAATGTGTTGGATCGTATTTCTGGTCGTTTTATACCTTTCCAATCGACCATGCGTTTATTTGTTCGATTTTTCTTGTATAATATATAAGTAGAAATTGTAATCGGACACCAATAAGCCTTGATAAAGGATAAAGGAGGAGGCGCCTAAACCTTTAGAATTTAAATGTGTGTGTCATGAAATTTCTTGAAGACACATTTTAAGATGGCAGCTAGTTAGAAAGTCATTTGAGATGAATAACCTACTTAAAAGGCAGTGGGGAGATTTATATATATTGTGCCAAGGTTTTAATTTATTATTATTCTAAGTATACGTGGTATAATCATGGTGGGTAGTTAGCAACTGCTTTTACTGTAAATGCACCACATGTATACACATAAAGAAAGCAGTTCAACTTTTGCAACTTAGCAGAATTTTGATTAGTTACCTTCACTTACTAGTGAGGTTAGACCTTTTGTAAGAACCGGGATTTATTGAAACAAATTTTTTCTTCGGGGAAAAAAAGTGGCAAATGCGGGATTCGATCCCGGGGTCATGGCTGTCGAAAACCGAAGGTTTATACCACTCGTCCACCAACCCTCTTTGTGTGAAGGTGAATCTATCAATATAACAGTATGGCGGTGTGGCGAGCAGCAATACAAGGAGATGGAGGACAAAGTGAAGAGCATCCTGAGCTCCATGGAGGGTGAGCTGAAGGGAACCTACTTCCCCCTGACTGGCATGACCAAGGAAACCCAGCAGCAGCTCATTGACGACCACTTCCTCTTCAAGGAGGGAGACAGGTGAGTGGACAGCTCTTCACGCAATACTCTGTCGACTTCACAGAACAGACAGTCACTTCCAGTAAACACCGGGAGTATCCAGCATAGTTTACATGGGAGGTTTAGCTGACTGTTTATCAACACCGAGAGTACTTCTCAATTATCTCTAGGAACATAGATAGACAGGCTCTTCATTGGACACGACAGCAACAACAACATAGATAAGTGTCGAGGTGATCAAGGCCTAGTTTATTCTCAGAGGCATAGGAGGACATGTTCGAGAAGAATTCATTTTTTACTTGTAATTCTACTGTCCATAAAGTAATTATATCCATAGTTTGCTAAATACCATAAACAAGGTTCGTCCCTAGAATGTCAAATATATAAGCAAAATCGTTAAATACAATAGTATAACTATAAAAAGCTATGGTAGATTAAACTGCTGGGAAGTTTCACCACTGATGGCCCAGACCCTCCCAATATTTTTTTTTTCATCGCAGTAAGTATAGTAGAAGTTTATCTTATTTGATAACGAAAAAATCGTTCTAAATGGGTTCGTTTCTTATCATTTGAAGTGCAAAACGCACATTGATTTGGATCCTTTTGAGGCAGAGAATTCGATCAAAAAACTTTTACCTCGTCTTGGTTATCCACGATGGCTTCCTCGATCCAATTTGGAACATTGATAGAAAGTTTTACTATTTTCTCAGCCTATTCTCTTTCTTTTGAAATCTTTCGTCTATATTTTATAGCTATCAGAGGATTGTATAGTAATTGGGGAAACAATTGATATATTTCCTACCTTGTATTTAGTCAAGAACTGAAACACTACGACATGGGTTTGTTCTAAAATTGATAGGATTGCAAGAGTATATCAACTCATATTATTCCTAGCGACACGCATCTATTTCCTATTTATTAACCTCGTCTTCTTCTTTCTTATCTCCACTCAATCATTCATGACTGGGTGAAGTAGAATGCGTCTGCCTTTGTCATTAAGACTGGGAGCACTACTCAGTGGCAGGCCGACTTAGCTCCAAAAGAAATGGCCGCCTCTGACATGAGGAACAGACTCCATGTGCAGCCGCTCCTAACATGGAGTACAAACGCTGCTCATCCTGTATTCCTGGAGCCCTTACAGGGTACTATCAGCCGGGCCAGCTGAGCCCAGGCTTTATAGTGAGCTTGTTACTGCTCCCCCTCCTCCTTTTTCATCCGGGCTTGGGACCGGCAAAGGCGGATTTATTAACCTCTGAATAGATAGTACTTTTTGAATTGATTCCGCGTCACTATAACGACAGGTTTTGTTTTATTAAAATATGATCGAGCTTTCAAACCACAGGTCTTTTCCTCAGACCTATCTATACCTAAACGTATATATTGATATAGAATCATTTAAAATATTCGAATTGTTAAACCCTGTGATAATATTACAATCATGGACAAAACCTAAAGAAGTGGAAAGTCTGATATCGCCTTTCGTATATTTTTCAAGGAGACAGAGGCAATTTGTTCACCACTGGTTATCTCGTGTGTCTTCAATAAAGGTCACTGTAATATCTTTCAGAGTTATTATCTGAATCCCGATATACATGGTAAAAGGTACAACTTCCTTAAGTTTGTCCATGAGTATAGTGCTCCATTTTTTTCTACTGTTTCTACTGTCTTGTTCTATTCCGGATATCAGTAATAGAATTAGCACTATACATCTCAAATTAGCTTTCCTAGTATAGGAGGATACCTTATTTTCAGGCTTATTTGCATAACAAAAAAACAATTTCATTGTTGGAATTTGCATACGTTGATCTATAGTGAGTTTCTTCCATAATTACAATCCAATTAAACAAAATCAGAATTAATATCAACTTCATTTTCCCCTTAATAAAATAAGGAATTATAGTTTACTTAGCAAATATTCAAAGTACAGTAATAATAGTTAAAAATAATACTTATCGGGAGACACGAAGCTTACTGCGTCCGTTCTGGTGAGCCACCTGGCGGAGAATATCGTAGATATAAGGAATTGCTTCGGAATTGGTAAATACAATGATTGACCATCGAAGGCTGCCTGAAGATGTCACTGGTTCAATATTGATATATTGTTGAGTTTTTACAATTCAAAAAATAATCCCTTGTAGCAATATTAAGGTGAAGACATCAGGCTTCCAGGGATATCTTTTTAAAAAATAAATTTAATTCTAGAAGGCTGATTTTTTCACTTTAATATTGTTGAGTTTCGTGAAGATCTGTTTTTCAAGTTCCGCTAGTTGGGGAAGAATGCGAGGTAAAACATTTCATAAGTTTCCATGAGAGGTTAAATAATTGAGGGATGTTGTATTGAGGAGGGTGTTGTGTGCAGGTTCCTGCAGGCCGCCAACGCCTGCCGCTACTGGCCCGCGGGGCGCGGTATCTTCCACAACGAGAACAAGACCTTCCTGGTGTGGGTGAATGAGGAGGATCACATGCGGATCATCTCGATGCAGAAGGGCGGCGATCTGCGCCAGGTGTTCGGCCGCCTCACGCAGGCCGTCAACACCATCGAGTCCAAGATCCCCTTCTCTCACGACGACCGTCTGGGCTTCCTGACCTTCTGCCCCACCAACCTGGGCACCACCATCCGCGCCTCCGTGCACATCCAGGTCCCCAAGCTGGCCAAGAACCGCGATCAGCTCGAGGCCGTGGCCGCCAAGTACAACCTGCAGGTCCGCGGTACCCGCGGGGAGCACACCGAGTCCGAGGGCGGCGTGTACGACATCTCCAACAAGCGCCGCATGGGTCTGACGGAGTTCCAGGCCGTGAAGGAGATGCAGAACGGCATCCTGGAGCTCATCAAGCTGGAGAAGGCCGCTTCTTAGAGCGCGCGGCACCACGCTGCCCGTCGCTACTTCTTCTTTCCTTACCTCCTCTATTTCCCCGGCAAACAAAGTCAACCAGATGCTGCTAAAAATCACTTCTCTACTTTCTGTTGTTGATTCTGACCTACTTCTTCACCTCCTGTAAAATTGGACTGTAGATTGAATAAAAGAACCATTGCCCGTTGTGACGTTGTGTTTTATTGGCTGCTGTACATGAGGTGACTAGAGTGCACCCAAACTCATCCACGGCCTGCGACGGCCTTCGTGCGAGACAGAGAGGAAGGGAGGAGGATAGGGGAGCTAGGTCAGGGGAATAAGGCGGGTAGACAGCGACGCTGAGAAGAACATCCTGGTGTGCGACAACACAGGTTCAGCTCGGGGAGTCCAGCGCAGTCCTCGTCGCTGGAGCAACTGGCGCCGGCGTCCGCGGGGCAGTCCGTGGCGACATCGGGACACTCAGCTGGACAGTCTCTAATTAGAACCTCCCGCGTGATGGACATCGGTTTTATTGAAGGGTTTAGAAATGTCTTTAATACTACTTTTTCAAAAATACATATTACCACGTGGAAAATTAGGGAAGACAAACTTCAGAATGGGACAGCAATTTATTCAAGGCAAGAATAAACTATGAATGATAAACAAAAGATAAGTATTGAGGGAAGTTTACAGAGTAGTAAAATATAAAAAATGATACTATGTTAATTAAATAATAAATACCCTGCTACAATATAATTAAAAGCTATTTTTTTTCTAAAGTCTTTATACGGAAGTCAATAAAAATTGAAACGTTTATTGTCTTCTCCATCTACTTCAATTTTTATTTCATACAGTATAAATCCTGTAGGAATAACTTTTAATTAAATATATTTAAAAAGAAAAGTAGAGCGTTTTAAATAATTCGACATTTAGATGGTGCTAGGTTTCATTACATTGTCAACAAAGTCATGGTCTAAACCAGGCCTGGCCAACCCGCGGCCCACCGTAAAAAAAAATTATGGCTCGCCATTTAACTTTATATTTCTTTTGTAACTTTCATTTCTCGTCTGTAAATTCAAAAACAGAAAATATATTGAAATAATTATAATAATTTTTCTATTTGAAATATGTCCCACAATTTTTAAAATACATATTTGATTCCATAAAAAGGTAGAAAAAAGTTAAAAATAATGGTAATTAATAGATAAATATATATATTTAATTTTAAATTATTATTATTATTTTTATTTTAAAAAAGCAGCCGAAAAATAATAAATAAAAACAATGGTTGCCTGTAAAGTCGGTTTTACGGGCGAAGATTTTACGTGACAACGGTATAATATTTATTGATATGAATATAATTAAATTGCACAATAGGAACAAGGAATTGAATGAAAATAAGAATTGCACAAATTTTAACTATAGAAATATATTTTGTTTACTAAAACATTGTACATGTAAACTTAAACTTAACTAATTCCTATTTGAGTGATTTTGTTGAGGATAGGACGATGATAGGAGAAATATGAAATGAAAGGAAGTGTTTCTGCTGTAATGTGTCTTGCGAAAGTCAAGTCAATAGTTGTTCCTTTTAACGTAGTTGACTTAGAAACGTTTGATACGCAATCAAGATTATACGTATTTTTCATGAAATTAAGAAACGAGTTGTCAGGCTTTACGTTTTTGTTAAAATCACCACACAGAAGAATCGGTTCAAATTTTTGCTAAATAAATTTGAAATTAAATAAAATTTGTAATTGTAAATGATGAAGTTGAAAATTAAAACATTTACTTATATTAGATGTTAAAATTCTTGCTCAACACAGTTTAAATAAAGTTTTCTTATATCTGCCACTTTTTCTTAATATTTGTAATTTTAAATAATCAATTCGAAAATCAAAACATTTATTCAGATCGAAGGTTCAAATTTTTGCTAAATAAATTTGAAACTATTTAAAATTTGTAAAATAATAATTAATTAATTAATTAATTTTAAACTAATAATTTACTTAACACTATCAACATTTATCAATAGTATGACATAACCTATAAACTCAGTTTCTCAACTTTTGTGTCAATCTAACAATTAATCAATCAATCATAGTTTACGATAATGAAATATCAGTGTACAATTATTTACCTTTATTGTTGTAGTTGTTGTAAATGACGAATCTAAGCACTCCACATTTTCACTACAGACACAGCTGACGATACTTTAACCACACGTGTGAACTTGTATTATGACGCTTTCTTGTTTTTCCAACGCCAAGAACGTTCGAGAAAGACAAAGACAGAGACAAGCATGCGCCGATTCAATGCGCCTAATTCTCTAGCGCTGCGCGCGCAGCTGCGCGCGCAGCACTCTCGTTCGGTGACTCATCGTAACGTTACCGGGCGTTACACTTTTTCATAAGTTACTCCCAGCCGCAACCTAATTTAAGACGTTGTCACGTCAAAAACATTAAGCATCAAGGAAGTATTAAGTATTTTTTTAAAATACATTTTAAAGTTAAATTTTTGATATAGTTAAAGTTTATACATCTTTCAGAGTTATTATCTCAATCCCGATATACATGTTAAAAGGTACAACTTCCTTAAGTTTTGTTCATGAGTGTATAGACATTACAAGCACATCTCAGTATCTCCATTGGTAGCAAGCGGATTGGTTCTCTCAACAAGGTAATGAAAGGGTCACAACAACGTAAGAAATAAAGAAAAGGTAAAATTGAAGTAAAGATATCTTATACACTCTAGGATGACACTTAAGGAAGTGGAAAGTCTTAATATCGCCAGTCGTTTTATCTTTTTGAAGAATACAGAAGCAATTTTTTTCCATAGTTGTTTATCTCGTGTATCTTCAATAAAGGTCACTGCTGTGTATGTGTGTATCAAATATCTTTCTAGGTTAGTGTCTGAATCTTGATATAAAACGCTAAAAGGTACTAGAAGGATAGCTAATTAGTTTTTAGAAATCACTTTTCCATGCAATTTTATGTACCAAATTGTTGAACTACTTGCCAATCAAACCGCAGGCAGCGCTCCTTGCGGCATCTGATGGAGTTATAAACACATCTATTTATTCCAAAAGTTAATTCGCATATATTTATGTTCAAATAATTGATAATTTAATAAAATAGAGTTTTGAAATTATTATTATAATATAATGTTATATATTATATTATTATATATATATATATATATATTATTACTATATTATATATTATGATTTTATTACACGTTATATTTAAAACACGGCATAAAACCTTCTTGCAAACGGCGCCTCTGGTGGCAACTGGTGGAACTAAAATTACATTTTGTGTTTCAAAATAATGTGTTCCTAAAATATGTGTATGTTTAAATATATAATGAGATTTGATATATAATAATATAATAAATATTATAAAATATTATTTACAATCTAAACATTTTTTTAACCTTTATTGTTTATATTTCATTTTACTCCACTTTTTAAAACTACGCTTCAAAAATAGTTAAAATATCTGATAATAGATGGCGCCATAATGCATCTTTATTTTTCGGCTTTACAAATTTTTTATATGACATTATTAAAAATTATAGTATTAAAAATGAATTAAAAATACAAAATTTTTATATAAATATAATTAATAATAATAAAAAAACAATAATAAAAAAAGAAACTTATGCGGTTTCGAACTCGTGCCGTTTGAAATATATATTTTTGCTTAATTCCATCATATGCCACTTGGGGCGCTGTGTTGACAGACCGTCATGCTACTAAACGTCGACTCTCGATAATTTGAAACTCGTTAATTTGAATCTCTCGATAATTTGAAATGTTTTCTCGGTCCCTTGAGTAATACTCGATAAGTTGAAAAAAAATCAATATTAATTGGTCCTCTCGGTAATTTGAAGTTAAAGGAATAGTATCTTACCACAAAAAAACATTTGTGAATAACTGTACAAATGTTTAAAATAATAAATCATGAATTTTGAGAGAGATCAAACACTTGTTTGAGAAAGGGCAATACACGAAAGCTCCAAATATATTTATTACTTTAAAAACTTGCAGTAAGTCACTTATTTAATCATCTATTAGCATATATGTATATCCCGAAACTGCCAAAACGTCAAACTCTTGTTTACTTGATTTTTTTCCTTCCCTCCCTCTTAGTTGTTTAAACTCCTGTTATTTTGAACTCTTGGTAAATTGAAATTTTTCTCTTGTCCCTTGAGTTTCAAATTATCGAGATTCGACTGTATATATGTAACTAAAAGGATAAAAGCCAGACGATAAAAGCCAGACCTCTTGAGCTCTGGGTCTTGATCACCTGATCTCGATCCCTGAAATGATCTCTTAACTATTTTTGAAGCCTGCGGCGCCTTAGTTGTGCTTGGTGCTGCCTTGGTTCCCTCAAAACGGCGCGCACTAGCCCTCCTCTCCCCCGGGGTGCCCACGGCCTCGCCGTCGCCTCTCCATTGCGGCGGGCGCTTGGAGACTCCTAACTATGAGTTATGCCTTAAAATGCTTATCCTAAAGCATGTAGAAGGCACAATAATAGTATGTATATATGTAACGCGGTAAGCAGCATGACGGTCTGTCGGCCACAGCGCCCCTAGTGGTATCTGATGGAACTAAGCAAAAAATATATATATATTTCAAACGCACGAGTTCGAAGCCGCATATGTGTTTTTATTATCATTATTTTTTATTATTATTATTTAGATCTAATATATATATAATTATTATTTCATTTTTAAAACTATACTCTTTAAAATTTGTCATATCAAAAATTTGTAAAGCAGAAATATAAAGATGCATTATGGCGCCATCTGTTATCAGATATTTTAACTATTTTTGACGCGTAGTTTTAAAAAGAGGAGTAAAATTAAAAATAAACAATACACGTTGAAAAAAAAATGCTCAGGTTGTAAATAATATTTTATAATATTTATTATATTATTATCAAATCTTATTATATATTTAAACATACACATATTTTAGGAACACATTTTTTGAGACACCAAATGTAATATTAGTTCCACCAGTAGCCACCAGAGGCGCCGTTTGCAAGAAGGTTTTATGCCGTGTTTTGAATATAACGTGTATAATATTATAATAATATAATATTATGATAATATATGATATTATAATAATATATATTAGTATTATAATAACATCGAAACGCTATTTTTTTAACTATCAACTATTTGAACATAAATATATGCGAATTAACTTTTGGAATAAATAGATGTATTTATATCTCCATCAGATGCCGCAAGGAGCGCTGGCTGTTGTATGATTGGCAAATAGTTCAACAATTTTGGATATAAAATTACAACAAAAAGTGATTTCTAAAAAATAATTAGCTTGAAGCTATCCAAAAGAGGTTACATGAAATAATTTGGCGATGTTAGCCACAATATTATAGGAGTTTATGGATAACCCCATGGACAACTTTGATATTTATAATAAATGCTAAAAGGTACAACTTCCTTAAGTTTTGTCTATGAGTGTATCTTTCAGAGTTATTGTCTGAATCCCGATATACATGCTGAAAGGTATAACTTCCTTAAGTTTTGTCTATGAGTGTATCTTTCAGAGTTATTGTCTGAATAATCCCGATATACATGCTGAAAGGTACAACTTCCTTAAGTTTTGTCTATGAGTGTATCTTTCAGAGTTATTGTCTGAATCCCGATATACATGCTGAAAGGTACAACTTCCTTAAGTTTTCTCTATGAGTGTATCTTTCAGAGTTATTGTCTGAATCCCGATATACATGCTAAAAGGTACAATTTCCTTGAGTTTTGTCTATGGGTGTATCTTTCAGAGTTATTGTCTGAATCCCGATATACATGCTGAAAGGTACAACTTAAGTTTTGTTTATGGGGGTATCTTTCAGAGTTATTGTCTGAATCCCGATATACATGCTAAAAGGTATAACTTCCTTAAGTTTTTGTCTATGAGCGTATCTTTCAGAGTTATTGTCTGAATCCCGATATACATGCTGAAAGGTACAACTTCCTTAAGTTTTCTCTATGAGTATATCTTTCAGAGTTATTGTCTGAATCCCGATATACATGCTGAAAGGTACAACTTCCTTAAGTTTTCTCTATGAGTATATCTTTCAGAGTTATTGTCTGAATCCCGATATACATGCTGAAAGGTACAACTTCCTTAAGTTTTCTCTATGGGTGTATCTTTCAGAGTTATTGTCTGAATCCCGATATACATGCTGAAAGGTACAACTTCCTTAAGTTTTGTTTATGGGGGTATCTTTCAGAGTTATTGTCTGAATCCCGATATACATGCTAAAAGGTATAACTTCCTTAAGTTTTTGTCTATGAGCGTATCTTTCAGAGTTATTGTCTGAATCCCGATATACATGCTGAAAGGTACAACTTCCTTAAGTTTTTGTCTATGAGCGTATCTTTCAGAGTTATTGTCTGAATCCCGATATACATGCTGAAAGGTACAACTTCCTTAAGTTTTTGTCTATGAGCGTATCTTTCAGAGTTATTGTCTGAATCCCGATATACATGCTGAAAGGTACAACTTCCTTAAGTTTTTGTCTATGAGCGTATCTTTCAGAGTTATTGTCTGAATCCCGATATACATGCTGAAAGGTACAACTTCCTTAAGTTTTTGTCTATGAGCGTATCTTTCAGAGTTATTGTCTGAATCCCGATATACATGCTGAAAGGTACAACTTCCTTAAGTTTTTGTCTATGAGCGTATCTTTCAGAGTTATTGTCTGAATCCCGATATACATGCTGAAAGGTACAACTTCCTTAAGTTTTTGTCTATGAGCGTATCTTTCAGAGTTATTGTCTGAATCCCGATATACATGCTGAAAGGTACAACTTCCTTAAGTTTTTGTCTATGAGCGTATCTTTCAGAGTTATTGTCTGAATCCCGATATACATGCTGAAAGGTACAACTTCCTTAAGTTTTTGTCTATGAGCGTATCTTTCAGAGTTATTGTCTGAATCCCGATATACATGCTGAAAGGTACAACTTCCTTAAGTTTTTGTCTATGAGCGTATCTTTCAGAGTTATTGTCTGAATCCCGATATACATGCTGAAAGGTACAACTTCCTTAAGTTTTGTTCACGATTTTTTACATCTATTTATTTTTGTATCAATATTCTCCGGTAAAAAATGGCAGCAGATATATGTTATATAAAAGAATCCTATCAATGATACTCATAACACCTACCATATTTAAGATCGGAAGCAGACGCCATCTGAAACCAACACAATTCACGTTAACACTACTCAATTAAATGAACACAATAAAAAGAAAACAATATTAAAAACAAAGAAAGGCATATCCTGACCACAAGCACATGTTATTTTTAGATGGCAGAGCGCCATCTAGTGGAACAGAAATCAACTAAACATTGATTTAACCTGTTCTCTGATATTTGGCCAACCCATTTTCTTGATAAATCTAGAAAAGCGATCCACGAAAAGCACATGTGTTCCTGGTCAGGATATGTCTTCTTTATTTTTAATATCATCACCTGACCATTTTTTTTTCTATATTTTTTTTCACGTATATTTGAGAAAGGTTTTACACGAAAGCTCCCAAGATATTTATTACTTTAAAAACTTGCAGTAAGTCACTTATTTAATGTTGTATCAACATAATATGTATATTATAAAATAAATGAAGCTTCCAGGGTTATGTTTCTTGTGTAACCTTTTATTTTCAAGCTTTCAAACTTGTCAGTCCTTTAACAGGAGTATCACGTTAACAACTTGATAATAAATACAATTTGTATATACATATTATTATATACATATTTTAAATACTTATTATATATTGAAATGAAAATATATTACATTATTTCTGTTTGTAAAACAAAATTTTGAAAATCAAATATATATTCTCCGCCCCTGGACACTTTTATTTTTCCGTTCGCCATTACTGAAGATATTTTCACCCTTTCATACTTCATCTAAAAAAGTTAGAAATAGTAAATATTTCTCTTTGAAATAAATATTGATTTTTCACAGAAAAGAAACTTATGCGGTGAAACTTTAAGTGTTGTTTATATATATATATATATTAAAAATAATGAAGGCATCTCCTGACCACGAGCACATGTGCTTTACAGAAAGCAGAGCGCCATCTGCCTTCTGTAAAGCACATGTGCTCCTGGTCAGGAGATGCCTTCTTTATTTTTAATATCAACACCTGACCCACTTATCTTTTATTTTTTTCTATTGTTTTTTCATATATATATATATCCCGGAACTGCCAAAACGTCAAACTCTTGTTTATTTGATTTTTTCTCTCTCCTTCCCTCTCTTTTATAATGATTAAAGAAAGCTCTTCAGAATAAATTGATATCGAATTGAAGGTATAATGTCAGTATAGCAAGCTATTGCTAAACTATAATACAAGGATCACTCCAAACGTTTTTGCGATCAATATTAAATAATTAAAATATAAAAAAAATAAATTACTTCATTAAAATCTACATGTATTTTTTACCTAACATAAATATTTTCATAGAATAGTAAAAACAATGATTCAATGAGGGCGCGACTTTGTTCACAGTGGCAGCGGTAATTTCTAAACATTGAATGAGAAACAATGGAGTTGACTAGAGAAAGTTTACGCGCTATGATCTTTTATGATTATAAAAGTAATTTAACTTCTAAATAATTCCCTGAAAGATTGATGAAAGCTTTAGGAGATAAAGATCCTTCTATTAGAACAGTTTTTAATTAGTTTAATGGATTTATATTTGGAAAAACCAACCTTGAAGATGAACCTCGTTCAGGTCGACCACCAACAGCAGTGACTCAAGAAAAAATTGAATTGGTAAGATTTTTACTTAGAGAAGATCGAAAAATTACGTATCAGCAGTTAGAGAAAGTGTGGGCATTGGATCGGCAGCAATCAACACCATCATTAATGATCATTTAAAATACAGAAAACTTGTTAGTAGATGGGCACCTCACAGCTTGACTGAAGACCAAAAACTTAGTCGCGTTAAATGATGTAATTTCATGTTGAAAAAATTTGATGAAGGCAAATCAAAGGCTGTTTTTAATATTATTACAGATGACGAAACTTGGATTTACAATTTTGATCCAGAAACAAAACGACAATCTACTCTTTGGTGCTCCTCAAATATACAGACATATAACTATAATATACGATAGAAAATTGGCATAAGAGAAAAAAAATGAAAAAGATAGTTTAAAAAAAGTAAATAAACATTATTTTTAAGGTATCAAAAATGTTTTGTAACAAATTTTTGCGCTATATAACAAGTTCACGTGAACTTAAGAAAAAAGTACCTTGAACTTAAGAAAAAAGTACCTTATTCGGGATTCGAACCTGGAATGTTTTTGTCGAAATTCGACAGCTTATACCACTACTCCATCGAGCCCTAGAGAAAATTTATATATGGAAGTATATAAAAGAAATGGAAGTTTGAAGGACATGTACTCCTCTCATTAGAGGAACATATTGTAACATCTGTATTGTTGTTTTAATGAAAATGTACCTATTTTTATCTTTTATATCAATATAAAAATAAATGTATGAAATAAATAAATTAATCTAGCATATACTATACTTTTATTATAGCAAAGTAATGGTGCTGACATCTATCGCCCAAATGTGTAATTATTTTTAAAAGCACATATTTATAGAAAGTTTATATATTAGTTTAAAAATAATTATTTTCACAATTAAAAATATTTATATATTATTTTCAAAAATATATTTACTCAATAAATTATTATGAATAGATATCAAGCGATTTTTAATAGTATATTATGCGTTATTTTAAAAATACGATTATTCATATAAATCGAATATATTTTTATAAAAAGAGGTTTAAAATATATAAAATAATTTTATAAATATTATTTTATAAAATACATATATATAAATAATTAATATATATTAATTAAATTAGTTATAAAGAGATGTGTTAAAGTGGAAAGGGTGGCGACATCTATCGATCAAAAAGTGAATTACTTACGTTCTGCAGGAGGATGGCCAGACACAGCAGCGGGGCGGCCGCTCGGTGGCCCATGCCGTAGACGACTGAGGGAACTGGGGCGGAGGATAAAGCCCCTTCCCTAGGGCGGAACTGACGTCACAGGACATCCGGGCCCTACACACAAAGCTACGGATGTCCCGTCACCTGTTTACTGCTCGCCCGCCCTTGTCCCCACTTTTTGTTTTTTTTTTTCTTTTCATACAGGGAGGTTTGGCAACACGGTTTCCGGAAAATTTCGCTGTAAACAATATCTGGCTATTTATTTCTATCACATATATATATATATATATATATATATAATAATAAATAGTTATTTAATTTTATAGTCCAGTTTTGTATTAAAATTATCTTCACTATTATGATCATTTAAATACAAATTATAAAATTTGTAAAATGTTATTAATTTGTAGATAGAGAGAGAAAAAAAAAAATCCATTACTTCTTTTACATCCTCAAGTTAATTATATATTTATAATTAATAACAATAAAAAAAAATTAACAAAGTAACGTCTATTACATCGGCTTTTACACGTCATTCAGACATACTCTAATCCTATATATAGAATAATCGAAGAGATAATATATATAATAGTTAGAAAAAAGAGAGAAAGACAGAACCATGCACTTTTAATCAAACTAATAATAAGGGAAAAAAAAAAGAGTTTTATAAAGAAGGTAGATAAAATTGTTAGTATATATATATTTTTTTTTTTTATGATTTTATGTTTTATCCTTTTTTTTTTTTTTTTTTAAAGATTTTTAAAGGTTTTTTTTATTTTATAATATGATTATAAATAGTTGTATTTAGTAATATATCTATAGTATGAATTAACATTTGTTATAAGTTTGGATATTATGTTTTGAAACCCTAATGGTAGACCAGACATACACAAAAAACTTTAAATTGAAATAAATTGGAAAAAGAGATCTGCTGAAACGGGGATCATCAGATAAAATTTCAGCGACATTTCAACCCCTCCTTTATTATGTCATAGATCTCTTTTAAACCGTATTTTATGTGTTAATATTAAGTTGTTTCAGTGAAATATTTAAATGAACATATAACAGATACCAGTGTTAACAAATTCAAACTGTAAACCTACCTTGACCGCTGCGTTCTCCATTGTGTATATCTATTTCTGGCTTGCACATGTCGCGGGAGGGGAATGTCCCCCCACATTTCAAATTTAGACCATTTCTTCAGAATTTTTTTTGAACAACAAGAAAATTAAAGAAGATAGGAAAAATAGTTAAAGGAAGAAAGCTAAGTTTTATAATCTTTACAGATAGTTATATCAAAATAACTGATTTAACACTTAATCATCTTTTAATATTCCTTTAAAAAGGCAAATTATAAGAGTTTAATAAAGCTATTAATTGTGCAAATTCATCTTTATTTAACTTCCATTTTCCTCCCCAGAAATTGGAGATTAAACAAAAATGAAATATATACTTTAAAACTTTAAAAATCTTGTGAAAAAATCTTTTAATCAGTTATTTAATAAAAGTTTAATTAACTGTTAAAGATTATAAATTTGTTTTAGTTAATATTAAGAGAAATTATAGAAAGTTGATTTCATAAATGGATATTTCCATTTATTTTTTTTTAAATATTTTATAATTGATATACTGTTGAAATATTTTACTTGTTTGATACTAAATTTGTTTTTAATAAATTCCATGTTTAAATTTTTAACATCTTCTATGAAATTATCTAATATATTATTTATTCTATAAAATCTTAGAAACTGACCATAATATATACCTTTACAGCAATTTAATGATATATTAGAATTCATATTACAGTATTTTATAATATTGAAATTATAATTACTCTTTTTATTATAAACTCTAACAGCACTATTTGTAAGGTCTATATTCAAGTCTAAAAAGTTAACTTTTTTGTTTCTATAAATTTTTTCATTGTTCTTAAGTTTCAAGTATTTAGGATATATTTCAGGTATTAATTTTTTAAACAGTGGATTATTAAATATTATTATGTCATCTACATATCGGAATATTTGCCAATTAATATTATTTTGTAGAAAGTATTCTCTTTCGTACCAGAACAATATTAAATTTGCTAGTAACGGACTAGAAGAAGTACCCATGGGAACGCCTTCTGATTGAATATATATTTTATTTTTAAATTCTATATAGTTAAAATTTAAAAATGTTTCCAGTAGAGTTTTTGCTGTTTTAAGATCTAATTTAAATGTTTTATATTTGTTATGAATAATTTTAATGTAGAAAGTTTTGTCATTAATTAATTCATTAAATAAATTGGTTATTTTATTATTTAGATCTCTTAAATTTATTTTAGAATATAGGTCCTCAAAGTCAAATGTGTGTACTGTTTCAATATTTGTCCAATTGTTCATTAAATAATTAATGATTTTTTTATTTGAGTCGATAAATTTATAATTATATTTATTAGTTAATTTATTTATAATAAATTGTAGTGTTGAGGCTAATTGTATATCAATATTTTTTATGACTGAATTTATACCAGATGTGATTGTTCTGAAAGAAATAGGTTTTTTGTGTAGTTTAGGAATTATATAGAACTTTGGTATGTTTGGATTTTTGTGGTTATTATAAATTTTTAGTGAATTTTCAACATTTTTGATGTCTTTTTTGATTTTTGTGCCTGTAGTTCTAGCAAAAGTGTATTTATGATTATTATCAATTTCCTTTTTTAGTATATCGTGGTATAGATTTTTACAAATTAAAGATAAATTATTGGGACATTTATCTATAGGAGTGATAATATAGTCCTTCTGTAAATTAATTATATTTTCTTTGAAAGAAGGAATGTCTGAATTGGGTTTTGTGTATTTAAGTGTATTATTATAATAATTTAAAATTTCCTTTTTAATATTATGTTTCCATTCCAGAAAAGTAAATTCTGGAATACTGTATTTTATACTAGTTTTATTTATGAAAATATCTATATCTTTTAATATAGATTTAATTGTATTATTATAATTGTGTTTAATTTGAGGTATATATTTATACCCTTTATTTAAAATTTCTTGATATTCTGGATTTAAAAAAGAAAAGTTGCTAGTTAATATATGACCTGAGTACTTATATTTATCAATATAGTTGTTGCAATTACATTTAATTTTTTTAAAATTTGCCAAATTATTAATAAATTGGTTATAATTGCAAACTAAATTACCTATATTTTTATTGTATCTCCAGATTGTTTTAAAATTTAAATTTTTTATAGGGAAAAGATTATTGATGATTTGGTTATTAAAAATATCATTAAATTTAATATGATTAAATAAATTGTTATTAAATTTAATGATAATATTAATGTTATTAGTATTTTGTTTAATTTTTCTGTATTTAAAGATGTCGTGTGTGATATCTATTAATCTGTTAGTCAGATTATGAATTTTAATATATTCTATGAGTTTGATAAATTTATTATTATTTAGTTTAAATAATGTTTTAATAAATTTATCGACGAAGTTGTTAGTGTACATTTGTTTTGGGTCCAGTAATTCTTCAAATTCAATGTAACCTAATTTATTTGTAGTTTTACCTCTAGTTTTATTAGGTTTAGTTTTAAATTCATTTTTATATTTGCAACTGATTTCATAAGTTGAAATTTCTTCTGTTTGTGGTTTGTATGTGTAGTTTAATTCGTCGTTAAGTCCATAAGGGAATAATGTGTTGTGTTTATAAATGTAGTTGTTTTCTAATAATAGTCGTTGTTTTTTGTTTTGACATATGTCTAGTATTTCTATCTTAAAGTTGTTAAAAGTATGTAATTGATTGTGTTCTTTCATATATATATTACCAATTGATTTTTTAGCGTGGTTTCTATGTAGGTTTATTCGTATATTTAATGGGTTACAAGTTTGTCCTATATATGATAGTTGACAAATTTGGCATGTTAATTTATAAATAGTATTCACTAATTTACAACTAGTTGTTTGAAAAGTGTCATGGTTCTTAAGAGAGGGACAAGTTTGACAATTTTTTCTTAGGCAATTCTTAGCGAGTTTAAATTAACATAAAAGAGGTGCTAACACTAATATGTTTGTAGTTTTTTTTTAGTTTTTTTAGTTTGTTATTCTTATGAATTTTTTAAATATATTTTACTTAATTGTTTTTGTGGTGATAAAATTTGTAATAAATTGAATAATTAATCTATAAATATATAGATATTACTGTTTGTTATCTGTTATATTTTTAAGAATAACTAATAAAAAAAACATCTTTAAACTAACAAAAACACTGAAAAAAACAAAAGTTCTGAAATTATTTTTTTTTTCTAGAATTACTTTTATAATTTAATTTTTAATAATCAAACAATGAAAGATAATTAAAATTTGTATGAAGATTTATTTATATTAGAATATCTAATATAATTTAATTTGTATATTATGTTATATATAAAAAAAATATATCATAGAGCAAGCTCATATGAATTAATATAGTGTAGAAACTATATAACAAAATTATAACAGTGATTCTAATTTTAAAAAATTTAAGGAGCAAACTGATAATAATGATAATTTATATCAGTTAGATTTGATTAGATTAGCAAGCTAAATCTAAATTAATTATAATAATAAATAGTTATTTAATTTTATAGTCCAGTTTTGTATTAAAATTATCTTCACTATTATGATCATTTAAATACAAATTATAAAATTTGTAAAATGTTATTAATTTGTAGATAGAGAGAGAAAAAAAAAAAAATCCATTACTTCTTTTACATCCTCAAGTTAATTATATATTTATAATTAATAACAATAAAAAAAAATTAACAAAGTAACGTCTATTACATCGGCTTTTACACGTCATTCAGACATACTCTAATCCTATATATAGAATAATCGAAGAGATAATATATATAATAGTTAGAAAAAAGAGAGAAAGACAGAACCATGCACTTTTAATCAAACTAATAATAAGGGAAAAAAAAAGAGTTTTATAAAGAAGGTAGATAAAATTGTTAGTATATATATATATTTTTTTTTTATGATTTTATGTTTTATCCTTTTTTTTTTTTTTTTTTAAAGATTTTTAAAGGTTTTTTTTATTTTATAATATGATTATAAATAGTTGTATTTAGTAATATATCTATAGTATGAATTAACATTTGTTATAAGTTTGGATATTATGTTTTGAAACCCTAATGGTAGACCAGACATACACAAAAACTTTAAATTGAAATAAATTGGAAAAAGAGATCTGCTGAAACGGGGATCATCAGATAAAATTTCAGCGACATTTCAACCCCTCCTTTATTATGTCATAGATCTCTTTTAAACCGTATTTTATGTGTTAATATTAAGTTGTTTCAGTGAAATATTTAAATGAACATATAACAGATACCAGTGTTAACAAATTCAAACTGTAAACCTACCTTGACCGCTGCGTTCTCCATTGTGTATATCTATTTCTGGCTTGCACATGTCGCGGGAGGGGAATGTCCCCCCACATTTCAAATTTAGACCATTTCTTCAGAATTTTTTTGAACAACAAGAAAATTAAAGAAGATAGGAAAAATAGTTAAAGGAAGAAAGCTAAGTTTTATAATCTTTACAGATAGTTATATCAAAATAACTGATTTAACACTTAATCATCTTTTAATATTCCTTTAAAAAGGCAAATTATAAGAGTTTAATAAAGCTATTAATTGTGCAAATTCATCTTTATTTAACTTCCATTTTCCTCCCCAGAAATTGGAGATTAAACAAAAATGAAATATATACTTTAAAACTTTAAAAATCTTGTGAAAAAATCTTTTAATCAGTTATTTAATAAAAGTTTAATTAACTGTTAAAGATTATAAATTTGTTTTAGTTAATATTAAGAGAAATTATAGAAAGTTGATTTCATAAATGGATATTTCCATTTATTTTTTTTTAAATATTTTATAATTGATATACTGTTGAAATATTTTACTTGTTTGATACTAAATTTGTTTTTAATAAATTCCATGTTTAAATTTTTAACATCTTCTATGAAATTATCTAATATATTATTTATTCTATAAAATCTTAGAAACTGACCATAATATATACCTTTACAGCAATTTAATGATATATTAGAATTCATATTACAGTATTTTATAATATTGAAATTATAATTACTCTTTTTATTATAAACTCTAACAGCACTATTTGTAAGGTCTATATTCAAGTCTAAAAAGTTAACTTTTTTGTTTCTATAAATTTTTTCATTGTTCTTAAGTTTCAAGTATTTAGGATATATTTCAGGTATTAATTTTTTAAACAGTGGATTATTAAATATTATTATGTCATCTACATATCGGAATATTTGCCAATTAATATTATTTTGTAGAAAGTATTCTCTTTCGTACCAGAACAATATTAAATTTGCTAGTAACGGACTAGAAGAAGTACCCATGGGAACGCCTTCTGATTGAATATATATTTTATTTTTAAATTCTATATAGTTAAAATTTAAAAATGTTTCCAGTAGAGTTTTTGCTGTTTTAAGATCTAATTTAAATGTTTTATATTTGTTATGAATAATTTTAATGTAGAAAGTTTTGTCATTAATTAATTCATTAAATAAATTGGTTATTTTATTATTTAGATCTCTTAAATTTATTTTAGAATATAGGTCCTCAAAGTCAAATGTGTGTACTGTTTCAATATTTGTCCAATTGTTCATTAAATAATTAATGATTTTTTTATTTGAGTCGATAAATTTATAATTATATTTATTAGTTAATTTATTTATAATAAATTGTAGTGTTGAGGCTAATTGTATATCAATATTTTTTATGACTGAATTTATACCAGATGTGATTGTTCTGAAAGAAATAGGTTTTTTGTGTAGTTTAGGAATTATATAGAACTTTGGTATGTTTGGATTTTTGTGGTTATTATAAATTTTTAGTGAATTTTCAACATTTTTGATGTCTTTTTTGATTTTTGTGCCTGTAGTTCTAGCAAAAGTGTATTTATGATTATTATCAATTTCCTTTTTTAGTATATCGTGGTATAGATTTTTACAAATTAAAGATAAATTATTGGGACATTTATCTATAGGAGTGATAATATAGTCCTTCTGTAAATTAATTATATTTTCTTTGAAAGAAGGAATGTCTGAATTGGGTTTTGTGTATTTAAGTGTATTATTATAATAATTTAAAATTTCCTTTTTAATATTATGTTTCCATTCCAGAAAAGTAAATTCTGGAATACTGTATTTTATACTAGTTTTATTTATGAAAATATCTATATCTTTTAATATAGATTTAATTGTATTATTATAATTGTGTTTAATTTGAGGTATATATTTATACCCTTTATTTAAAATTTCTTGATATTCTGGATTTAAAAAAGAAAAGTTGCTAGTTAATATATGACCTGAGTACTTATATTTATCAATATAGTTGTTGCAATTACATTTAATTTTTTTAAAATTTGCCAAATTATTAATAAATTGGTTATAATTGCAAACTAAATTACCTATATTTTTATTGTATCTCCAGATTGTTTTAAAATTTAAATTTTTTATAGGGAAAAGATTATTGATGATTTGGTTATTAAAAATATCATTAAATTTAATATGATTAAATAAATTGTTATTAAATTTAATGATAATATTAATGTTATTAGTATTTTGTTTAATTTTTCTGTATTTAAAGATGTCGTGTGTGATATCTATTAATCTGTTAGTCAGATTATGAATTTTAATATATTCTATGAGTTTGATAAATTTATTATTATTTAGTTTAAATAATGTTTTAATAAATTTATCGACGAAGTTGTTAGTGTACATTTGTTTTGGGTCCAGTAATTCTTCAAATTCAATGTAACCTAATTTATTTGTAGTTTTACCTCTAGTTTTATTAGGTTTAGTTTTAAATTCATTTTTATATTTGCAACTGATTTCATAAGTTGAAATTTCTTCTGTTTGTGGTTTGTATGTGTAGTTTAATTCGTCGTTAAGTCCATAAGGGAATAATGTGTTGTGTTTATAAATGTAGTTGTTTTCTAATAATAGTCGTTGTTTTTTGTTTTGACATATGTCTAGTATTTCTATCTTAAAGTTGTTAAAAGTATGTAATTGATTGTGTTCTTTCATATATATATTACCAATTGATTTTTTAGCGTGGTTTCTATGTAGGTTTATTCGTATATTTAATGGGTTACAAGTTTGTCCTATATATGATAGTTGACAAATTTGGCATGTTAATTTATAAATAGTATTCACTAATTTACAACTAGTTGTTTGAAAAGTGTCATGGTTCTTAAGAGAGGGACAAGTTTGACAATTTTTTCTTAGGCAATTCTTAGCGAGTTTAAATTAACATAAAAGAGGTGCTAACACTAATATGTTTGTAGTTTTTTTTAGTTTTTTTAGTTTGTTATTCTTATGAATTTTTTAAATATATTTTACTTAATTGTTTTTGTGGTGATAAAATTTGTAATAAATTGAATAATTAATCTATAAATATATAGATATTACTGTTTGTTATCTGTTATATTTTTAAGAATAACTAATAAAAAAAACATCTTTAAACTAACAAAAACACTGAAAAAAACAAAAGTTCTGAAATTATTTTTTTTTTCTAGAATTACTTTTATAATTTAATTTTTAATAATCAAACAATGAAAGATAATTAAAATTTGTATGAAGATTTATTTATATTAGAATATCTAATATAATTTAATTTGTATATTATGTTATATATAAAAAAAAAATATATCATAGAGCAAGCTCATATGAATTAATATAGTGTAGAAACTATATAACAAAATTATAACAGTGATTCTAATTTAAAAAATTTAAGGAGCAAACTGATAATAATGATAATTTATATCAGTTAGATTTGATTAGATTAGCAAGCTAAATCTAAATTAATTATAATAATAAATAGTTATTTAATTTTATAGTCCAGTTTTGTATTAAAATTATCTTCACTATTATGATCATTTAAATACAAATTATAAAATTTGTAAAATGTTATTAATTTGTAGATAGAGAGAGAAAAAAAAAAAATCCATTACTTCTTTTACATCCTCAAGTTAATTATATATTTATAATTAATAACAATAAAAAAAAATTAACAAAGTAACGTCTATTACATCGGCTTTTACACGTCATTCAGACATACTCTAATCCTATATATAGAATAATCGAAGAGATAATATATATAATAGTTAGAAAAAAGAGAGAAAGACAGAACCATGCACTTTTAATCAAACTAATAATAAGGGGAAAAAAAAAGAGTTTTATAAAGAAGGTAGATAAAATTGTTAGTATATATATATATTTTTTTTTTATGATTTTATGTTTTATCCTTTTTTTTTTTTTTTAAAGATTTTTAAAGGTTTTTTTTATTTTATAATATGATTATAAATAGTTGTATTTAGTAATATATCTATAGTATGAATTAACATTTGTTATAAGTTTGGATATTATGTTTTGAAACCCTAATGGTAGACCAGACATACACAAAAAACTTTAAATTGAAATAAATTGGAAAAAGAGATCTGCTGAAACGGGGATCATCAGATAAAATTTCAGCGACATTTCAACCCCTCCTTTATTATGTCATAGATCTCTTTTAAACCGTATTTTATGTGTTAATATTAAGTTGTTTCAGTGAAATATTTAAATGAACATATAACAGATACCAGTGTTAACAAATTCAAACTGTAAACCTACCTTGACCGCTGCGTTCTCCATTGTGTATATCTATTTCTGGCTTGCACATGTCGCGGGAGGGGAATGTCCCCCCACATTTCAAATTTAGACCATTTCTTCAGAATTTTTTTGAACAACAAGAAAATTAAAGAAGATAGGAAAAATAGTTAAAGGAAGAAAGCTAAGTTTTATAATCTTTACAGATAGTTATATCAAAATAACTGATTTAACACTTAATCATCTTTTAATATTCCTTTAAAAAGGCAAATTATAAGAGTTTAATAAAGCTATTAATTGTGCAAATTCATCTTTATTTAACTTCCATTTTCCTCCCCAGAAATTGGAGATTAAACAAAAATGAAATATATACTTTAAAACTTTAAAAATCTTGTGAAAAAATCTTTTAATCAGTTATTTAATAAAAGTTTAATTAACTGTTAAAGATTATAAATTTGTTTTAGTTAATATTAAGAGAAATTATAGAAAGTTGATTTCATAAATGGATATTTCCATTTATTTTTTTTTTAAATATTTTATAATTGATATACTGTTGAAATATTTTACTTGTTTGATACTAAATTTGTTTTTAATAAATTCCATGTTTAAATTTTTAACATCTTCTATGAAATTATCTAATATATTATTTATTCTATAAAATCTTAGAAACTGACCATAATATATACCTTTACAGCAATTTAATGATATATTAGAATTCATATTACAGTATTTTATAATATTGAAATTATAATTACTCTTTTTATTATAAACTCTAACAGCACTATTTGTAAGGTCTATATTCAAGTCTAAAAAGTTAACTTTTTTGTTTCTATAAATTTTTTCATTGTTCTTAAGTTTCAAGTATTTAGGATATATTTCAGGTATTAATTTTTTAAACAGTGGATTATTAAATATTATTATGTCATCTACATATCGGAATATTTGCCAATTAATATTATTTTGTAGAAAGTATTCTCTTTCGTACCAGAACAATATTAAATTTGCTAGTAACGGACTAGAAGAAGTACCCATGGGAACGCCTTCTGATTGAATATATATTTTATTTTTAAATTCTATATAGTTAAAATTTAAAAATGTTTCCAGTAGAGTTTTTGCTGTTTTAAGATCTAATTTAAATGTTTTATATTTGTTATGAATAATTTTAATGTAGAAAGTTTTGTCATTAATTAATTCATTAAATAAATTGGTTATTTTATTATTTAGATCTCTTAAATTTATTTTAGAATATAGGTCCTCAAAGTCAAATGTGTGTACTGTTTCAATATTTGTCCAATTGTTCATTAAATAATTAATGATTTTTTTATTTGAGTCGATAAATTTATAATTATATTTATTAGTTAATTTATTTATAATAAATTGTAGTGTTGAGGCTAATTGTATATCAATATTTTTTATGACTGAATTTATACCAGATGTGATTGTTCTGAAAGAAATAGGTTTTTTGTGTAGTTTAGGAATTATATAGAACTTTGGTATGTTTGGATTTTTGTGGTTATTATAAATTTTTAGTGAATTTTCAACATTTTTGATGTCTTTTTTGATTTTTGTGCCTGTAGTTCTAGCAAAAGTGTATTTATGATTATTATCAATTTCCTTTTTTAGTATATCGTGGTATAGATTTTTACAAATTAAAGATAAATTATTGGACATTTATCTATAGGAGTGATAATATAGTCCTTCTGTAAATTAATTATATTTTCTTTGAAAGAAGGAATGTCTGAATTGGGTTTTGTGTATTTAAGTGTATTATTATAATAATTTAAAATTTCCTTTTTAATATTATGTTTCCATTCCAGAAAAGTAAATTCTGGAATACTGTATTTTATACTAGTTTTATTTATGAAAATATCTATATCTTTTAATATAGATTTAATTGTATTATTATAATTGTGTTTAATTTGAGGTATATATTTATACCCTTTATTTTAAATTTCTTGATATTCTGGATTTAAAAAAGAAAAGTTGCTAGTTAATATATGACCTGAGTACTTATATTTATCAATATAGTTGTTGCAATTACATTTAATTTTTTTAAAATTTGCCAAATTATTAATAAATTGGTTATAATTGCAAACTAAATTACCTATATTTTTATTGTATCTCCAGATTGTTTTAAAATTTAAATTTTTTATAGGGAAAAGATTATTGATGATTTGGTTATTAAAAATATCATTAAATTTAATATGATTAAATAAATTGTTATTAAATTTAATGATAATATTAATGTTATTAGTATTTTGTTTAATTTTTCTGTATTTAAAGATGTCGTGTGTGATATCTATTAATCTGTTAGTCAGATTATGAATTTTAATATATTCTATGAGTTTGATAAATTTATTATTATTTAGTTTAAATAATGTTTTAATAAATTTATCGACGAAGTTGTTAGTGTACATTTGTTTTGGGTCCAGTAATTCTTCAAATTCAATGTAACCTAATTTATTTGTAGTTTTACCTCTAGTTTTATTAGGTTTAGTTTTAAATTCATTTTTATATTTGCAACTGATTTCATAAGTTGAAATTTCTTCTGTTTGTGGTTTGTATGTGTAGTTTAATTCGTCGTTAAGTCCATAAGGGAATAATGTGTTGTGTTTATAAATGTAGTTGTTTTCTAATAATAGTCGTTGTTTTTTGTTTTGACATATGTCTAGTATTTCTATCTTAAAGTTGTTAAAAGTATGTAATTGATTGTGTTCTTTCATATATATATTACCAATTGATTTTTTAGCGTGGTTTCTATGTAGGTTTATTCGTATATTTAATGGGTTACAAGTTTGTCCTATATATGATAGTTGACAAATTTGGCATGTTAATTTATAAATAGTATTCAC
>CP092863.1:135747588-135774019 GCA_030710605.1 Cordylochernes scorpioides
CGGAGAATATTAATACAAAAATAAATAGATATAAAAACTCGTGAACAAAACTTAAGGAAGTTGTACCTTTTAGCATGTATATCGGGATTCAGACAATAACTCTGAAAGATACACTCATAGAAAAAACTTAAGGAAGTTGTACCTTTTAGCATGTATATCGGGATTCAGACAATAACTCTGAAAGATACACTCATAGAGAAAACTTAAGGAAGTTGTACCTTTTAGCATGTATATCGGGATTCAGACAATAACTCTGAAAGATACACTCATAGAGAAAACTTAAGGAAGTTGTACCTTTTAGCATGTATATCGGGATTCAGACAATAACTCTGAAAGATACACTCATAGACAAAACTTAAGGAAGTTATACCTTTCAGCATGTATATCGGGATTCAGACAATACCTCTGAAAGATACACTCATAGACAAAAATTAAGGAAATTGTACCTTTCAGCATGTATATCGGGATTCAGACAATAACTATGAAAGATACACTCATAGACAAAACTTAAGGAAATTGTACCTTTTAGAATGTATATCGGAATTCAGACAATAACTCTGAAAGATACACTCATAGACAAAACTTAAGGAAGTTATACCTTTCAGCATGTATATCGGGATTCAGACAATAACTATGAAAGATACACTCATAGACAAAACTTAAGGAAGTTGTACCTTTCAGCATGTATATCGGGATTCAGACAATAACCCTGAAAAATACACTCATAGACAAAACTTAAGGAAGTTATACCTTTCAGCATGTATATCGGGATTCAGACAATAACTCTGAAAGATACACTCATAGACAAAACTTAAGGAAGTTGTACCTTTTAGCATTTATTATAAATATCAAAGTTGTCCATGGGTTTATCCATAAACTCCTATAATATTGTGGCTAACATCGCCAAATTATTTCATGTAACCTCTTTGGGATAGCTTCAAGCTAATTATTTTTTAGAAATCACTTTTTGTTGTAATTTTATATCCAAAATTGTTGAACTATTTGCCAATCATACAACAGCCAGCGCTCCTTGCGGCATCTGATGGAGATATAAATACATCTATTTATTCCAAAAGTTAATTCGCATATATTTATGTTCAAATAGTTGATAGTTAAAAAAATAGCGTTTCGATGTTATTATAATACTAATATATATTATTATAATATCATATATTATCATAATATTATATTATTATAATATTATACACGTTATATTCAAAACACGGCATAAAACCTTCTTGCAAACGGCGCCTCTGGTGGCTACTGGTGGAACTAATATTACATTTGGTGTCTCAAAAAATGTGTTCCTAAAATATGTGTATGTTTAAATATATAATAAGATTTGATAATAATATAATAAATATTATAAAATATTATTTACAACCTGAGCATTTTTTTTTCAACGTGTATTGTTTATTTTAATTTTACTCCTCTTTTTAAAACTACGCGTCAAAAATAGTTAAAATATCTGATAACAGATGGCGCGCGAATGCATCTTTATATTTCTGCTTTACAAATGTTTGATATGACAAATTTTAAAGAGTATAGTTTTTAAAAATGAAATAATAATTATATATATATTAGATCTAAATAATAATAATAAAAAATAATGATAATAAAAACACATATGCGGCTTCGAACTCGTGCGTTTGAAATATATATATTTTTTGCTTAGTTCCATCAGATACCACTAGGGGCGCTGTGGCCGACAGACCGTCATGCTGCTTACCGCGTTACATATATACATACTATTATTGTGCCTTCTACATGATTTAGGATAAGCATTTTAAGGCATAACTCATAGTTAGGAGTCTCCAAGCGCCCGCCGCAATGGAGAGGCGACGGCGAGGCCGTGGGCACCCCGGGGGAGAGGAGGGCTAGTGCGCGCCGTTTTGAGGGAACCAAGGCAGCACCAAGCACAACTAAGGCGCCGCAGGCTTCAAAAATATTTAAGAGATCATTTCAGGGATCGAGATCAGGTGATCAAGACCCAGAGCTCAAGAGGTCTGGCTTTTATCCTTTTAGTTACATATATACAGTCGAATCTCGATAATTTGAAACTCAAGGGACAAGAGAAAAATTTCAATTTACCAAGAGTTCAAAATAACAGGAGTTTAAACAACTAAGAGGGAGGGAAGGAAAAAAATCAAGTAAACAAGAGTTTGAAGTTTTGGCAGTTTCGGGATATACATATATGCTAATAGATGATTAAATAAGTGACTTACTGCAAGTTTTTAAAGTAATAAATATATTTGGAGCTTTCGTGTATTGCCCTTTCTCAAACAAGTGTTTGATCTCTCTCAAAATTCATGATTTATTATTTTAAACATTTGTACAGTTATTCACAAATGTTTTTTTTTTTTTTTTTTGTGGTAAGATACTATTCCTTTAACTTCAAATTACCGAGAGGACCAATTAATATTGATTTTTTTTTTCAACTTATCGAGTATTACTCAAGGGACCGAGAAAACATTTCAAATTATCGAGAGATTCAAATTAACGAGTTTCAAATTATCGAGAGTCGACGTTTAGTAGCATGACGGTCTGTCAACACAGCGCCCCAAGTGGCATATGATGGAATTAAGCAAAAATATATATTTCAAAGGGCACGAGTTCGAAGCCGCATAAGTTTCTTTTTTTATTATTGTTTTTTTATTATTAATAATTATATTTATATAAAAATTTTGTATTTTTAATTCATTTTTAATACTATAATTTTTAATAATGTCATATCAAAAATTTGTAAAGCCGAAAAAACAAAGATGCATTATGGCGCCATCTATTATCAGATATTTTAACTATTTTTGAAGCGTAGTTTTAAAAAGTGGAGTAAAATGAAATATAAACAATAAAGGTTAAAAAAATGTTTATATTGTAAATAAAATATTTTATAATATTTATTATATTATTATATATCAAATCTCATTATATATTTAAACATACACATATTTTAGAAACGCATTATTTTGAAACACAAAATGTAATTTTAGTTCCACCAGTTGCCACTAGAGGCGCCGTTTGCAAGAAGGTTTTATGCCGTGTTTTAAATATAACGTGTAATAAAATCATAATATATAATATAGTAATAATATATATATATATATATATATATATATATAATATATAACATTATATTATAATAATAATTTCAAAACTCTATTTTATTAAATTATCAATTATTTGAACATTAACTTTTGGAATAAATAGATGTGTTTATAACTCCATCAGATGCCGCAAGGAGCGCTGCCTGCGGTTTGATTGGCAAGTAGTTCAACAATTTGGGACATAAAATTGCATGGAAAAGTGATTTCTAAAAACTAATTAACTATCCTTTTAGTACCTTTTTAGCGTTTTATATCAAGATTCAGACACTAACCTAGAAAGATATTTGATACACACATACACAGCAGTGACCTTTATTGAAGATACACGAGATAAACAACTATGGAAAAAAAATTGCTTCTGTATTCTTCAAAAAGATAAAACGACTGGCGATATCTAAGACTTTCCACTTCCTTAAGTTTTATCCTAGAGTGTATAAGATATCTTTACTTCAATTTTACATTTTCTTTATTTCTCACGTTGTTGTGACCCTTTCATTACCTTGTTGAGAGAACCAATCCGCTTGCTACCAATGGAGATACTGAGATGTGCTTGTAATGTCTATACACTCATGAACAAAACTTAAGGAAGTTGTATACCTTTTAACATGTATATTGGGATTGAGATAATAACTCTGAAAGATGTATAAACTTTAACTATATCAAAAATTTAACTTTAAAAATGTATTTTCAAAAATATACTTAATACTTCCTTGATGCTTAATGTTTTTATTTATTATTTTTCGGCTGCTTTTTTAAAATAAAAAAAAAAAATAATTTAAAATAAAAAAAAAATATATTTCTCTATTAATTACCATTATTTTAAACTTTTTTCTACCTTTTTATGGAATCAAATATGCATTTTAAAAATTGTGGGACATATTTCAAATAGAAAAATTATTATAATTATTTCAATATATTTTCTGTTTTTGAATTTACAGACGAGAAATGAAGTTACAAAAGAAATATAAAGTTAAATGGCGAGCCATAATTTTTTTTTACGGTGGGCCGCGGGTTGGCCAGGCCTGGTTTAGACCATGACTTTGTTGACGAAAGTAATGAAACCTAGCACCATCTAAATGTCGAATTATTTAAAAACGCCCTACTTTTCTTTTTAAATATATTTAATTAAAAGTTATTCCTACGGAATTTATACTGTATGAAATAAAAATTGAAGTAGATGGAGAAGACAATAAACGTTTCAATTTTATTGACTTCCGTATAAAGACTTTAGAAAAAATAGCTTTCAATTATATTGTAGCAGGGTATTTATTATTTAATTAACAGAGTATCATTTTTTATATTTTACTACTCTGTAAACTTCCCTCAATACTTATCTTTTGTTTATCATTCATAGTTTATTCTTGCCTTGAATAAATTGCTGTCCCATTCTGAAGTTTGTCTTCCTAATTTTCCACGTTGTAATATGTATTTTTGAAAAAGTAGTATTAAAGACATTTCTAAACCCTTCAATAAAACCGATGTCTATCACGCGGGAGGTTCTAACTAGAGACTGTCCAGCTGAGTGTCCCGATGTCGCCACGGACTGCCCCGCGGACGCCAGCGCTAGTTGCTCCAGCGACGAGGACTGCGCTGGACTCCCCGAGCTGAACCTGTGTTGTCGCACACCAGGATGTTCTTCTCAGCGTCGCTGTCTACCCGCCTTATTCCCCTGACCTAGCTCCCCTATCCTCTCCTATACTCCTCCCTTCCTCTCTGTCTCGCACGAAGGCCGTCGCAGGCCGTGGATGAGTTTGGGTGCACTCTAGTCACCTCATGTACAGCAGCCAATAAAACACAACGTCACAACGGGCAATGGTTCTTTTATTCAATCTACAGTCCAATTTTACAGGAGGTGAAGAAGTAGGTCAGAATCAACAACAGAAAGTAGAGAAGTGAGATTTAGCAGCATCTGGTTGACTTTGTTTGCCGGGGAAATAGAGGAGGTAAGGAAAGAAGAAGTAGCGACGGGCAGCGTGGTGCCGCGCGCTCTAAGAAGCGGCCTTCTCCAGCTTGATGAGCTCCAGGATGCCGTTCTGCATCTCCTTCACGGCCTGGAACTCCGTCAGACCCATGCGGCGCTTGTTGGAGATGTCGTACACGCCGCCCTCGGACTCGGTGTGCTCCCCGCGGGTACCGCGGACCTGCAGGTTGTACTTGGCGGCCACGGCCTCGAGCTGATCGCGGTTCTTGGCCAGCTTGGGGACCTGGATGTGCACGGAGGCGCGGATGGTGGTGCCCAGGTTGGTGGGGCAGAAGGTCAGGAAGCCCAGACGGTCGTCGTGAGAGAAGGGGATCTTGGACTCGATGGTGTTGACGGCCTGCGTGAGGCGGCCGAACACCTGGCGAAGATCGCCGCCCTTCTGCATCGAGATGATCCGCATATGATCCTCCTCATTCACCCACACCAGGAAGGTCTTGTTCTCGTTGTGGAAGATACCGCGCCCCGCGGGCCAGTAGCGGCAGGCGTTGGCGGCCTGCAGGAACCTGCACACAACACCCTCCTCAATACAACATCCCTCAATTATTTAACCTCTCATGGAAACTTATGAAATGTTTTACCTCGCATTCTTCCCCAACTAGCGGAACTTGAAATACAGATCTTCACGAAACTCAACAATATTAAAGTGAAAAAATCAGCCTTCTAGAATTAAATTTATTTTTTAAAAAAGATATCCCTGGAAGCCTGATGTCTTCACCTTAATATTGCTACAAGGGAATATTTATTGAATTGTAAAAACTCAACAATATATCAATATTGAACCAGTGACATCTTCAGGCAGCCTTCGATGGTCAATCATTGTATTTACCAATTCCGAAGCAATTCCTTATATCTACGATATTCTCCGCCAGGTGGCTCACCAGAACGGACGCAGTAAGCTTCGTCTCCCGATAAGTATTATTTTAACTATTATTCTATTCCTATATAGTTACTGTACTTTGAATATTTGATAAGTAAACTATAATTCCTTATTTTATTAAGGGGAAAATGAAGTTGATAATAATTCTGATTTTGTTTAATTGGATTGTAATTATGGAAGAAACTCACTATAGATCAACGTATGCAAATTTCAACAATGAAGTTGTTTTGTGTTATGCAAATAAGCCTGAAAAAAGGTACCCTCCTATACTAGGAAAGCTAATCTGAGATGTATAGTGCTAATTCTATTACTGATAACCGGAATAGAACAAAACAGTAGAAACAGTAGAAAAAACAGTAGAAAAATAGGAGCAACTACACTCGTGGACAAACTTAAGGAAGTTTTACCTTTTACCATGTATATCTGGATTCAGACAATAACTCTGAAAGATATTACAGTGACCTTTATTGAAGAAACACGAGCTAACCGAGTGTGAACAAACTGCCTCTGTCTCCTTAAAAAAATATACGAAAGGCGATATCAAAGACTTTCCACTTCTTTAAGTTTTGTCCAAGAGTGTAATATTAACACAGGGTTTAACAATTCGAATCTTTTAAATGATTCTATATCAATGTATACGTTTAGGTATAGATAGGTCTGAGGAAAGGACCTGTGGTTTGAAAGCTCTATCGTATTTTAATAAACGAAACCTGTCGTTATAGTGACGCGGAATCAATTCAAAAAGTACTATCTATTCAGAGGTTAATAAATCCGCCTTTGCCGGTCCCAAGCCCGGATGAAAAATGAGGAGGGGGAGCAGTAACAAGCTCACTAAAAAGCCTGGGCTCAGCTGGCCCGGCTGATAGTACCCTGTAAGGGCTCCTAATCCAGGAATACAGAATGAGCAGAGTTTGTACTCCATGTTAGGAGCGGCTGCAACATGGCGTCTGTTCCTCATGTCAGAGGCGGCCATTTCTTTTGGAGCTAAGTCGGCCTGCCACTGAGTAGTGCTCCCAGTCTTAATGACAAAGGCAGACGCATTTACTTCACCCAGTCATGAATGATTGAGTGGAGATAAGAAAGAAGAAAAGGTTAATAAATAGGAAATAGATGCGTGTCGCTAGGAATAATATGAGTTGATATTCTCTTGAAATCCTATCATTTTCTAGATCAAACCTGTGTCTTAGTATTTCATTTCTTGACTACAAGGTAGGAAATATTTCAATGGTTTCTCCAATTTACTATGCAACCCTCTGATAACTATAAAAATATAGAGGAAAGGTTTCAAAAAGATAGAGAATAAGCTGAGGAAAATAGTAAAACTTTCCATCGATGTTCCACATTGGATCGAGGTCGACATCGTGGAAAACCAAGACGTTGTTTGTTGATCGAATTGTGGTCTCGAAAGGATCCAAATCTATGTGCGTTTTGCACTTCAAATGATAAGAAACGAACCCATTTAGAACGATTTTTCCGTTATCAAATAAGATAAACTTCTACTGTACTTACTGCGATGAAAAAAAATATTGGGAGGGTCTGGGTCATCAGTGGTAAAACTTCCCAGTAGTTTCATCCATTCAATCCACCATACAGCTTTTTAGAGTTCTTCTGTTGTATTGAACGATTCTGCTTATATATCCAACGACATTGTAGGGCCGAACCTTGTTTATGGTATTTAAGCAAACTATGGATATAATCACTTTATGGGCAGTAGAATTACAAGTAAAAAATGAATTCTTCTCAAACATGTCCTCCTATGAATATGAGAGTAAACTAAGGCCTTAATCACTTCTACATCTATGTTTTTGTTGCTATCGTGTCCAATGCAGAGCCTGTCTATCTATGTTCCTAGAGATAATTGAGAAGTGCTCTCGGTGTTAATAAACAGTCAGCTAAACCTCCAATGAAGGACCATATAAACTATGCTGGGTACTCCCTATGTTTACTGGAAGTGACTGTCTGTTCTGTGAAGTCAACAGAGTATTGCGTGAAGAGCTGTCCACTCACCTGTCTCCCTCCTTGAAGAGGAAGTGGTCGTCAATGAGCTGCTGCTGGGTCTCCTTGGTCATGCCAGTCAAGGGGTAGTAGGTTCCCTTCAGCTCACCCTCCATGGAGCTCAGGATGCTCTTCACTTTGTCCTCCATCTCCTTGTATTGCTGCTCGCCACACCGCCATACTGTTATATTGATAGATTCACCTTTACACAAAGAGGGTTGATGGACGAGTGGTATAAACTTTCGGTTTTCGATAGCCTTGACCCAGGATCGAATCCCGCATTTGCCACATTTTTTCCCCCGAAGAAAAAATTTGCTTCAATAAATCCCCCGGTTCTTACAAAAGGTCTAACCTCACTAGTAAGTGAAGGTAACTAATCAAAATTCTGCTAAGTGCAAAAGTTGAACTGCTTTCTTTATGTGTAGACAGTGGCGCACATTTACAGTAAAAGCAGTCGCTAAACTACCCACCATGATTATACCACGTATACTTAGGATAATAATAAATTAAAACCTTGGCACAATATATATAAATTTCCCCACTGCCTTTTAAGTAGGTTATTCATCTCAAATGACTTTCTAACTAGCTGCCATCTTAAAATATGTCTTCAAGAAATTTCATGACACGCACATTTAAATTCTAAAGGTTTAGGCGCCTCCTCCTTTATCCTTTATCAAGGCTTATTGGTGTCCGATTACAATTCTACTTATATATTATACAAGAAAAATCGAACAAATAAACGCATGGTCGATTGGAAAGGTATAAAACGACCAGAAATACGATCCAACACATTCCCAAGTCCCTCTTAAAAGATAAAATTTAGGGCATTAAAGGTACTCTTCTGTTCCTCGGCGCAAAGATTTTCCAACAACTCCTTTTTTAAATAAAGGAAGGTTATATTTTATTGACAGGACCGCGTTTATACGATGAACGATACCCCCGCATTAACTAAGCGTCGCTTTTTTATTTTTAGCACCAACGGTCGGCTAATCTCTGTCATACTTGCAATGGTTAGTTTCACATTGCTGAACAGACCCCTTGACATGGTTCATTACGTTGAAAGATATAAACATTGGTAGCGATGATTATTCGATGAGAAGTTCTTTCACTGATGGTATGAGAACCACTGAATAATGTAGGAATGTTCATCCCAAACTCTCCAGCCATCCAAGAAACGGGTCCGAGTCCGCTGGTTTGTGAGGTCAATAGATGGCGTTTAGTTTCAGCGTTCATCATTTTGACGAGAGATACGACCTTTTTTTATAGCTCCAATGTGAAGCTTATAATCTCAAACGTCCACTGATGTATTCTCTTAGCCATGAAAAAGAGTTGGTTTCTATAGTTAATCGATAGTTTATAGACCTTGAGGATTACTGAGCTAGAGGAGTAACTGAGCTAGCTATCCACTCACCCCCTCCGTCAGCATGGGGTTGAAGGGGTATCCCTGAAGACTGCGGCCGCACCGCACGCGGGTGGAGATGACAAACTGGCCATCAGGATCCACGTTGACCAGCTCATCCAGGTTGCCGAAGTCCTTGGGAGGATGCTTGTCGGACGACTTGAAGCCCTCATGGTAGTCCTCGATGATGGGGTCGAAGAGTTCCTTGAAGAGGGTGTAAGCCTCAGCATCGGGGGCGTAGACACCCACCCCACTGTCCAGGTTGGCCACACCTGTACATCGCCGGTTACACAGGGTCCATCATATTTATTTACACACACAATAGTTCCAAAACCACGTTTCTGAAAGAGCAATCAACAAAGTGGATTTTATCCAGACAACTCCAGCTGTTTTAACCGAAACATTCCGTTCTCGGGTAGCAGAAAATAATTCTCTAAGTCACATATGTTAAAATGCACATTTTTCCGGGAGTAATATTGATCTATGAAAAGCTAAAGAATATTATAAAAAGCCAGCTAAAGATCTATTTTGAAATTCTGAGGATTTCCTGAATCCCGTTCGAATCTCGTGAAATAAAAGCCCCGCCTTGAACCGAAGAAGGCCATTAGCTCGAAGCCTTGGTCTCAAGGTGGGAGTTCTAAATTTTACAGAGCTGGTGTCGTAACTTTTTCACCGACCCGATTCCTCAAGTTTGTAATGGAGCTTAGTTTTAGCATTTATTTTGACGGGAGAGGTGACCTTTGTTTATATAGATCCTATGGAGAGAGTTTATAAATCCAATAGCGTTCCACTTAGCCATGAATATGTCTATATATTTGACATTTTGGAGTTATATATGCAAATCATTACACCAATGGATAGTGGACTACCTAGACCGAAGTATGAACGCCTGGGGGAAATATAGTACAAAAGTGAAATTGCACTGTGATCAGATGGATGAATAAAGGTAAAAGCATCTCCGGATCGTGCAAATAAAAGTTGCTGGTGGCTTGCGCCTTAACATTAACAAATCATTGATTTTTTTTTAGTTATTCTGTAATTGGTGAAATATCCATTCTTGCTTAATCATGGAAAGCTAACCACGTACCAGGTACGCGTTTCAGGCTGTTGGCCCTCATCAGCGCAGTGCAAACTGTATTCCAACGACCAAAAAAACTTGTATTTGAGGCTTCCTGTAAAATCAAGGAATGAGTATTTGAGGGCGTGACACAACGCCTAAAACTATATGAAAAAATCAAGAGTACAAAAGTAAAATTGTACTGGGATCAAGTTTCTTGATTTTTCTGGGGTTGAAAATAATTTTGTTTTTTGAATTATTTAATAGAGTGTTTTTTTTTTAAATCTCGCCGAGATTTCGAGATATATCAAGAAATACGTTCGCCAAATATTATGGAACAAACAAAAATCAGCTAAACGTTGATTTCTGTTCCACTAGATGGCGCTCTGCCATATAAAATGTTCATGTGAGCGGTCAGGATATACCTATTTTAATTTTAACATCAATATCTGACTTTTTCTCTATATATACACCCATACCTCGCTTTGCGTCGGGGTTACGTTCCAAAAAAACACGACGCAAATTGAAACGACGCAAAGTGAAAATATGTGAAGGCGCTATCAAAAACAAAGGTGTTGCCATATTTTAGGAAAAAAAATTCAAAAAAAAAAATTAAAGACTCGAATCCAAAACAACGCAACTTCGAAAATCTAACGACGCACAGTGAAAATCAGTAAAAATTAAGCGGCGACGCAACTTCGAAAAAAACGCAAAACGAAACGACGCAAAGCGAGGTATTGGTGTATATATTTATAATTTTTTTTGCCATAAGAATAAATTATTATGAGCCTAGGTCTAGTGTTTTATAGTAGTTAAGAAGATTATAAAATGATGAATAATTTGAAATATTCTCATTTCCCGACCATATTTATCAGAGGAGATATGAAATGAATTTTCAAGTATATACAAAGAATTGAGAATGGGAAGATACCAAACAATATCCAACACCAGTTTTGATAAACCTATCCAAAATACCAATGATTCCTAACTGAAAACCTTCAATTAAAACTTAACACAGTATTAATAAAGTCATATCCGTATTCCATATTTTCCCATAAAATTCTCGTAATAATAATTTTGCGCGTCACTGAGAGAAACATCAATGAATAATAAATTCAATTACGACAGGGTGACCTCATTTTTTATCCAGTTTTTGTTTTAATCAGTGAATTAGTCGGAGAAAAGTCGATTTAATGGGAAACATGACAAATTCATCCATTTTTTAAAAATGGATTTTTGTTCTCATTATTATATTCAGTTTTACACGAAAGGTAGGATACATTCAATTAATTAATGCAAAACTCTTTTATAATGAATGATGATCTTGAAATTATTTTAAGAAAATTATTATTCTTTTTTTAAAATATGACCCCTCTTTAAAAAAAAAAACGTATTGAAGCTATTTATTAAAACTTGACCGGTTCTGAGAAGATGGCACAATGTAGTATCAATGAATAAGTCGCAACACCAAGTTTTGGAAAATGCGGACAAAAGTCAACAACTGTTACACCATTGATTTTGTCCCTTATCAGTACATAGGCGGCTTCTATTATAAATATACTAATACAATTTTGTAGAGAGGTAAAGTAAAAGATGGCATACATATAGGCTCCAAAAATATAGTCTAAAGATCAACTCGACACCAAATGGTCATGTATGGTTATTTTATGGAAAGGTAGCTAATTTTATAACCCATCAAAGAATTGTTACCATCAGAGAACTTCCTTGACAAGCACCAGAGAGTAGTAGGCCTGGACACGTTCGTACATGACAATCAAAGTCTAACCAGTAAGTCCGTGCTGAGACTTCCTTAGAAACCTTGAACACTGATCTTATGTGACTTGAGAAAGAACAATGAGAATTTTCAAGTCTAAGCAACCCTTATAGGTCGGTAAACTATACCATGGTTGTAGATGTTATGTCTTCAGACCGCAGGGGTAAGTGTAGCGGCTGTGTTCAGACCGCAGAGGTAGATGTAGCGGCTGTGTTCAGGCCGCAGAGGTAGGTGTAGCGGCTGTGTTCAGACCACAGGGGTAGGTGTAGCGGCTGTGTTCAGACCGCTGAGGTAGGTGTAGCGGCTGTGTTCAGACCGCAGAGGTAGGTGTAGCGGCTGTGTTCAGACCACAGGGGTAGGTGTAGCGGCTGTGTTCAGACCGCAGAGGTAGATGTAGCGGCTGTGTTCAGACCTCAGGGGTAGATGTAGCGGCTGTGTTCAGACCACAGGGGTAGATGTAGCGGCTGTGTTCAGACCGCAGGGGTAGGTGTAGCGGCTGTGTTCAGACCGCAGAGGTAGGTGTAGCGGCTGTGTTCAGACCACAGGGGTAGGTGTAGCGGCTATGTTCACACCACAGGGGTAGGTGTAGCGGCTATGTTCAGACCACAGGGGTAGGTGTAGCGGCTGTGTTCAGACCACAGGGGTAGGTGTAGCGGCTGTATTCCGACCACAGACGCAGTGACTGCAGTTAGCGGAGTAGATCCATCCACCCATTGATCCAGACAGTCTAGCGATGGGAGGGAGGGAGCTGGCAAGATGCCCGTCCCATCGATCCCCAGTTGCCATGACGACAGGATTCCTCCGCGGTGCTCTCCGCCCGACCTTCACTCGACCTACTTCCTTCCGTCATTGCCGCTCTCAGCCATCTGTCCGGTTCCCGTACGAGATACTTTGTCCCGATAAGGAAGTTTACAAGACTTCTTCTAACTTAGAGAAATTCAATATTTAGAGAGGAAAACATCTTATTTTTCTCTGTGCGGCCTATTTATTATTATTTTTTTTATTCATTTATAATTCAAATGAAATAACGAAAGATTTCTATTAAAAGTGAAATAATTCGTGAAAAAAAGAGAATATAGAATAGTCAAATATTTACTAAACAGTACAAATAAAAACACAACAGCAAACATATATCCATTTCTGTTCCATCTAAATAATTGAGAAAACTTTAGGTTTTTATATCACCAATCTCAAGAGATATATGAACTCTAAATTACAAGATAAATTATGATAAAGGATAATCTTTTAACCATATCTATATTTTATTTACAATATATATATTTAAATATAAACGCAGATTCTTCAAAATGAATAATTCCATCTCACCATATTCACTGAATGAGAAGGCAAGATATTTCCTGTGGATAATGTGGCTTGGTACAACCCGTCAAAACTTAGAGAGATCTGTTGTTAGTTATTCCTCAAGTCGTTTAAACGATCTCCATTAGGTTCATTGTCTCAGCTTTTCTATTATAGTTCCTTCCTTCTCCTTAGAGATATCTACAATACCGTGATAGTGGCTAAGGATTCGACGATCTTCGATGGCATCAGTAAAATTAGAACCCTTTCCTTCCGTTCACCTTTCACTGTAGGCATTCTTTGTTTCTCTTCCGCACATTGCCTGGGCTTCTCGGGGTTGTCCCACTTCAAAAATTCCATCAATCTCGTTAAATCGGAGACGGCATTTTTTTTTTTCATTTATTTCGGAAGAAGGACTTGGCCCCGATGGCGGTGGTCTATTTGTGAACAATGAGATGAGCGTGCCAAGTTAGCCAGTTCGGGCTGTATTTCTGGCAAGGCGTGTCCTGTTGCTCTTCAAGCGAGGAGGCGTTCCAAATATAGGTCGGACACCTGTCGCAACAAACCTTCCCCGGGGCGGCCTATTAATGGTACATCCCCGTACACTACATTCCACTACGGAGGGTGCTAACAAGACCATCTGTAATCCCAATAAGGGACCAAGAAGGAACATCTATAAAACGGACTGATCGATACCCCCAATAAAAACACCCTTTATGGCGGTCGTAAGAAACTTTACGATAAAAAGTTTCTGTGAGCATCATGATGGAATAGTTTTTCCGAGACTTTGTTCCATAGGGAGTACAGCCTCTAAAATTGGAAACTTAACGAACAGATTAGCCTGGCTTTTGCGGGAAAAAAATTGATCAACTATATGTTCTCGTAAATCGGAACAATTCTGAAAAGATTGACATGTTCCTTGTTTGTAAGAATGACTGGTACAATAGAAATGATAAATGTAAGGATGATTAGCCTGCGATATAGTGCCAAAATCGTGACGATGTAGAAAGGAATAGTATAATCTTTAAGAAGAAAAAGGGCAGCTTTCTTTCAGTAAGTTCCAGGAGATGTTCTGCATCCTCTGTGCCATCCAGCCGGCTATATCGTGTAGACCAAGTTGGACGATGTACTCTACGACCGAGTGTCGCGGCCGCCAAATTCCTACCTCAAGATACGTAAGTCGATATAACGTTATTATCTATTGATATTCAATAATAAGCAAAGAAAATGCCAAAAAAAAATTGCAAGGGATTTTTTTGCCGAAATCCGCTAAGAAATCAATTTCCTAAAATAGATCAATGTTATATTTATTTCAAGAGGGTCAATTCTAAGATTGGTATGCTTCTCCATCAGAATCTTTCAAGGCGATCAATCCAGAGCTATAGTCTGGTGGTAAGACTTTGCTTTGGTCCATTCATCGAGGATTTTCGGAGAAAAAATAAGGCAGTGGTTTACCACCGGCTTCCACATTCATGTACCAATAGCTCATCCACCTTTATAGGCTGCTTACAAGTTCAAGGACAAGTACGTGCCCTATTCCATATATAGAGAATGAATTGAGACATATCCCCAGTTCTGCCATCATCCTATCTCAGCTGTTCTAGGCCTTGGTCTGACATTATTCCTTTTAAAATACCTTTTCAACCTATAAGATAGTGTTTTACAAACGAACGAGTGTAGTATAACTATAACCTTGAGGCATATTATGGTTGCGGTCAAGTAATTCACTTTGCATAGAAATGAGTATTCTGACACATACCAAAGCAGCTCTGACAGGTAAAGAAAGCACTAAGGTATATCATAAAAGGATGAAACTGTTCCACATGATATACAAACAATAAGTATTATGTGTGTAATAAACTGAAGATACAAACCTTAGCCTACCTATGTCGAAATATGACATGTAATAGAAGATTGGAAAATGTCTAGGGGAGAGAGAGAGTTTTCTAAATGTATTGTTAGGTGCCAAAATATGCGTAATGAAATCGAATTAAAAAAACAATATATCAACAATGAATCTATCGAAATATTTAATTTATATAAGATTTTATTCTTGATTATCTACGCCTGGTTAAGACTGAGCATTTCACCATCGTTCAATGTATGTTACCATTGAGTATTTTACTGTTCAAATAAATGGTACTAAACCACTTATATAGAACTTGGTCGGAGCAGAGAAATTCATTTACTATATCCCTATCATAGAAAATAATCCCCAAAATACGTTTTCCTATCAAATTTTGCTTTTACTATTTCGATCGATGTTTAAAATATTCTCTTTTGGAAAAGATCAACTAAAATATAACGAGAAATCCCAGAAATCGTTGATTACTCGGCATCCTTATTTCACCTTCAAGAACCCGTGCCCCTACTTAATGTCTAGTTATTCAAATCCTAAACTAGCTTAGACTAAGTGCCTCTGAGAACAATCTTCCCAGGACGCTTTGTTTCGACGACAAGCGACTATTAACGGCCTTCCTTCTTTAATGATCTTGCTGGAAGAAACAAAAAATCTGAGGAGAAAGTGGTTAAATTCTTCGGTAGCGTGCCAACCTACCATGCCTCACCGGCCCAGCCCATTACCCCCGTTCTGGCCATTTCTTAAATAGATCTTTTATACATAGTTGAAGGGCTCATTTGAAACTTCTTCTTAGCTACCGGTTGTTCCAAGTCTCTACATCTTCCAACTTTGGGGGATGGAAGCTTGATTGGTGTAACAGAGAAAATATCATTTTTTGACAACTTTAAGAAATATCTTTGGATCTTATTTAGAATGAGTATATTAAAAGTCATTTTGGTGTGTTCTTCAAAGGATTGGCTTGATTTTCTAAGGAGTTGTTTGCAGATTTCTTCAAGGCACCCCCTGTCTATCTCCTTTACCTTCAATTCTATCCCACCTTCCTTCTTGGATTCCAAAAACTCACATTTCTATCTAGCTCAATACTACATATCGGAGATATATCATTGATGAAATCAGAAACAAAGATTTGTGCTCCTTTGTTGAAAAAAATATAACAAATTTTCAAACATTCGTAGTCATGTTATCAGTATTCTATGGTTAGCTATTCCAATTGTTCTGTTCATATAGTCCAAACTATCTTATTAACAAATCCCTTGTTTCTAAAAAAAACCTTCAAAAATGATACGTCCTCTTGAGAAAGAAATACTTATAATAGTTCTATTAAAATATAGTTAAGACATCTTTTTTTTCACTCCATTTTATATCCTAGCCAATTTAATAGGCGAATAGGCTTAAACAAAGCGATTAAGCCTAAATATCAAATTCTAATAGATTCGAAAGGGTAAATCTTTCTACTTTCTACGTATGTAGACATGTGGTACACTTTACAGTCGCCAACTATTATCCACCCTGATCATCATGACTTGTACCACGTGTGTATATTAATCTATATATATAAAAATGAATGTATGTGTGTCTGTTTGTTTGTTTGTTTGTTTGTCCTTTATGCCTGACCAAACCACTCATTGGATCGCCATGAAACTTTGGGAAGTTATTTAGTATAATACTGGGAAGGTTTCTAGCAAATAAAATTTTTGAAATAACTTTTCGCCTAGAAATAATCAAGATAAATATTCTAATTTATCTGTTATAATTCAACAATCTGCTCTAAATATTATCATGATGATACGATGATTTTGTAATGTAGAAAATTAGGAAAGACAAAATTCAGGATGACACGGCAATTTATTTGAGACAAGAATAATGATACAATTCAAAGGCAAGATACTATTCCTTTAACTTCCAATTACCGAGGGAACCAATTAATATTTATTTTATTCAACTTATCGAGTATTTTTCAAGGGACCGGGAAAAAATGTTCACTTTATCGAGAGATTCGTTAAACAGACCTTTACTCGGGTAAAACCCGGGCGAAGCCGGGTACATCCATACAAGAATAATGATACAATTCCAAGGCAAGATACTATTCCTTTTACTTCCAATTACCGAGGGAACCAATTAATATTGATTTTATTCAACTTATCGAGTATTTCTCAAGGGACCGGGAAAAAATGTTCACTAGATAAAACTATGATTTTCTAATGTAGAAAATTAGGAAAGACAAAATTCAGGATGACAAGGCACACAGGGACCGGGAAAAAATGTTCACTTTATCGAGAGATTCAAATTTACGAGTTTCAAATTATCAAAATATATCTTTTTTATTTTTTAATAAGTTTTTAGAGAATTGTTTTAACAAATGTTCGCTAGACAAACCTTTACTCGGGTAAAACCCCGGGCGAAGCCGAGTACGTTTATAAGTTTAAAGAGAATTGTTTTAACAAATGTTCGTTAGACAAACATTCACTCGGGTAAAACCCGGGCGAAGCCGGGCGGGTCCGCTAGTAATAATAATAATAAAGGATATCTCTGGGGAAGGTTTTAACCAATTCCTACCCAACAAACATACTGGAGAGGTACCCCCGCTATGGTGGCCACAGTTCTCGATTACGACAGGTAACGAAAAGTCCATTATATATTAATGAAGATGGATCACAAGTTACAAGGTGGATAAGAGAGTTATATAATATTTATATTGACCTTTTTGATAGAAAAGTGAAGCTTATATAACAAAGGAAAGACTCTATCCAACCTGAGGGGTAAAATTAAGGAAAGAGCATTTTGTGGTCGTTTAAATGAAAGGTGACGATAGCTTATGCCATATATCGGAATAAATACCATATAAGGTATTTCTATAGATGGCGCTAGCAATCAGTAACGCTCATTTTAACGATATTACAAGAAACGATAAACGAGAAAACATATCTGGCTCAAATTCGTGTTAGGGGCACAGAGGATATCTTTCCTTTTTCATATAACAACTCTTTTTCTGGAACCTCTGTAAATCCTACTATTTATTTTGTTTATGGCTTCTATTAACACTTCTCAAAGAGAGGGAGAGAGATTGAGATTGAAACTGATTTATTACAACGTCCATATAAGATTATATAGGGTTAAATACAGAATAAATAAAATAAAAGAGAGAATGACTCAAGTACTTACTAAATTATTTCCTTAAGGTTCTTTTTACCCAATCCAGCTAAATAAACATTGTGTGATGTTTCGAAACAGCGTTCTTATTCCATATATATACAAAAATACTCAATGCCACTTTCAGTACTTTTGTCTGATAATAATGTAGCAACGCTCTTACACCGAATCTTCATACAATGTTTATTAAGTTGGATTCGGTCTTAGTATACCCTGTGTTTCTAATCTATAATCCTTCTTCTTTATTATCTCCAATCAATCTCACTAAGGTATCAAGCTTGTGAAGTTTGAGACTTTTGATGGTGTCTGCCGGGGAAGAGTAGAGCTCATCAAATGGATGAGTCAATACAGTCAATATCTATAATCCTAATTGTACTTAATCAAAATTAGTTTCTTGAAGAGTTTGTGGTTTTCCGCATGGATTCCTTGCTTATCTAGACTTTTATATTAAGAGCTATCTGATAGTTCACGGTATAAATGAAAGCTTGCTTTCCATTTAAATTATGTATTTACCTCCCTGTTGTGTGTGTAAACTTTAAATAAAAATACATTTGAAATGCTATCCCGCATGTGTTTCTTTTCAAAGAAAAATCAATATTTATTTCAAGGAGAAATAACGATTATTTCTAACCTTTAGGATGAGGTTTGAAAGGGTGAATTGTGAAGAGTAATGATAAACGGAAAAATAAAAGTGTCCAGGGATGGGAATCGAACCCACAGTATTCCGCTTTCCAATCAATTGAAATATCTGGTTAAAACAGCCTGTCTATGAAAAGATCATAGTTCCCTTTGACTCCACAGATTTTTTTTTTCTATGCTATTTCACACAATGGTGTGAATCCATTCAATTTTACATATTAGAGCCGCGCAAACTATTCTAATGTCATACCTACAGTAAGACACTCACAGAAGTATTCGCAGAACACATGTAGAAAGAGTCTCACATGTAGAAAGAGAGAAAATTCGACTTTTTACTTAAAGTAAACTTGAGCCCGTTTGGTTATTTGCACTCACTGGTGGGTTTGAACTTTTTCAAGAATCAGAGGACATTAGAACTTTTTTTTTTATATTATAAAAAAAGTCTCTAATGCACACAACAGGATTCGAACCTTGATCGTGGAAATGGACGTCTTAAACAAGTCCTCTGCCAAAAAACTGACGTTTCTATATTAAAGTGTGTTAAAAGGTTGCCGAGATAAATAAGACAGGGGGAGATTGAAACTAAGCCAAACGCCTGTAAACGCGGTTCGTCTGCAGTACACCAAGCGTAGAAGGAAGCTGTATATCAGGCAACCCCGTGTCACCATTCAGCACCCTTCCTCTTCTTATTCCTGTCAACTAAACCTTCTTATCAAGTACTTCGCCGGAAATATATAAACACCTTTTTATTTCTTTTTTAAATGGAGGCTTTGTAAACTTCTGGTATCTCGCTAGTCATTCAACTTACATTCTGAATGTCCCTTCTTACCAATAGTTCGTGTTTTTACACTGCGTCCGAGACTTTATAAACCTACAGTCCTGTTTATGTATTAAACATTAAAACGACTTTACGATTAAATTCTGTAAAATAACTGATTCACCAATATCCTTGAGAGGATAACAGGGATTCGATATTGAACAATCGTCCAAAATGTTTATTTATCCACTGATGAGCTCCCAAACAGTTTTCATCGAAGTAAAGATGGTAGAGAGTTTTTTAATTTGAAAATACGAAATTCGCTTGCTTAATAGTTTCATTTCGTATATATATATGAGCCTAAGGTTTAGATCCAAACTCCTTTCCTCTTCCCAGTGTAACGTAACACCACACACTTCAATCACCTCTCTATTTCAAAATATTTTATAAACCAACTCTTTCGGATTCCTATTTGAATTTGACTGGCATTATCGTATTCAATATGATTCCGATGGGCCAAGAAGTTTGGCATTCTTCAGATAAAAGAGTGTGTTTATAAAAGACACTGCGGCTCAAGGTGTGTCACGACACAACCGGGAAGAGAAAGAAGGTCTAATGCTCTGCTAGACAAACAACATGGGACGATGACGACAGAACAAACTCCAGCGGCACAAGTTAAAGACAAGGAACCTTGCCAAGACTAACATAACCTCGACGGCTATCTACCCCGGAGGACATCTCAGCTGACACAGCTCTGTCGTATCTCTTTGGATACAGAGATTGGGTTACTCTTCCTCAACCAAACATCTTAGCTCATCTTTGAAAATCCAAGTTCGCTATTAAAAAAAGCGATAAATTTCAGAATTACAAATAATTAATCAAACTCATTCAGTCTTTCCTTTATGGATACTGTACCCATATGAACATTACAGATCTAGTTGAAAATGTTTTATTATAGAGATGACAATCAACATGTAGATAGGTTTAAAACTGAAAATTATAGATCTAAAAGTGTTTTAAATGCTATGTGAGATGGCTATATCTAAAGGATTGAGAGATTTTACAAACTGAAGCGGCTGTTTCACTTCAGCTTGTGTTGTGTTGGGATAGAATAGATAGAGTATGAGTGTTCCCAGGTGTTGGTGTAGGAAGAATTCTGTCGACTAAAGAACTTACCAGACTGGATGATATCGAGGAGGGAAGCCCCCATAGCTGTCTTGCGATCCTTAACCTTTTCGAAGACATCTCGGGTGAGGTACTTCTTCAGGAGTGACTTGCAGTCCTTGGCATTCTCCAGGGTCTTCATAGCCTCCTCGAGCTTGGCGGCAACGGCGGGATCCATGCTGACTTCTTTCCGAACCTGAGGCCCACACACAAGTGACGTCCTTAAAATTAGCTCGGGACCGCACCACGTGCCAACTTAAATATGGAGACAGGCGGTGGTGGCAGCAGTCCTGCCGTAGGAAACCCTACCTGCCCTGCACCACTGCCAATATTGTCAACCCGGCTTTACGTAATGCATCGACGTTATAAAACGACAGGTCGCGTCCTACCTAACACTGTCAAAAGAAACACGTCATCAAAAGATTGAAACGACTTTTTAAATCCTAAATGGGACAGGGTTCTCGGTAGAAAGCCCAAAGTTTTGCTTAAGAAAGAGATCGTATCGTATTGCAATGAGAGATCGACTTACGGCCATTTGAGAAGCTACCTTTACCCTACTCGGACTTACCGCACCGACTCTCCGCCATCCTTATGATTGCGAAGGGAACAAAGAATATCCTTTTTAAAGAGCGCTTTTCAAAAACGGATTTGAAAACTTAATATTTTCTCTCTATGAAATCACGCCTACGCGTAGAAGAACGTAAGGATAAGAAAGAAGAATAAGAAAAAACAGAAACCTACAGCTGCCAAAGCTTCGCAACCATCCACCAACTCTTTGAGCTAGCGGCATTCTTCCAGCGCTTCCTGATGGTGCCGAAGATTTTGTAATCCATTCACTCCGCTTCATCAACAACAACGAATTGATTCTGCGAAGATATGAAAATCTGTTTGAATTGATCTATATAGATTTTTTGAACCTGTTCATACGTAAATTAAACAAGTATTATTAGATAACATCATAGATTCAAATAAAATCTCCTGTTCAGAAGACGATTGTAAGAAAGCCTAAGAAAAGGCTTCGTCATTGCAACCGCCTTTTTACTTATACCTAATGTAAATAAATACTCATTAATATATATCAATAAATAAGTGTAAATATCACAAAGCAATAACGCGCCATCTATATATATTAAATCAAATTAAATTGGCGAAACCGCTGGGAGGGTTCACCACTGATGAGCCAAGCCCTCCCAATATATTTTTTCACCGCAGTAAGGACAGTAGAAGTTCGTTATATGTATAAAAGAAACTTTCGCGCTTTAAATTCCTTTTATTTTATAAGGTGTAAATATGTTTTCAAGAATGAGTTCAGAGAATTTCACTGTCTATATAATGATTAGAACAAAAATCTCTTTTTTACAAGAGATTCATAAGGAAAAATATGATTTTTAAAAACCGAATCGACTAAAAAAAGAAATGAGCCTCATTTTTAAACATGCATTATACCGAAACCTTATAATTAGATATGTTTAAAACAAAGATATAAACAAAGCCAACCTTTTCGATATACACATAGCCAGGAATCCTATAAAAAGAAAAGAAATTGCAGTAAAATGTTCCATTGAAATCTCTACTGGAATACCTCTCAAAAATGGTAATTTTCAATGAGAGGTGGTCTCTTTAATGTGACAATTATATCGTCAAAATTCACTATAACCATCATAACCTCAGACTGTCGAACAAGAGTATTTGTATAAATGAAAATAATTATTAAAAAGAGATTAATTGATACTAACTATTTCGGTCTATTCATGAGCAGTAATTGCAGCTTTGAAGAGAACCGACCAATTTGGGGTGTCAATATTTCAGGCTCTATTTAAATAATTAAAGGAAGGGACCCGGGATTTTGGGAAAGTTTTGGTAAACCTGGTGTAGATTGTTTAAGAGAGGGGTGGTTGTAAATAGAAGTTTTAAGGTACCACACACACAAACCACTTTCTCAAATCTTCAAATGTATGTGTACTTATATATTTCGGTACCTATACATTTTGGTTCAAATTCTGCCCGGTATCTAGAAGATCGTTAATGTAGTGTTTTAACACACACCGCTGAATTTATCATACATGTTTCATATTGCAATTCGTCCTGTTCTAACGTATATGTACTCTGCAAAAAATATAGTCTTCTTCTTTCTTATCTCCACTCAATCATATTAGGGTGTCAAGCTTTTAAAGCTTGAGACTTTTGATGGTGAAAAAATAGTACAAATGTGAAATTGTACTGGAATATAAGATGAATAAATTAAGAAAAAGGTATCTTCTTATCGTGCAACTGAAAGTTTCTGATGGCTCTATATCTCCGATTGATGGCGCAAGCCATCAGCAACTTTCAGTTGCACAATAGTAGATGCCTTTTTCTTAGTATATACTCTGTAAGTAACTTTGCATTAAGAATACATCGTAGCAATGATTTCCGTTCGCGGAGAAATAAAAATATTATAGGAAGGTAAGTGGGATTAACATAATATGCAAATTGGCGTGTTACCCGACTTATTACATATTTCCGAGGCTAAAAACTATGATAGTCATTCTCACCTCTATATGGTTTCAGTAGTTTATATCGATATTGTTTAAACACGCATGTGGAACTAATATAAACAAACTTTATTTATATAGGTATATGCTAACAAAGCATCTTTTCTTGTAAAATCCAAAACGAAACAAAACATCCACACTTTTGATCCGTTGACCTTCGCCAAGGTCAGTTGTATAATCAGTGTTTATTACTCTATCTACCCTTATATTTACTTTTTTCTCTCTTATTCACACATTGAAAATAGGATTAAGAACATTTCTCTCCAATAACCATTCACACCTATTCCTCCATATAGATATGCAAAGACGCTTCGAAATCCATACTGCCGCTCCCCCTATACCCTTATGTTATATTTCCACAAAACTTGAGGGCTATGATTGGTCAAAAGTTTGAGCCAATCGTAGAAGCAACCACATACATATATTGTAGATAGAGTAAGAATGGCTTTTCTTTCTATTTCCTCTTTTCTATCTTTCTTCCTTCTTCACTTTAATTCTTCCTCCTAAAGAAGGAAAGAAATATGCAAATATACTAGCTCACTTTGAATGTATGCCCAAAGGTAAAGGGGAATGTATCTTCAATAAAGGCCACTGTAATATCTTTCAGAGTTATTGTCTCAACCCCGATATACATGCTGGAAGGTACAGCTTCCTTAAGTTTTGTTCACACTTGGTTATCTCGTGTGTCCTCAATAAAGGTCACTGTAATATCTTTCAGAGTTATTGTCTGAATTCCTATATACATGCTGAAAGGTACAACTTTCTTAAGCACACTTGGTTATCTCGTGTGTCTTTCAATAAAGGTCACTGTAATATCTTCCAGAGTTATTGTCTCAATCCCGATATACATGCTGAAAGGTACAACTTCCTTAAGCACACTTGATTATCTCGTGTGTCTTCAATAAAGGTCACTGTAATATCCTTCCGTTAATGAAAAAAAATAGAATAATCAATTTGTGGCTGCAATAAAATTTGGTGCCCAAAGCCCAATTTTAATAAATATTACGGACACCCTCTAAAAGATGTGGAGACACAAAAAATAAATAGAAAACATGTGATAGGTTCTGGTGTTACATCGGGGGAAGATTTGCAGGTCGGACATCGCGACACTGAGCTATGGTGTTCTCACCGAAGTATGCGGTAACAAGAGTGGAGGACACAGAGGTTAAGTACGACAGATGTCACAGCCCGTCAATCCAGGCCTAAGTGTACCTTTACGAGCCGTCTCCATGGCGACAGATATACCTGCCCATCCATCAGATGAGCCCGCCCTAACCTCGGCCCCGTCGGGACAGCCGTTGGCACTGGGAGGCCAATGACTTGGTATCGCTGGGATGTATGGATGGTATGGAGACAGTCTATCGGATCGTATTTTGTTTGAATATATGTGTTATATCTTAGTTAGTGTCTTGTAAGACAGCTCATTACTATCCAAAACTCGCACAGAGCCTCTTCGAATTAAGAACCAGGCTGAATCGCCAACTAGATTAGAACTAAGGTATGACGCGAAGTGATTGAGAGACTTTATGGTTCTAATGCAATTTATAAATAACGGAAATAGGGATACTTCGAACCAGATGCCTTATAGCTTGCTTGAGACCTAGAAAGAAGACTAAAAAAAGATAATTAAAAAAAGTAAATGGTCTTCATTGTCAGGTGATAATGTAAGCATGTATATCGGGATTCACACAATAACCCTAAAAGATATTACAGTGACCTTTATGAAGACACATGAGATAACCAAGTATAAACAAAATTGTCTGCCTCCTTAAAAAAATCAACCAGCGACAACAAAGACTTTACACTTCCTTAAGTTTTGTCCATGAGTGTATATTAAACATATAAATTATCTGTCTCAGTTATATATTAATAATACATTGGAGCAATAAAAAAAACGATCTATTAAAATAAATGAGCTAGGTATAAAGTACGAAGATTTGTTGAAACGGTTAGAACACTGTGCAGTGCGAGAGATAACGGTAAAACGCTGCATTACTATTCCCAAATACTCGTGACGACGAGGATGAAAGCAGACCGATGTGGAAGATCATTGCCCAAGACGTTCGACAGACCAAAATCACCAAAGTACTAAGATCCTCTTGCCGCTAATCCTAAACGAGAGTATAATAAGTTTTAAGGAGATACAAAAAAGATGAGAAGAGAGTTTAATAATGTCCCAGAGCCAAAGGTTGGCTGAAGTTAAGAGCACTCGAAAGAGCCACTCAAACACTAGACCATCTCGCTCCACAAATATATCCTCTGGGCTGAGGGCCATTCAACCGAAGAGGAAGATTCTAGCTCCCCATGTCGAAGATCTTCTAGAGAAATAATTTTCTGTTTTTCAATATGTTTATGCAGAGTAACCTCTCGAATCACGAAATCCCCTTCTAAGTCACCATCCCCGTACCTCTTAAAAGAGTACACTAAACGACCTTGTTTATAACAAAGGGGGTTAGGGTCAATTGAATAAGCCACACAGAATCAGAAGAAGAATTGAAATGTACTTATATAAATTGTCACAATTTTGTTTCATATAGGTGGCCTCATACAGAATTTGTGTTGGGAGGTTACCAACCTAATTCAAATAAGTACGATATCTTTGACGAGATGGTAGCAAAAATTGACGCTACAAACCTATAGACTTTGTTCTTGTGGTCCCATGAAAAGACTAAACGTGCAACACCAAGAATAATTATAAACCTTTTATATGAGAAACACCAAATACTTGTTTTAATCGTCCGCTTGATCGAATCGAGGGATTAAGCTTGACATTTGCTTTAGCCATGCATTTTTCAAAACAATATTTTCTATTATCAGCTTATAAAATGAGGAAAACGGTA
>CP092863.1:135774119-135793895 GCA_030710605.1 Cordylochernes scorpioides
GAATCCAAATCAATTATTTTCCCCAACTCTCATTAAGATCAAGGCCTGCCAACATCAGTGTAAAACCCAAAAGAAATGTGTTTCCATTTTAAACCAAACGAAACAAGTCGTCTAAACAAACAAACGCCGAGTTAAATTCGGCCTGAGCAACACTGCTTCATACAACACACTGTTGCCAGATAATTTATTTAAATGTTTAACATAAATCGTTGATATTTGATCCTAGTAATTGAAGTTTGATTAAAATCTGATATCCAGATATAAGCTTTTTCAAATATAAATATAATTTTACAAATAACTAGATCTTACTACATCTAAATATCAAAACCGTCAAATCTAAAACTTAATCTGATTAGGAGAGGGGGGGGTTATTGTGATGTATATAAATTATCACAATAAAATACAAGCTGAAAAAATAGTACAAATGTAACATTGTACTGGGATAAGGTGCATAAATTAAGAAAGAGGCATCTCCTTATCGTGCAACTGAAAGTTGCTGATGGCTGGCGCCATCTATCGGAATAAATATCAACTATTCTCGTTGATTTTTAATTATTCCAGAATTGAATAATCAAGAATGGGTATTTGGCCAATTCTGGAATAATTAAAAATCAACGAGAATAGTTTATATTTATTCCGATAGATGGCGCCAGCCATCAGCAACTTTCAGTTGCACGATAAGGAGATGCCTTTTTCTTAAAATACAACTTATTATCAGAATCTATATTAAAAGTATCTCCACAAAACACTACTTAATTTTTCAAAGATGAAAAATCAAATAAAATAATTAAAATGTAACTATCTATTTCGGTCTTTTACCTTTTACAAGCAATTTCGACTTCAAAAGTTCTTTGATTGTGTATAAAGCTAGTTATAATTATTATTCAACCTTCTTGTGATCAATACTGCAATATCCCAGCTTGAACCCTTGCCTGTATAATACAAGTACTTGTAGTTTTCTTTATTTGAACTTTCCCATTTGTAAAAGGTTTGTTCCATTTGTAATTGGTACTCCCTTGCTGGAAAAAATACGTTAGCCATTTTTTAATTATAATTCTTTGTATATACACTAATAGACAAAGCTTGAGGAAATGGTAAATATTTGATGTCGCCGCTCATCTATTTTTTTTTTTTTTAAGGAGACAGAAGCAATTCTGTTCACACTTGGTTATCTCGTGTGTCTTCAATAAAGATCACTGCAATAACTTTCAGAGTTATTGTCTGAATCCCAATATATATTCTAAAAGGTACAACTTCCTTAAATTGTGTTCACACTTGGTTATCTCGTGTATCTTCAATAAAGGTTATTGTAATATCTTTCAGAGTTATTGTCTGAATCCCGATATAAATGCTGAAAGGTACAACTTCCTTAAATTGTGTTCACACTTGGTTAACTCGTGTGTCTTCAATAAAGGTTATTGTAATATCTTACAGAGTTATTGTCTGAATCCCGATATACATGCTAAAAGGTACAACTTCCTTAAGTTTTGTTCACACTTGGTTATCTCGTGTGTCTTCAATAAAGGTCACTGTAATATCTTTTAAAGTTATTGTCTGAATCCCGATATACATACTAAAAAGTGCAACTTCCTTAAGTTTTGTTCACACTTGGTTATCTCGTGTGTCTTCAATAAAGGTCACTGTAATATCTTTCAAAGTTATTGTCTGAATCCCGATATACATACTAAAAAGTGCAACTTCCTTAAGTTTTGTTCCCACTTGGTTATCTCGTGTGTCTTCAATAAAGGTCACTGTAATATCTTTCAGAGTTATTGTCTGAATCCCGATATACATACTAAAAAGTGCAACTTCCTTAAGTTTTGTTCACACTTGGTTATCTCGTGTGTCTTCAATAAAGGTCACTGTAATATCTTTCAAAGTTATTGTCTGAATCCCGATATACATACTAAAAAGTGCAACTTCCTTAAGTTTTGTTCACACTTGGTTATCTCGTGTGTCTTCAATAAAGGTCACTGTAATATCTTTCAGAGTTATTGTCTGAATCCCGATATACATACTAAAAAGTGCAACTACCTTAAGTTTTGTTAACACTTTTCAATAAAGGTCACTGTAATATCTTTCAAAGTTATTGTCTGAATCCCGATATACATACTAAAAAGTGCAACTTCCTTTAGTTTTGTTCATGAGTTTATTTGGGACACTGAAGCATGGAATCTTGGTTATGGAGACTAAATAACTTATAGACATAAGCTTAAAGAAGAGTTGAATCACATATTCCAATGACTATTGCGGTTAATCTCGATCTCTATTATTAGAGTAATTTAAAAATATCAAAAAGGGTGTAAAAACTCACAAATTCAGGGGATTATCAAAACTTACTTTTAAGGTAATGGTTATTAATCCGAATGACTCTGGATTATCGCTAATCTCTGACATGGGATGACAATTTCTGCTTGTCAACCTGGAGTGACTGTCGTGTTTTAGGGGCAAAACATATTCTGCCGCTATTTAATTAAGATTTTGTAGTAGTAATAATTAGTAATCACAGGTGTAGATGTGATTCACTTACAGTAAAAGCAGTCGCTAACTACCCACCATGATTATCATGGCCTGTACCATGTGTACTAGGGATAATATAAAAAATGGTAGTGATAAAAAATGTGTCTCAATACCATAACATTCTGTTCTTGGGTGATGACAGAAGACGTTCCTTTTTTGTCACATGAATATTATCTTACGGCAATGTTTTGTTGTATTCTAGCCTGAAATTTGTCTTCGACACATCACCAGCTCATACACCTTTTTGGCCAATGTTGTAAACTGAGATATAACACAAACTTAAATCAAACAATTGAAAAATGTTTCCGTAAATGAGTTTCTTTTATTTCAAATACCATCTCAAGCTTTCAGGCATCTCTGCCTTTCTACATGAGAACATGTACAATGAAGAAAACGCCGCCAGATACCAAACTTGTTTGCCAAACAAAAAATTTGGTATCAGGCGGCGTTTTATTCATTGTATTACAATTGACAATTAAAAATAGTTTATAATACAATATAATATAATGCGGCCTGTGATTGTAAAACGACATTTGAAATTATCCTGCATGAGTTTCTTTTCAACGAAAATTCCAAATTTATTTCAAGGAGAAATAACGATTATTTGGGATGAGGTATGAAAGGGTGAATTGTGAAGAGTAATCAAAATACCTGATGTATGATGAATGATAATGATCATACCTCATCCAAAAGGTTAGAAATAATCGTTATTTCTCCTTGAAATAAATTTTGATTTTTCGTTGAAAAGAAACACATGCGGGATAGTATTTCAAATGTCGTTTTATAAAAACAGTTTATTTACATCTAGTCAACAGTAGGAAGAAGGTTTACAGCCATTTTTAAAATAGGGAGAAATATATACAACAGACGGAGGGACGTCTGGATTTCATCAGGAGCTTAAAGCCGTCTTGAGTTCGGACAGGCCGTTGCGGATTATGAAATCCATGTCATTTTATTCATGTGTTCTCCTGTGGAAGGGCAGAGATGCCCAAAAGCTTAAGACAGTTTTAATAAAATTAATTAATTTACCTGTTTTAATTGTTTAATTAATATCCAGGAGAGATTTTAAATTAATTAAATCACTTAAGTATGAAGAAAATAAACAAAGAAATCGGTATTCCATACTTACTTTGACTATGTACTTTATAATACAATATAAAGCGGCTTATGATTGTAGAACGACATTTGAAAATTATCCCGCATGTAGTTTTATTTTTTCGTTTATCATTATTCTTCACAATTCATCCTTTCATACTTCAACACAACAACTTCAAAAGCTTTATTAAGACCCTTTAGTCTTATACAGATTCTCCAAGCAGAAATATAGTACACATGCAGGGAAAACAGTGATAGAACTTAATGGTAAGATAAAATTTATATACAGAGAAAATTATATAAAGACAATCAAGCTAATAGATTAATCTGGGCAAATTGGAGGCAAAGAAAGTTGCTATACATGGATTTACCACGTCGTGTTAGGTCTTGTGGAGTTATTTGGTAGCAGCTCTGAAACTTCTTAGCTATGTAGAACTTTTCCTAGTCATCAATCCTTTCATACTTCATACCTAAGGTTGGAAATAGTCGTTATTTCTCCTTAAAATAAATTTCGATTTTTTTTGGTTCAAAAGAAACACAAGCGGGATAATTTTCAAATGTCTTTCTACTATGTACTTTGTTTATATCACTCTTATGTCTTATATATGTATCATAAATTTGCAGGAGGATGGTATTCATGTACCAAAAGAGGTACATATCGCTATAAAATACATTAAAACAATGTCTTTTGGTTCAATACCTCATTACAGAACATTATGGTAGTAATAGGGAGTCGGTGGAAGAATGGTCTAAACCAGCCCTGGCCAACCTAAATGACGCCACGGGCCGCACGGAATCGTAAACAAGGTCTAAAAACTTTAACTATATCAAAATTTTAACTTTAAAATGTATTTTTAAAAATACTTAATACGTCCTTGATGCTTAATGTTTTTATTTATTATTTTTCGGCTGCTTTTTTAAAATAAAAATAATAATAACAATTTAAAATAAAAAATATTTCTCTCTTAATTACCATTATTCCTAACTTTTTTCTTCCTTTTTATGGAATCAAATATGTATTTTAAAAATTGTGGGACATATTTCAAATAAAAAAAATATTATAATTATTTCAATATATTTTCTGTTTTTGAATATACAGACGAGAAATGAAAGTTACGCTACGACCCGGGATCGAATCCCGCATTGGGCACTTTTTATAAATAAAAAAATACTCTAATAGCCCCCGATTCTTGAAAAGTCCAACCTAGCCAGCGAGCGAAAGTAATCAAACGTGGCTCTGGCACATTTGTAAGTGCAAAATTCGAACTGCTTTTTACAGGTGTAGATGTGATGCACTTACAATAAAAGCAGTCTCTAACTACGCATCATGATTTTCATCGTCTGTACCACGTGTACTAGGGATAATATTTTTTAAAATGGTAGTGATAAAGAACGTTCTTTTCTGGAGTGATGAACCAAAATTCATTTTTTAATAGAAGACGTGCCTTTTTTTTGTTTACATGAATATCATCTGTTGGCTTCCGTAGGCGTTTCTTACTGGGAAAAAGAAAGAGAGGATCCAATAAAATAATTTAGTAGTGTTTATTAGAACAAAATCATAATAGTCAACAACACATATAACAGAGAGTACCGTCGTCTTCCGGGTATTCCTTCTACTGGGGAGCTCGGATTCTATATTCTGTGCGTTTATAATCTGTTTATCTGTGGCTCTCTGGTCGGGATGGCGCCTACATTCGGCCATTCCTGGATTTCAGTCGTCCTCGATTGAACCTTGCGTTGCAGGAACGTCGTGGGTTGCGTCGGGGGGTATCTTCTACTTCTGGCTCCTCGTCCGGACTTTCTTCTGTAGCTGAGTCATCTTCTTCACTGTGCCAAGACTTCAGTTGACTGATATGGGCCGTTGTCGTGTAGAACCGTCCACTGGTTCTTTCGCATAACTGAGTCACTCTATACGTGTCGCTTGGCAGAACCTCGGTAATTATCAAAGGTCCTCGATATTTGGGTTGTGCCTTGGTTGGTTCACCCGTCATTTTGGGTACATGCCTCATCACTACAATTTCTCCTACTTCGAATTGGATTGTACGGCACCTCTTCTTATCGTAGTAGGTCTTCATAATTTCTTGTTTGTTCTCAATTTGGGATCTCACACTCTCTTGAATTCTATCCGGCTCGGTCCATGGGTCCACGTCTTCGTCGGCTAATCTTCTAAGTATCCCATCGTGGAATCGAGGGGAATAGCCGTGGAGTGTTTCGAACGGTGTTTTATTCGTCGTCTTGTTCACCGCATTGTTCAGGTCTCGCTCTACCTCCTTGATCTTCAGGTCCCAATCCTTCCGTCGCGGATCCTCGATACTGGTTGCTATAGTGGACAATACTGTTCGGTTCACTCTTTCGACCATCCCGTTCCCTTGCGGATGTTTCGTAGAGTTCAGAGTATGATGTATTCCATTTCCTCGACAGAATTCTTCAAATTGCCTTGAGGTAAAACATGACCCTCTGTCGCTGATGATCTTGTCGGGTAGTCCGAAATCATTCACAAAACTTTTCATTACCTTCAGGACGTTCTGCGTCGATGTATTCCTTACAGGGCTTAATCGGACAAATCTTGTCAGATTATCGACAATCACTAAAAGTTCCTGGTTACCTTTTGTACTTCTCACGAAGGGGCCTACGTGGTCCATGTGTACGATGGAAAACGGTCTCTTGCCTGACTTAATGGGATGTAGGAAGCCTTGTTGTTTTCCACCGGGAACTTTGTTAAATAGACACTCGAGACACATAGCCACATGGCGTCGAACGTACCTCTTCATTGAAGGAAACCAGTACAATTCCTTAATTTTGTTGACAGTCCTATCAGTCGCAAAATGTCCCATTAGATCATGGAATTTGACAACTAAGCTTTTCCTCATACTTTTGGGTATAACATACAGGGCTCGTTCCTCTTCTCCATTTTTCACCATGCGGAAAAGTCTGCCTCCTTTGTAGCTGTAGTCGTTAATTCTATTTTGTTCTCCTACTGTCCTATCACACGGGTCCTTTCGAAAGATCTGGATCAGGTCTCTCAATTCAGGGTCGGAATGCTGAATCATCAAGATTTGTTCTTCCAGTGTGATTGTGAGGCACACTTCAAGGTTTTTCTCCACGATTTCCTCCATCGTGTCTCTAGGGTCGTCGACTGGAGCTCTACTCATTCCGTCTACGTGGGCCATCTTCTCCCTGGTTTATGTCGAATTTCGAAATCGTATTCCTGAATCAGATTGTACCATCGCGCTATCTGAGGATTTGTAGTCTTCTTCGCGTTCATGTAGACCAGTGCTTGGCAATCTGTAACCACTGTAAACTTGATTCCTACGAGGAACTGATGTAGTCGATCCAAGGTCCACACTATCGCCATCAGCTCCAATTTGCTTGAGTGGTACATCTTCTCGGCCTCTGTTGTCTTCTTGCTCACACAGTAGACCAAGCGCCATTTGCCGTCTTCGTCCATCTGTAGCACCATTCCTGCTAATCCCTCAGCACTCGCGTCGCAATGTACTTCTGTCTTGAGTTCAGGGTTGTAATGAGCTAGTACCGGATATTCGACCAGATCCTTTCGTAGTCCTCCAAATGACCTTCGCTGTTCTTCCTTCCATTCAAATTGTGAACCTTTCTTCGTAAGTCTGCTTACTTAGCGGTTCTGCTTTCCTCGCGAAGTCCTTTACAAATCGTCTGAAGAAGTTCGTCAGTCCCAGAAAGCGTCGTATGTCGTGGACATTCTTGGGTTCTGGAAATTCTTCTATCGCTTTGATCTTTCTTGGGCCTGGCTTAAGTCCGCCTGTACTGATGACATACCCTAAGAACTCAACTTCCCTCCTTCCGAACTCACATTTGGAGGGTTTCAGTGTCAACTTCGCTGATCTTATTCTTTCGAGGACTTCCCTCAACCTTTCGATCATCTCCCGCCAATCCTTTGCCGGGATAATCACGTCGTCGAGATAGCAGAATGCCTTCTTGTTCAGCAGTGGACCTAGGACAGTGTGCATCAGTCTTTGGAATTCAGCTGGTGCGTTGGCGAGTCCAAAAATCATCCTTTCGAATTGACCTGTATCATCTGGGGTGATGAATGCTGTCTTTAATTTTGCCTTATCGGTCAGTGGTATCTGCAGATATCCATGCGCCAGATCCAGAGTGGTGAAGAATTTCGCATTCCTTAGGCCTTCCAGAAGGTCGTCTATCCTTGGTAATGGGAACTTGTCCTTAACTGTTTGAATGTTGAGTCTCCTATAATCTACCACCAGACGATGATCTCCAGTTTTCTTCCTCACAAGTAGGACGGGACTAGCGTAGGGTGATCTAGTTTCCGTGACTATTCCATTGTCCTTCCACTCTCTGACAATCTCCCTGATTGCTTCGCGTTCACTTGCAGTCGTCTTATACGGTCTCAGACAGACTGGCTTGCTTCCATCAACCTCCTTAATGTCCATCTTGGTGACATCGGTGCACCCTAATTCCTCCATGCCAAGAGCGAAACAGTCTCTATACTCGTTTACTACATCTAGGATTTCTTGTCTCTCTTTCGAAGTCAGAGAATGATTGACGTTGATGTCCTCAGGCAGTATGGGGCGCTTACGTTTCATTTGGTCTTGTCCTTCCCTCTTCTCTTCATTTTTAGTCTGAAACGAATCCTCTGCGACGTCCAGGTTAACAACAATATCATCAAGGTTCAGTAGTTCAACCCGCCCTACACATTGGTTCTTCCTTACTCTCAACTTGCACTTGCCAGCTGAGATGATGGGTACGGTCGTCTTTCCGTCGACCACTTCCAATAGGGAATCGACACAGGCGTCATCTACTCCTGTGAACAATACATATCCGTCCTTTACCTCGTCTGTGATTGCACTTGTAAAGTTAATGGAGTCGCTCTCCAACTGAACAGTTTCGGTTGCTCTCAGTTCGATGCGACGCGACTTGATTTCCTCTTGCAGATTAGTAAACGGAAATTCGGATGAATAGCCAATATGCAAGTTTTTACCAATTCTGGCGAAGGATACGTAGGGCAGATCTGTCCATGTTCTTCCAATTAATAGGTCATAGGGTTGGGCATCATCGTTGACAATGAATACAGTGATTTCCCTTCCGACGATGCCATCAATCTCCAGGTCGACTGTCGTCTTCCCAACGGTCCTGGCAGCTGGTGCAGTCTGGTTACCGATGCCGTACAGACTAGTCGAGTCTGGTTCGATGTCGACGCTGATCCTCCTTGCGACCGATTCTCTCATTAGACAACTGCTGCTCCCGGTGTCTATCATTGCCTTCACGGTTTCCTTGTTGTCGATCTTGACATCCTTCAAATATACATCTGGCGGGACAGTCTCCAGTCCTTCGACTTCCAGGTTGGCTACTTTTAGTCCTTCTTTGGGTCTTGTGCAATTCCTTTCCTTGTGTCCCGTTTGACCGCATCCTCGGCATGTCAACGTAGTCCTGGGTGCTGGGCAGTCTCTGGCAATGTGTCCAAACTGATTGCAGTTGAAGCACTTCGGTTCTCCCTTGTCGTTTCTGATCGTACGGTTGACCATTCTCCTCAAGGTGTTAGGGTACGTTTCACTGATTTCGTTCCTTGCAGCGTCTTGACCCGAAACATTCGTTCCTTGTTTAGTCTCTTTAACTTCGCTTTGGTTGGGGAATCTCGCAGATTTCTGCTGAAACGACGGTGGTATGAGGTGTTTCGCATTCCAATGCGGAGGGTCCCATCTCGGTGCGAACATTTTCGTACTCGTCCAGTTTATCCGCCAACTCATCTGGGTTGTTTAACTTGGTCCAATCGTCAATGAGATGATTACGCAGCACATTTGGAACTTTTTTCTTTAGCTGGTTAGTGACGGACAAATCCTTTAGGGCGTCGAAATTTTCCACGTTCATTCCTTCGATCCATTCGTTGAAATATCCTCGCAATTCGAAAGCGAAGTCTCTCCAGGAACCCTTTTGAGATCTCTCGTGCTTCTCGAATTTTTGTCTGAATTGTTCGGGGCTCAACTTGTACCGTTTTAGGAGCAACCTTTTCACGAACCTATAATCGCCGCTTTGTTCTTCTGTTTCCCGAGCGATTAATTGAGTCATTTCGTAAGGTAGCAATCCTAGGAGGCTGAACGCCCATTGGTCTTCATCCAATCCTAGTCGCTTTGCCTGTCTTTCGAAAAGAATTAGGTAAAAACTCAAATCATTGTCCTTCGACTCGTACTTGGGCATCAGTTTACGTATCTCGTAATGTGCGTCATTGCTGGTACTTCGAGACGTATCGTTGTTTCCGCGTGTAGTCTGGATGCGCAGCTTCTCAAGCTCGAATTCCATTACCATTTGTTCTTTTCGTTCCCGATCCTCGATTCGTTTCCGATCCTCGATTCGTTCCCGCTCCTCGATTCGTTCCCGATCCTTGATCAGAGTCTCCAACAGTTGTTTTGCGAATTCTTCTTCGTAGGATTGGCTATTCAAAATAAGGTGTTTTAAGTCGACGATCCTGCTCTCTGGCTGTACTACCTCGCCGAGTTCATACGCCAACTTGCTCAAATCGCATTTCCTTACTTTCGCTAAATAAGTCATGTTTTTCAAAAGGAAAAATAAACAAGGCAAAAATTTTTAAAATAAACAAATAAAACTGACTAAACCAGATACGTACTGTTTCAATTATTTCTTTAAACGAAATCAACTTTTCTTTGGTAATTTTGAGACAATACTTTTTTTTTTCTTTTTACCGCGATACTTTGCGATAATACTTTTTATTTGTTTCTTCAATTTACTTTAAAAATACTTTCTTTAGAATACTTTACTTTACTTTAAAATACTTTCTTTAGAATACTGTACTTTACTTTAAAATACTTTCTTTAAAATACTTCACTTTACTTTAAAATACTTTCTTTAAAATACTTCACTTTACTTTAAAATACTTTCTTTAAAATACTTCACTTTACTTTAAAATACTTTCTTTAAAATACTTCACTTTACTTTAAAATACTTTCTTTAAAATACTTCACTTTACTTTAAAATACTTTCTTTAAAATACTTCACTTTACTTTAAAATACTTTCTTTAAAATACTTCACTTTACTTTAAAATACTTTCTTTAAAATACTTCACTTTACTTTAAAATACTTTCTTTAAAATACTTCACTTTACTTTAAAATACTTTCTTTAAAATACTTCACTTTACTTTAAAATACTTTCTTTAAAATACTTCACTTTACTTTAAAATACTTTCTTTAAAATACTTCACTTTACTTTAAAATACTTTCTTATCGAGATGATTTTGCAATAATATTTTACCGAGGTGACTTGTAATAATACTTTTAGGAATAGGTAATTAAATTTCGTACATACCATGCAACTCCTCTTACGTTGATCGGTCACCGCGCCACGTCCTTCTCGTTTCCAAATTATTCCAGTGAATCTTCAATTTTCTTCAGGACTATCCCACTTCTGAATTTCTGTTGGCTTCCGTAGGCGTTTCTTACTGGGAAAAAGAAAGAGAGGATCCAATGAAATAATTTAGTAGTGTTTATTAGAACAAAATCATAATAGTCAACAACACATATAACAGAGAGTACCGTCGTCTTCCGGGTATTCCTTCTACTGGGGAGCTCGGATTCTATATTCTGTGCGTTTATAATCTGTTTATCTGTGGCTCTCTGGTCGGGATGGCGCCTACACATCCTTCCTCAATGTTTTGTTGTATTCTAGCCTGAAAATTGTCTCTGACACATCACCAGATCATAAACCTTTTTGGCCAATTCAACCAATTTCATAACTCTTTTCGTAAGATATTATGAAATCAAAGCCGCCCCTATAACTATGAGAGCCATAGTCTGAACCCATGGTATACTGTTTGTTGGCTTTTAAAAAATATATCAAAACTGGGATTATGGCTCTTTCATTATCACCATCTTCACGTTTTTTTTACGTCTTTCTTTGGCACATATAAATAGGCATACAACGTATTCTCTTGATGTTTTAAATAAAAGATATCTATTATAAGCATTAGGAGAAATTCAGTTCTGACTTGGTATGGATTCCAAAAATTTTTAACTCTGCTTTTTTAACAAATTGAAAATTCAACTTACAATGAACCTTCAAATCTTGACTGCTCTGAACTTTTAAAACTCAAACCTGGCTTGTTTTCGACCTCAAATATTAAACTTTCTATTTTTATTAAGAGTTTCAAAATCAAAGCTTTAAAGAGAAAGAGAGAATACAACAACAATATAATCACCATTCATATATATATATTCAAGTTTTGCAAAGTAAAAAAAAGTGCTTTTATCATTTTTGTTTCGATTTTGAAAGTAAGAATTTCAGATGTTATTTTTAACTAACAAATACGTGAATAATCTTATTTAGCATTGAAACTTGCTGCATATTGTATCAGCCAAATATGGGAATTTGACCCTATACATTTCAACTACACATCAACATAAAGAGACTCTGCTCGGCAGCCGAAATGAGATTCCAGGTTGCAACCCTGAACACCGGCGGTACCTGCCCACCTGGCGACACCAATGAAGCTTTGTATAGATTTCATTGTGTATATACATCCTTGTCTTTTTCATATTTATTTTAGTTTTCATTTATCATTATAATTTTTTTATGAATGAAGTAATAAAAGTAGTTTCAATCTCAACACAAAGATAGAGAGAGAGTTTGAAATTTAAAATTTATTTTTAAAATTATTTATCAACCGGATCTTAGTAAAAAATATGGCTAGATTCAAGTTAGTTAGAAATTCTCTACAGCTTGAACTCAATTCGAAACAGAATAATATCAATGTGAAAAAAAATAATACAAAAGTAAAATGTACTGGGGGAATCAGGTGGATAAATCAATGCCTTTTTCTTAAGGATAATATCAAATTAGTGTCATTAGTCCGAAATATTTAAAATAGATTTGACTTCGATCTTAAAAGTCCCATTTATTTTTCATTGCTGTTAATTTTTTTTATCTACTTATATAATTGCCTTATTCTGTCTGTGTGAAGTTCACGGATAGATTTTGGTCAGAATGGATAAAATAAAAAAAAGTGTCAAGGGATGGGAATCGAACCCACGACCTTCCGCTTACCGGGCAGATGCCATGACCACTAGGCTACCCTGGACATATTTTTCCGTTCATAAAGTTAATATATGATGCCAATATATATATAATAATTGTATAAACGAATGCAAGGCAAAATCACCGCGAATGTTTCTTTTTTTAAGGCAATTTCTTTTTAAGGCAATTATCGTTTTGCACAATTACTTAATCTTTTAAAATAAATAACAATACTTAAATGAAAATATGTTTCTTTAAATAAATATAATATAAATATTTATATAATAACTGCTCTAATTTGAAATATTTGGTAGGTTTTATTTATTTATATATTTTCATTTTTATATATAACTGATCTAATTCGCCGTTTAAAATAACTGCTCTTGAAATATTTGGTATGTTTTATTTATTTATATATTTTCATTTTTTGATATAACTGATCTAATTCGCCGTTTAAAATAACTGCTCTAATTCGAAATATTTGGTATGTTTTATTTGTGTTCACTTTATTTCTATTTATTTGAAGTATTATAATTTCCATGTTTCAAAAACCTATTTCAAAAAGGTCGTTAGAAATATGTAATGCCTGAAATAGCTTTGCATGCGAATATTTATGATGCCAAGCGTAGCTTAATGGTTAGGTGTGCGGCTTCGTATTTCCACAACCTTGGTTCGAAACTTAGCCTGGGTGTTTTTTTTTATATTATTGAAGCAAAATTTTTTTACAGTACCAAGATTTCCATACATAGGTAAAAAAAGTACGAGGAAAACGATAGGCTATTTTAAATTATATATAAATTAAATATTAAAAATATATATTCAAATTATTCTACTTAGCTCACGAACAGCGCCCTCTATCAAGGTTATAAATACGTTTAAAATCGATATCTTCTCAAAATTTTATTAATAATAGTGTTCGCTTAATAATTAGAATACTTGATCTAAATCGAGATATTTATAGACGCTCGCTCGATTTGAAGATTTACACATGTTATGATGTACTAGAGCGCCATCTGTTATCAAATTATAAAACTATTTTAGTGGCGCATTATTCTTTTTAAATTTTTCATCGCAGTAAGGACAGTAGAAATAGTTTTATTTTAAAAAGAATAATACGCCACTAAATAGTTTTATAATTTACACATGTGTATATCGTAACTAATCTGACTGTAAAGTTTGGAGCGGGACGTTTCACAAGAGTGACATCCACGGCGCCAAATTTATAATTGTAACGAATAGTGTTTGAATAAAACATTTAATCAGGTAAACCCGGGCGTTGCCCGGGTCATTCGTCTAGTATATAATAATAAAATATCATTGAATATGAATTGCACACACACACACACACACATAAAAAGTGCTTTTTTAATATTAATATTTGAAGAAATTGATAATATTATTAAGAATAAACTGTTTTTAACCATATATATATATAAGTATAAATTAACCCCTAAAAAATAAGAGACTGTCAATCTTTTTATTTTTTCAAGAATATATATAGGTTTTTAACTTTTAATTAGACAATTTTAATTTATATTTAGACATTTTTAATTTTAATTTAGACACTTTTATCTTTATTTAGACATTTTCAATTTAGACATTTTTCATTTCAATTTAGACTTTTTATAGAAAAGTCCATGTGTCTAAATTGAAATGAAAAATGTCTAAATTAAAATTGAAAATGTCTAAATAAAAATGAAAAGTGTCTAAATTAAAATGAAAAATGTCTAAATATAAATTAAAATTGTCTAATTAAAAGTTAAAACCCTTTATATCATATATGGGTAATTTTAATCGCCCTAAAATATACATATACTACACATACTTTAAATGTATTATTTAATAAGATAATAATATTTAATCGTAAAAAAATAAACCTTTTATTTAACTTTGAAAATAAATATAAGGGAATAATATCTATTACGAAAACTTTCACTTTTGTACTATTTTTTTCACAATAATATCTTTGTTCTAAAAGAGAGAGTTCGAAAATATTTTTCTTTTGTAAAAAAATAAAGTGTATATTATTTCTTCTGGTATAATATCACACCTTCCTAATATAACCTACTGCAAAAATCATCAAACGATGTATATTTACCAGCAGCTATTAATTAAAGCTTGTTTCCCATTTTTTATTTCGCTTATTATCACAAGCAATTTAATCGCCATCAACCATGTCCCTTTGTATATTTATCTACCAAATATTAAACAATATTGTACAATAGGTCTATATTTGTACGCTCTAGGAACCTAGGCCAATTTTTTCTTTATATCTCTATATTTTTACGAAGTAAAAAAAGCTTATTTCATTACTGTGACGTTTGTTCGCCTACACACACTCAACTCTTAATTAAGCAAATAATTTTTTAAATTATTTAACGTAAAAAAAAATTAATCAGGATAATTTAGATAATTTAGCGAATAGTATATTACTAATATATTTTATATTATATTTATATTTTATATTATAATATAATAATTTATTACTAAAATATTCAAGTAAAATCTAAAATAATTTTATCTTATAATTTGCTTGAATATTTAATTGTTTTGCCGTTTTTTGTTAATATTTTTCTAGAAAAATATTATTTATTAATAGATGGAATTATATTCAGGCCGCGAACTATCTATGGTTCCAAAAAGAAATTAAATGATTTGACTTTAATAATCGTATGCAAAATAAATGTACCTAGTTGATGATGTTTTTTACAATGCACATGTATAATTTGTAATATTTGTAGATAATACTATATTCCATAGGTCATTATTACCACCAAAACATTTTTTTTTTCAGATTTAATGCAAACTTTCTTTACAACTTTTTATCATGTGTAACAAAGCTCTCTTTTAAATTTTAATATAGATATAATCGCTTTTAAATAAAAAATAATGTCGAAAAAATGTAAAACAAGAACAAATGTTTATAATTTTTTCAGATATGAAAAATCACTGTTTTGTTTTAAAAACTTTAAACTCTTTTTAATATTATAATTATAAAATTGCATACTAGTTGCAAAAAATGTATACATTATATTTAATAGATTTACTCTAAATAATTAAAAAATAAAATTTTGTTTTAATTCTCTTAAGATTTTATTAAATTGTTTCTCTTTAAATAACTTTACAAAAGACTCTTTATATTTTTATAAATTAAATAATAAAAAGGCATATATTGGATTTAATAAAATATTTATTTTGCCAATATTTCGGCTGGTATACAGTGTATACAAAAATATAATGCCTCGATAAAGGTTGGCGTTCAGCCAACCGAAATATTGCCAAAATAAATCTTTTATTAAATCCAATATATGCCTTTTTATTATCTAATTAATTAAATATGGATTGCTCTATTTTCAAACGATTCTTATGTATAGATATAACGCACGCTAATACATTACATTTATTATAAACATATACTATTTATATGAAATACCAATTATTGCTCATTTTTTATGTTTTTATTCAGTGTGTATATAAATGAAAAGTTTTAACACATATCTCTATGAAAATAAAATCAATAAATATATATTACCATATCAAAATTAATACCAAAGCTATCACGATCCAAATATAACGCGTTTTTGTTCGCATTATTCAAAATCATTTAAAATATAAATTTACTTATGTAGTTTGAAAACAATTTTTAGAGTTATATATTGATGTTGCCAAATTGTTCACAATTTTTAAATTGAAAAAAATAGCATTTTTATTTATAATTTCAAATGATTGAATAATTTCATAAAATTGTTTATATATTGTACAAAGGGGGATCAATAAATAAGGTGAATTATCTTATTTCTTAAAAATTAAAAAGAAAAAATAATTTAAACCACAGAATATTAAAATATAACATCGAGAGACTATTTAAGGTGTTCTGTTCTTTTTTACCACGCGCGGCGCGAGACTTATAAATAAACTAAAATGGAAGCTCCCCTGAAGGATTGCACCACGCTTGAACAACGTGCAGTTATTCGTTTCTTGAATGCGGAAGGTATTCAAACATCTCAAATATGCCAAAGAATGAAAATTATCTATGGTGAGTCTTGTTTGTCTAAAAAAACATTTATAAATGGGTTAACTAGTTCAAAAATGAACGAATTACATGTTCCTCAGGTCTCAATGTTCGGCCGGTAAAGTTTTGTTAACAATTTTTTGGGATGTTGATGGACCAATCTGTCTTGATTTTTTATCTTCAAGGCAACGTATGAACAGCGACCTTTATTGTGACATTCTTGTAAATAAGCTAAAGCCCGGTATAAGAAACAAAAGAAGAGGGAAGCTTAGTAAAGGTGTTCTCTTCATTCATGATAATGCAAGGCCGCATACATCATGTAAAACTGTATCTACAATCATTAAATTAGGTTTTGAAGTTTTAGAACATCCTGCATATAGTCCAGACCTAGCCCCTCTGATTATTTCTTTTTTGGACTACTAAAGAAGGAGTTAAAGGGAAAGCGATTTGACTCGGATGAAGATGTCCAGAAAGTGGTGCAAGATTTTTTCACACGCTTCCTAAGAGTGCCTATAAAGAGGGTATTTACAAGTTGCCAGAACGATGGAGACGATGTATAGAAAGCCAAGGTGATTATTTTGAATAAATAAAGTCCTAATTTCTAATATCGTTCTTATTTTTTAAATAAATTATAATTCACCTTATTTATTGATCCCACCTTGTATTTTATATGATTAATCATTGAAATATATAAAATTTGAAATATATAGCCTTCGAGATTAAAGTTTTTATTATCATCCTTAGTACATGTGTGGTACAGGCCATGATAATCATGGTGGGTAGTTAGTGACAGATTTTACTGTAAGTACGCTACATGTCTACATATGTAGAAAGCAGTTTGACTTTTTACCTTATAATTGTACCGAAGCCCCGTTTGATTACTTACACTCACTAGTGATGTTATATTATCCTTAGTACACATGGTACAGGCCATGATAATCATGGTGGGTTGTTAGTGACAGATTTTACTGTAAGTTCGCCACATGTCTACATATGTAGAAAGCAGTTTGACTTTTTACCTTATAATTGTACCGAAGTCCCGTTTGGTTACTTACACTCACTAGTGTTGTTATATTATCCTTAGTACACATGGTACAGGCCATGATAATCATGGTGGGTTGTTAGTGACAGATTTTACTATAAGTTCGCCACATGTCTACATATGTAGAAAGCAGTTTGACTTTTTGCCTTATAATTGTACCGAAGTCCCGTTTGGTTACTTACACTCACTAGTGTTGTTATATTATCCTTAGTACACATGGTACAGGCCATGATAATCATGGTGGGTAGTTAGTGACAGATTTTACTGTAAGTACGCCACATGTCTACACTCGGCCGTGCGGCCACGCGTCGCGCGAGCTCCGGGATTTTCGCCTCTGGCGAGCTGTGATATGTCTCTAGACATGCCAAATTCGGCATCACCAGGGAGCCCAGGATCTGCTGAACAAATGCCTGGAAGGCCCAGCATCCAATCTCCAACTGGTGGGAAGATATCAAAGAAAAACGAATATCAGAAAGTCATCTCTAAAGAAAACTCAGAACATCAAGAGTATGTAAATCCGCCGGCAGGCGTTAGAGATGCAAATCTGGCCGCCGCACGTGATGACGTCACGGCGCCGCTGACTGCTGCCTCGTGCAGCGCCACAATAGCCAATCCGGCCTCACTTAGCTGGGGTGATTCCGAGATGGCAGAAATGGACGCCAACGACGGTTATACCACCGTTAGAACCAAGAAAAGGCGCCGCGACTCGCCGAGTTCTCCTGCAGCGACTGCACCTTCCTCTGGCACCAGAGGCGCAGGGGCCACTCGCCGGCCGCGATCGTCCACTGGTTGGGCACCGCGGGCGGAGGAGGTCAGGACTACAAGGGCGCATATCTCGGAGGCCAGGGCGCGGCAGGCGTCCTCAACAGAAGACCACTGCGTCTATATAGAGCGCAGCCCTGAACTGGAGCCCTACCACTACATGAGGGCCCTTGATAGAATGCTCGGAGGGACCAGGGAGGTCTTCCAGATGACCAAGATGAACGGTCACTTCCTGGTGGGACTGGCCAACAGAGGCCTGGCCGAGCGCCTCGTCAACGAGGGCCTCGAGATGGAGGGAACTCTCCACAGGGCCTTCCCGTTCCGCAAGAGAGCGGAGAGAATTACGGTGGGCAACCTCCCCTTCTTCGTGGGGGATGCAGCCGTCATCAGCGCCCTTTCACCTTTCGGGCGAGTAACATCTATCGCCCCCAAGCTGATGAAAGCTGTCCCGTACATCTATAAAGACGGCCGCCGAGAGGCGTTCATCATCCTCCGCGAAGGAATGACCATCGAGAGGCTGCCCACCCGCCTCGACATTTCGATCAAGGGCGAGGCCTGGCCGGCGTACCTGTCCTCTGGGATCAGGTGCTCCAGGTGCCGTGGCCAAGGACATCGCAGGGCCAACTGCCCCCTGCTCGCAGGGCGAACCACCGAACCTGGACAGGCCACACCCACCTCTCCCACCAGAGTCCCACCAGCGACTGCGCCTAGGCTGCCTCAACAACCATCTGCCCAGCCTCCACCTCCGGCATCCCCCAGCCCAACCATGGAGGTCTCCGACGTGCCTCCCACAAGCCGAGCTACGCTCCATCCACCTGCAGCACTCCGGCAATCACCACCAGCGCCATCGGCCTTACCTGCGGAGGATGCGCCTCCTGCCCCTCCACCAGTGACCCCTGCTCCGTCCCTGCGAACACCTAGGAGTCGCCAGCCTGCGGCCCCAACACCGGCCGTGGAGATGTCCAACGTGGAGGAGACCTCTGCGTCCTCCACGTCAACAGCAAAGAACGCAACGAGAATCGACCTCGATGCGTTCATCGAGAGGCACCCCAGCGTGTCCTTCGCTGAGACGGACGCCCTTGGTCTTGGGCGGGAGGAGGTCCTGGACCTCCTCTCCTCGAGGACCAAAGCGCAGAGGAATGGACCCCTCCTGCCGCCTCCGCAGTGCGAAGCCCTCGCCGGAATTATCAGGCAAATCTTAGATCTGAGGCCCGGAGCAGCCAGCAATCTTTACAAAGTCCTCGGACAGGTAAAAGCTGAGCTGAGGACAACACCAGCCGCAGTGCCTACACCTCCACCGCCTGCGCCTCGGCCCGCTGAGCCAATGCCGC
>CP092863.1:135793995-135865753 GCA_030710605.1 Cordylochernes scorpioides
GTAAAAAATGGCAGCAGATATATGTTATATAAAAGAATCCTATCAATGATACCTCATAACACCTACCATATTTAAGATCGGAAGCAGACGCCATCTGAAACCAACACAATTCACGTTAACACTACTCAATTAAATGAACACAATAAAAAGAAAAACAATATTAAAAACAAAGAAAGGCATATCCTGACCACAAGCACATGTTATTTTTAGATGGCAGAGCGCCATCTAGTGGAACAGAAATCAACTAAACATTGATTTAAACTGTTCCCTGATATTTGGCTAACCCATTTTCTTGATAAATCAAGAAAAGCCATCCATCGAAAAGCACATGTGCTCCTGGTCAGGATATGTCTTCTTTATTTTTAATATCATCACCTGACCATTTTTTTTCTATATTTTTTTCACGTATATTTGAGAAGGTTTTACACGAAAGCTCCCAAGATATTTATTACTTTAAAAAACTTGCAGTAAGTCACTTATTTAATGTTGTATCAACATAATATGTATATTGTAAAATAAATGAAGCTTCCAGGGTTATGTTTCTTGTGTAATCTTTTATTTTCAAGCTTTCTAACTTGTCAGTCCTTTAACAGGATTATCACGTTAACAACTTGATAATAAATACAATTTGCATATACATATTAATATATACATATTTTAAATACTTATTATATATTGAGATGAAAATATATTACATTATTTCTGTTTGTAAAACAAAATTTTGAAAATCAAATATATATTCTCCGCCCCTGGACACTTTTATTTTTCCGTTCGCCATTACTCTTCATATTTTCACCCTTTCATACTTCATCTAAAAAAGTTAGAAATAGTAAATATTTCTCTTTGAAATAAATATTGATTTTTCACAGAAAAGAAACTTATGCGGTGAAACTTTAAGTGTTGTTTATATATATATATATATATTAAAAATAAAGAAGGCATCTCCTGACCACGAGCACATGTGCTTTACAGAAAGCAGAGCGCCATCTGCCTTCTGTAAAGCACATGTGCTCGTGGTCAGGAGATGCCTTCTTTATTTTTAATATCAACACCTGACCCACTTATCTTTTATTTTTTTCTATTGTTTTTTCATATATATATATCCCGGGACTGCCAAAACGTCAAACTCTTGTTTATTTGATTTTTTCTCTCTCCTTCCCTCTCTTTTATAATGATTAAAGAAAGCTCTTCAGAATAAATTGATATCGAATTGAAGGTATAATGTCAGTATAGCAAGCTATTGCTAAACTATAATACAAGGATCACTCCAAACGTTTTTGCGATCAATATTAAATAATTAAAATATAAAAAAATAAATTACTCCATTAAAATCTACATGTATTTTTTACCTAACATAAATATTTTCATAGAATAGTAAAAACAATGATTCAATGAGGGCGCGACTTTGTTCACAGTGGCAGCGGTAATTTCTAAACATTGAATGAGAAACAATGGAGTTGACTAGAGAAAGTTTACGCGCTATGATCTTTTATGATTATAAAAGTAATTTAACTTCTAAATAATTCCCTGAAAGATTGATGAAAGCTTTAGGAGATATAGCTCCTTCTATTAGAACAGTTTTTAATTGGTTTAATGGATTTATATTTGGAAAAACCAACTTTGAAAATGAACCTCGTTCAGGTCGACCACCAACAGCAGTGACTCAAGAAAAAATTGAATTGGTAAGATTTTTACTTAGAGAAGATCGAAGAATTACGTATCAGCAGTTAGAGAAAAGTGTGGGCATTGGATCGGCAGCAATCAACACCATCATTAATGATCATTTAAAATACAGAAAACTTGTTAGTAGATGGGCACCTCACAGCTTGACTGAAGACCAAAAACTTAGTCGCGTTAAATGATGTAATTTCATGTTGAAAAAATTTGATGAAGGCAAATCAAAGGCTGTTTTTAATATTATTACAGATGACGAAACTTGGATTTACAATTTTGATCCAGAAACAAAACGACAATCTACTCTTTGGTGCTCCTCAAATATACAGACATATAACTATAATATACGATAGAAAATTGGCATAAGAGAAAAAAATGAAAAAGATAGTTAAAAAAAAAGTAAATAAACATTATTTTTAAGGTATCAAAAATGTTTTGTAACAACCTTTTGCGATATATAACAAGTTAACGCGAACTTAAGAAAAAAGTACCTTATTCGGGATTCGAACCTGGAATGTTTTTGTCGAAATTCGACAGCTTATACCACTACTCCATCGAGCCCTAGAGAAAATTTATATATGGAAGTATATAAAAGAAATGGAAGTTTGAAGGACATGTACTCCTCTCATTAGAGGAACATATTGTAACATCTGTATTGTTGTTTTAATGAAAATGTACCTATTTTTATCTTTTATATCAATATAAAATAAATGTATGAATAAATAAATTAATCTAGCATATACTATACTTTTATTATAGCAAAGTAATGGTGCTGACATCTATCGCCCAAATGTGTAATTATTTTTAAAAGCACATATTTATAGAAAGTTTATTAGTTTAAAAATAATTATCACAATTAAAAATATTTATATATTATTTTCAAAAATATATTTACTCAATAAATTATTATGAATAGATATCAAGCGATTTTTAATAGTATATTATGCGTTATTTTAAAAATACGATTATTCATATAAATCGAATATATTTTTATAAAAAGAGGTTTAAAATATATAAAATAATTTTATAAATATTATTTTATAAAATACATATATATAAATAATTAATATATATTAATTAAATTAGTTATAAAGAGATGTGTTAAAGTGGAAAGGGTGGCGACATCTATCGATCAAAAAGTGAATTACTTACGTTCTGCAGGAGGATGGCCAGACACAGCAGCGGGGCGGCCGCTCGGTGGCCCATGCCGTAGACGACTGAGGGAACTGGGGCGGAGGATAAAGCCCCTTCCCTAGGGCGGAACTGACGTCACAGGACATCCGGGCCCTACACACAAAGCTACGGATGTCCCGTCACCTGTTTACTGCTCGCCCGCCCTTGTCCCCACTTTTTTTTTTTTTTTTCTTTTCATACAGGGAGGTTTGGCAACACGGTTTCCGGAAAATTTCGCTGTAAACAATATCTGGCTATTCATTTCTATCATATATATGTGATGTTTCCTGTCGTGGCTGTGATGATCCTGTCGATTCACTGTAATGTGCAGTCGTGAAGGTGATTGTTGTGCAGTCGTGCTGGTGATGGTGGTGGTAAAGCACACAGAGACGAATCAAAGAAGAATCCAAGGCATCGGGGAGAGAACGTAACAACCTTGCGGCCAACCACTAACTGACCTAATAGACTAACGCTGTCCAACTCCAACTAACTCCGAGAAAAAAAAGACGCCACATGGCGGGCTGTCCCGGGACTTGCAGAACAAAAAAAACCAAATTCCAGACATCCACTTGACTTTTCTCCCCGGGCCATCTGCTGACCTTTGTCCTGGGGCTCGCAGCTGGGAGTTCCCCCGACCATGTCGATATCTTGCTCGATATCTTGCTTCACCTAAGTCCTTCATTCTATGTACAAAGTAAAAGAACGGTAAAATAGTTTTAACATTTTTGGTCTCTATAGTGACCTTGGTTGTTACGCTCTCTGGATGCCCTTGTATTTATTTAAACACACCAAATCGATACATACAAAGTTAATGGTTTAACAGAGGATTGGTTTACAATGATTGAAAGTTAACATAGAGTAGGGGGGGTAAGAAGGGGGGGGGAGTATATACACAGGTGTTTTATCATTAAATTACCACAGATGGGCCCCCTGCGTTAAAGAATTTAAAAAGGGGCAGCCTGAATTAAATTCTGATAGATGGGAAGTAATTTTTGGGGAAAATTAATTGGGTAACAAACGAAGCTATCTACAGGGTGGTAAGAAGTTGCGGTTGACAAGTTGACAGAATGGAAAGATGACGTATGAATTATTAACAAAAAAATTACAACATGGTGATTAAATTGGTTGAAAGCAGGATCAGCTTGAGAACATGGGTTTGCAAGGCGTTTTGCTAGGACGTCTTGGAACTAGTTAACAAGGGATCAAAAAAAACTATTGTTCTCCACTTAGCGGTCTTGGGGTGAGAGAAAAAAATTTAAAATAGCGCGATGGTGAGTGAGTGAGAAGAAAAAAAAAAAAAAAATGCCTGCAGAGTATTCAAGCTTGGTGTATGGACACACTACATCAAGGGAATTTCTGCAAGTAAAAAAAATTAACATATAAAACATGAAAAAAAACATCACATTGAGAAAAAACTGACAAAGGCATGGGTCGCGCTGGTGGTGAAAAGAGCCGCTAAGATGGTAAGGTTTGGTGAAAGGGAAGGTAATTTCGTGGTTGTTGAGAGAAAACAATTGCAAAAGTTGAGAGGTGTGAAAAAAGGAAAGGTGAAACAAAATTAAAACATATGATGCTATTTACAAAATTGGGATAATGGTACTCGTCTCGAGTACTTGGGTGAGAGAAAGAAAACACAAAGGAAAAACATTGATTAAAATTTGTAAACAAGTCCACTTTAGGCTTTAAAGGTCGCTTGTAAAGATGTTGCAGTGGTAACATAGGGTGAGAAAGAAAATGTGTGGGAACATAGGTTGACAAATGAATTAATGTGCAGCACTGCGACAAGACATTGATTTAAAAGGAGATAGTTTTGGGGTAGTATGGTACAACATGTGGGGTACAAAAACAAAGGTTGGGATGAGTTATCTGTGATGTAAGGGAAATAGTTGTCAGGACTTAGGTGGTGGGGCAGTTCTAAATAGACGTTGGACGGTTTCTCCTATCAAAATCCAGATAATGGTAAGCAGTTGGAAAATGGCTTCTTGTAGTTGAAAAAGTCTATCAGTTTCTTGTGCGTATATTCCTAGGTAGATAGGCGTGATTAGCGAGACGGTGGGAGAAGGGCATTGTTAGCGTGTAAATTAGGAGAATTAAGTGGAAAATCAAAAATGTTTTCATATTGTATCCTATATGTTTAATGAGAGAGATTAGTTGTGGGTTGAGCCATTGATGTTGGAGGGTTGATGTCGTGATTTGGGACGGGGTTGGTTCATGATTGATTTGTAGATGGGGAACTGGGGAAAAAATTGTTACTTGAAGTCGGTTCTATTTGGATTAGGGTAAAAAGATTTGGGATTAGAGGTGGAAGAGGTTGGTTGCTGGATGGTTTGATCGGGAGTTGGTATTCTTGGAACAAGTCCGGTGAGAGATGTCGGAACGGAAATGAGTTATTGTCTTTGGGTTGAACAAAATGTGCCTGCATGATGGGGGGTGTGCTATATGAGGTACGCTTTCTGTGTATGGCCTAAGTTTGTTTGACATGTATTGTGTCGTGTTCCTTGTTGAGCGGTTGATTTGGTCTATTAATCTTTACCACATTGGGAGAAATAACTTCTAAAATTGTGTAGGGACCTGTGAAATAAGGGGTAAGCTTTCCAGTGTTAGGATGGTGGTACACTTTCACAAGAACGAGGTCTCCAATTTCGAAGTTAGGTGTTTTGTGATTAAGATCAAATTTTTGTTTATCCTTGTCGTGTTTAAGTTGTGTGCGTTGGTAGGCTTGTTGTCTGGCAATGTCAATAGGGGGGTATGGGTTAATGTGGTTAGAAAGTTCTGTGGGTATAATGCCGAAAAGTAAATAGGATGGGGGAAAGCCTGTCACTGAGTGAGGGGTGTTATTATAAACTTGTGTAACCTTGTTAACGAGCTTTGTCCATGAGGTTTTTGGGTTTTCGAGATGTAGTAGTCTGAGTTTACCTGTAATTGTAGAGTTTAGACGCTCGCAAAGACCATTTGCTTGAGGGTTATTACTAGTTGTGTTTAAGGGTTGTATGCCATGGGCTACTAGGAATCTTCGGAACTTCTCTGAGGTGAACGCAGGTGCTCGATCCGAGAGTAAGCGTTTTGGAGAGCGTATACTAACACCTTTTTAATTGCTTGTACGTAGGTTAAGGTACTGGTAGATTTTGAAGGAAATGTCCATGCGTATCTGGTCATATGGTCAACAATTACATGTAAGTGGGTTTTAGAATTGCCGTATTTAGCGAAGCCTGATACGGTGTCGATTGAGAGAAGGTCAAATGGTTTGTTAGCAGAGGGGGTTTGACCAAGTTCTCCATACGTGGGTCCTTTTGGATGTTTGGTTAATTGACATGTGGTACAAGAATTTACATGATTTTTAATGTCTCTTGACATGCCATTCCAGTGGTATTGGCCGGAGACCAGGCGACTCATTTGAGATATACCAGGGTGATTGTATTCCAAATGTACTTTGTTTAGAAGTGTGTTGCGGAGTTTCTCCGGAATCAGAATTTTGGTTACTCCCTTGCGTGTGATGGTGTGTAATCCGTTTGTGTCTTGTGTGATGTGTGGATGTGTAGGTGTATTGTTTTGGTGTATCTTGATGGTGTCGGCGTCTAGGAATCCGCAGAAGGGATTGCGTGAGAGAAGGTCAGCCTCGCACTGCAGGGTACCTTTAATGTAGCGAATTTCGTAGTCATATGTTGAAAGTCTTAAGCTCCATCTGAATAGACGTCCTGCGGGATTTTTGATAGATTTTAGCCATTGTAGCGCGTGGTGATCAGAGAAAATGGTGAATTTTGTGCCTGTAAGGTAAATGCGGAATTTTTCTACGCTTTCAATTATGGCTAGCATTCTAACTCAGATATGTTGTAATTTTGTTCGTGCGGGCGTAAGGCTCGGCTATAAAATTGTACGGGATGTATTTGGTTGTTGGGGTGGACCTGTTTTAAAATGCCTGCGATACCTTGTGTTGAAGCGTCGCAGTAGAGTTGGCAGGGTAGACCTTCTTGGAACAAATGTAAGACGGGTTGTGTAGTGAGACATTTTTTTAGAGTTTCGAAAGCTTGTTGACACGCATCGCTCCAGTGCCAATTTACGTTCTTTTTAAGCAAGTTGTTAAGGGGTGTTCGGAGACGAGCATAATTTGGAATAAATTTATTATATACGTTAATTGCACCTAGAAAAGATTGTAGCGATTTTTGATTATAAGGGGGTTTTATGGCATTTATTGCATCGAGGTTTCTAAGCTGGGGTGTATATGTGCCTGCGGATATGGTGTATCCGAGAAATTCTATGGATGTTTTGAAAAATTCACATTTATTATAATTTAGTCTGATGTTTTCTGCTTGGCAAACTTCGAAAAATTTTGTAAGGTGTTGTATGTGTTCTTCTGTGGACTCTGAGAATATAATAAAGTCGTCAAAATAATGTTCTATGTGTTGCAAGTTGTGTTTTTGTATGATCTGACTGATTGAGCGTTCGTAAATTTGTGGTGAGTTCCTTAGGCCAAAGGGGAGGCGGGTCCATTGATATTGTCCATCAGGTGTAACAAAAGCAAGAAGTGGTCTAGATTCTGGTGCGATCTCTATTTGCCAGTATGCAGAGGCGATGTCGACGGAGGAAAAGATTTTGGCGCGCGAGAGTTTATCCAGCACGGAATCAATCAAAGGGAGGGGGTGAATATCTGGCTGAATTATGTCGTTTAGTTTTCTATAATCTATGCAGAAGCGTTTTGTTTTATCGCGCTTTGTGACTAACGTTACAGGACTTGCATACGGAGAGTAGGATTTTTCTATTATATTGTGTTTTAGCATTTCGGCGACTTGATTTTGGATTTCCTTTAGGTCGCAATAGGGAACTCTGTATGGCCTGAGTGTAATTATTTTATCAGAAGTAGTGTTAATTTTGACGGGGGGAATGTTTAAAGTGGGGACATCAAATTTGTTTTCAGAAAATATGTGTTGATAGTTATGCAATAGGAAGTCAAATTGGGTCGGACAATTAGGGTGAGACAATTCAGTTTGTGCATAAGTTAACTGGCAATTAGGTTTAACAAGGGTTGTGGGAGATAAAAATAACATGGGCATTTTTCTGAAAAGGCATAATTATTTGTGGTTAGTGTATGTGCTGATTGGTTGCAAGACGAGGGCAGAGAGGTATGGGAGGGCCTTGACATGTCGCTGGCATCCCCAATAAGCACATGCACTTGGAACAAGTGAAAAAATTATACACATTTCTAGTTAAGGGTGAGTTATTTTGAAGTATAAAGTATTCATGAAAGTTAATTTGTAGTTTAAATTTTTTAAGCGTATCTATTGAAAGTATACCAAATGGAAGCTTAGCATCTATGATATAAATTCTGATTTTTTCTGTTATTTTGCCTAAGGTTAGCGGAAGATAAACATAGCCTGCTGTTGTAATACTTTGTGAGATAGAACTAATTTGAATGCGCTCGTTAATTAATTCTATTTTTTGTGTTAATATATTTTTAAGAAATTAAAGGTATTTAATGGTATAATATTTACGGTTGCACCAGTATCAGCTAGAAAAGGAAGGAAATGTTTGTGATTGAGGAGGACTTTTAAGATAAGGTTACTAACGAAAATTAGGGTAATTTTCTACCTGTTTGGGGCTAGTGTCGCTCGTCGTCGGGGCGTCTGGTGTAGTAGATGATGTCGTCTGGCGGCCATTGTTGGCTTGGTTGAAGGGGCCTTGGCGGTGGTGGCTGGCGTGGTAAGCTTGGCCGCGCGGGGCGTTAGACGCTGGTCGTTGCTGGCATTGGGAGTGCCAGTGTTGTCCTTGGCAGAACTTGCAGGGAGAAGGTGGTATTGCTGCGTAGTTCTGAGCCCGTGGTGGTGGTCGTGGGGTATTGTGGTAGGGTCCTTCCATCCTCGGAGGGTTGTCTGGTCCACGTGGTGGTTGTGGGGAGAAGTTTCCTCGCACCCTTGATGTCAGTTCATACCACTCGGAAAGCGATTTTGGTGGCACAACTCGAACAAGGCGCTGATCTCCAGTGGGCAGTCCTTCGGTCAAGGCCTCAATGATGACAGGTCTTGGCAAGTTCAACTGCATCCCTAACGTTGTCTTGGTCCTAAAATACTCTTCAAGAGTGTTGTAGTGTTGGGCTTTTGCAGCGAAAAATTTCGCGTAGGTTGTGTCGGTCTTGTCTGGGAATAAGTCCTCTAGGGTTCTCTGCGCTTCTTCATACGGTTTAGCATCAAGTCGGAGTTGTCTAAAAAGATCGAGGGGTTGCTTAATAAGATATTGGGGAAGTTTTTGCAGTTTTTGTTGAGGGGTTAAGTTTTGAGTTTGTAAGTTGAAGTTTCTAAAGAAACATGCAGCGTTGTACATACCATCAAAGGCGGGTAGTTCCAGGTCTCGGGGATGAAGGGGTTGTAGTCTTTCTAGGATGGTTGCCAATTGAAGGATGATGGTGCTAAAATGGGGTGGTGATGTTGTTGGGCCGTGGTCGTTGTTGGGGAACTCTCCGATCTCCTGCACTCGGGCTTCCTTGTCGTCCTGGTTCATCCTGTCGACTCTCTGTGATGTTTCCTGTCGTGGCTGTGATGATCCTGTCGATTCACTGTAATGTGCAGTCGTGAAGGTGATTGTTGTGCAGTCGTGCTGGTGATGGTGGTGGTAAAGCACACAGAGACGAATCAAAGAAGAATCCAAGGCATCGGGGAGAGAACGTAACAACCTTGCGGCCAACCACTAACTGACCTAATAGACTAACGCTGTCCAACTCCAACTAACTCCGAGAAAAAAAAGACGCCACATGGCGGGCTGTCCCGGGACTTGCAGAACAAAAAAAACCAAATTCCAGACATCCACTTGACTTTTCTCCCCGGGCCATCTGCTGACCTTTGTCCTGGGGCTCGCAGCTGGGAGTTCCCCCGACCATGTCGATATCTTGCTCGATATCTTGCTTCACCTAAGTCCTTCATTCTATGTACAAAGTAAAAGAACGGTAAAATAGTTTTAACATTTTTGGTCTCTATAGTGACCTTGGTTGTTACGCTCTCTGGATGCCCTTGTATTTATTTAAACACACCAAATCGATACATACAAAGTTAATGGTTTAACAGAGGATTGGTTACAATGATTGAAAGTTAACATAGAGTAGGGGGTGTAAGAAGGGGGGGGGAGTATATACACAGGTGTTTTATCATTAAATTACCACATATATATATATATATATATATATATATAATAATAAATAGTTATTTAATTTTATAGTCCAGTTTTGTATTAAGATTATCTTCACTATTATGATCATTTAAATACAAATTATAAAATTTGTAAAATGTTATTAATTTGTAGATAGAGAGAGAAAAAAAAAATCCTTTACTTCTATTACATCCTCAAGTTAATTATATATTTATAATTAATAACAATAAAAAAATTAACAAAGTAACGTCTATTACATCGGCTTTTACACGTCATTCAGACATACTCTAATCCTATATATAGAATAATCGAAGAGATAATATATATAATAGTTAGAAAAAAGAGAGAAAGACAGAACCATGCACTTTTAATCAAACTAATAATAAGGAAAAAAAAAAAAAAAGAGTTTTATAAAGAAGGTAGATAAGATTGTTAGTATATATATATATATTTTTTTATGATTTTATATTTTATCCTTTTTTTTTTTTTTAAAAAGATTTTTAAAGGTTTTTTTATTTTATAATATGATTATAAATAGTTGTATTTAGTAATATATCTATAGTATGAATTAACATTTGTTATAAGTTTGGATATTATGTTTTGAAACCCTAATGGTAGACCAGACATACACAAAAAACTTTAAATTGAAATAAATTGGAAAAAGAGATCTGCTGGAACGGGGATCATCAGATAAAATTCCAGCGACATTTCAACCCCTTCTTTATTATGTCATAGATCTCTTTTAAACCGGATTTTATGTGTTAATATTAAGTTGTTTCAGTGAAATATTTAAATGAACATATATAACAGATACAAGTGTTAACAAATTCAAACTGTAAACCTACCTCTGCCGTGGAGTCCTCCATTGTGAATATCTATTTCTGGCTAACACATGTCGCGGGAGGGGAATGTCCCCCCACATTTCAAATTTAGATCATTTATTCAGAATTTTTTTGAACAACAAGAAAATTAAAGAAGAAAGGAAAAATAGTTAAGGGAAGAAAGCTAAATTTCATAATCTTTACAGCTAGTTATATCAAAATAACTGATTTAACACTTATTCATCTTTTAATATTCCTTTAAAAAGGCAAATTATAATAGTTTAATAAAGCTATTAATTGTGTAAATTCAACTTTATTTAACTTCCATTTTCCTCCCCAGAAATTGGAGATTAAACAAAAATGAACTATATACTTTAACACTTTAAAAATCTTGTGAAAAAATCTTTTAATCAGTTATTTAATCAAAGTTTAATTAACTGTTAAAGATTATAAATTTGTATTAGTTAATATTAATAGAAATTATAGAAAGTTGAATTCATAAATGGATATTTCCATTTATTTTTTTTTAAATATTTTATAATTGATATACTGTTGAAATATTTTACTTGTTTGATACTAAATTTGTTTTTAATAAATTCCATGTTTATATTTTTAACATCTTCTATGAAATTATCTAATATATTATTTATTCTATAAAATCTTAGAAACTGACCATAATATATACCTTTACAGCAATTTAATGATATATTAGAATTCATATTACAGTATTTTATAATATTGAAATTATAATTACTCTTTTTGTTATAAACTCTAACAGCACTATTTGTAAGGTCTATATTCAAGTCTAAAAAGTTAACTTTTTTGTTTCTATAAATTTTTTCATTGTTCTTAAGTTTCAAGTATTTAGGATATATTTCAGGTATTAATTTTTTAAACAGTGGATTATTAAATATTATTATGTCATCTACATATCGGAATATTTGCCAATTAATATTATTTTGTAGAAAGTATTCTCTTTCGTACCAGAACAATATTAAATTTGCTAATAACGGACTAGAAGAAGTACCCATGGGAACGCCTTCTGATTGAATATATATTTTATTTTTAAATTCTATATAGTTAAAATTTAAAAATGTTTCCAGTAGAGTTTTTGCTGTTTTAAGATCTAATTTAAATGTTTTATATCTGTTATGAATAATTTTAATGTAGAAAGTTTTGTCATTAATGAATTCATTAAATAAATTGGTTATTTTATTATTTAGATCTCTTAAATTTATTTTAGAATATAGGTCCTCAAAGTCAAATGTGTGTACTGTTTCAATGTTTGTCCAATTGTTCATTAAATAATTAATGATTTTTTTATTTGAGTCGATAAATTTATAATTATATTTATTAGTTAATTTATTTATAATAAATTGTAGTGTTGAGGCTAATTGTATATCAATATTTTTTATGACTGAATTTATACCAGATGTGATTGTTCTGAAAGAAATAGGTTTTTTGTGTAGTTTAGGAATTATATAGAACTTTGGTATGTTTGGATTTTGTGGTTATTATAAATTTTTAGTGAATTTTCAACATTTTTGATGTCTTTTTTGATTTTTGTGCCTGTAGTTCTAGCAAAAGTGTATTTATGATTATTATCAATTTCCTTTTTTAGTATATCGTGGTATAGATTTTTACAAATTAAAGATAAATTATTGGAACATTTATCTATAGGAGTGATAATATAGTCCTTCTGTAAATTAATTATATTTTCTTTAAAAGAAGGAATGTCTGAATTGGGTTTTGTGTATTTAAGTGTATTATTATAATAATTTATAATTTCCTTTTTAATATTATGTTTCCATTCCAGAAAAGTAAATTCTGGAATACTGTATCTTATACTAGTTTTATTTATGAAAATATCTATATCTTTTAATATAGATTTAATTGTATTATTATAATTGTGTTTAATTTGAGGTATATATTTATACCCTTTATTTAAAATTTCTTGATATTCTGGATTAAAAAAGAAAAGTTGCTAGTTAATATATGACCTGAGAACTTATATTTATCAATATAGTTGTTGCAATTACATTTAATTTTTTTTAAATTTGCCAAATTATTAATAAATTGGTTATAATTGCAAACTAAATTACCTATATTTTTATTGTATCTCCAGATTGTTTTAAAATTTAAATTTTTTATAGGGAAAAGATTATTGATTATTTGGTTATTAAAAATATCATTAAATTTAATATGATTAAATAAATTGTTATTAAATTTAATGATAATATTAATGTTATTAGTATTTTGTTTAATTTTTCTGTATTTAAAGATGTCGTGTGTGATATCTATTAATCTGTTAGTCAGATTATGAATTTTAATATATTCTATGAGTTTGATAAATTTATTATTATTTAGTTTAAATAATGTTTTAATAAATTTATCGACGAAGTTGTTAGTGTACATTTGTTTTGGGTCCAGTAATTCTTCAAATTCAATGTAACCTAATTTATTTGTAGTTTTACCTCTAGTTTTATTAGGTTTAGTTTTAAATTCATTTTTATATTTGCAACTGATTTCATAAGTTGAAATTTCTTCTGTTTGTGGTTTGTATGTGTAGTTTAATTCGTCGTTAAGTCCATAAGGGAATAATGTGTTGTGTTTATAAATGTAGTTGTTTTCTAATAATAGTCGTTGTTTTTTGTTTTGACATATGTCTAGTATTTCTATCTTAAAGTTGTTAAAAGTATGTAATTGATTGTGTTCTTTCATATATATATTACCAATTGATTTTTTAGCGTGGTTTCTATGTAGGTTTATTCGTATATTTAATGGATTACAAGTTTGTCCTATATATGATAGTTGACAAATTTGGCATGTTAATTTATAAATAGTATTCACTAATTTACAACTAGTTGTTTGAAAAGTGTCATGGTTCTTAAGAGAGGGACAAGTTTGACAATTTTTTCTTAGGCAATTCTTAGCGAGTTTAAATTAACATAAAAGAGGTGCTAACACTAATATGTTTGTAGTTTTTTTTAGTTTTTTTAGTTTGTTATTCTTATGAATTTTTTAAATATATTTTACTTAATTGTTTTTGTGGTGATAAAATTTGTAATAAATTGAATAATTAATCTATAAATATATAGATATTACTGTTTGTTATCTGTTATATTTTTAAGAATAACTAATAAAAAAACATCTTTAAACTAACAAAAACACTGAAAAAAACAAAAGTTCTGAAATTATTTTTTTTTCCTAGAATTACTTTTATAATTTAATTTTTAATAATCAAACAATGAAAGATAATTAAAATTTGTATGAAGATTTATTTATATTAGAATATCTAATATAATTTAATTTGTATATTATGTTATATATAAAAAAATATATATCATAGAGCAAGCTCATATGAATTAATATAGTGTAGAAACTATATAACAAAATTATAACAGTGATTCTAATTTTAAAAACTTAAGGAGCAAACTGATAATAATGATAACTTATATCAGTTAGATTTGATTAGATTAGCAAGCTAAATCTAAATTAATTATAATAATAAATAGTTATTTAATTTTATAGTCCAGTTTTGTATTAAGATTATCTTCACTATTATGATCATTTAAATACAAATTATAAAATTTGTAAAATGTTATTAATTTGTAGATAGAGAGAGAAAAAAAAAAATCCTTTACTTCTAATACATCCTCAAGTTAATTATATATTTATAATTAATAACAATAAAAAAAATTAACAAAGTAACGCCTATTACATCGGCTTTTACACGTCATTCAGACATACTCTAATCCTATATATAGAATAATCGAAGAGATAATATATATAATAGTTAGAAAAAAGAGAGAAAGACAGAACCATGCACTTTTAATCAAACTAATAATAAGGAAAAAAAAAAAAAAAGAGTTTTATAAAGAAGGTAGATAAGATTGTTAGTATATATATATATATTTTTTTATGATTTTATATTTTATCCTTTTTTTTTTTTTTAAAAAGATTTTTAAAGGTTTTTTTATTTTATAATATGATTATAAATAGTTGTATTTAGTAATATATCTATAGTATGAATTAACATTTGTTATAAGTTTGGATATTATGTTTTGAAACCCTAATGGTAGACCAGACATACACAAAAAACTTTAAATTGAAATAAATTGGAATTGGATTTTTTTATATATAACATAATATACAAATTAAATTATATTAGATATTCTAATATAAATAAATCTTCATACAAATTTTAATTATCTTTCATTGTTTGATTATTAAAAATTAAATTATAAAAGTAATTCTAGGAAAAAAATAACTTTCAGAACTTTTGTTTTTTTCAGTGTTTTTGTTAGTTTAAAGATGTTTTTTTTTATTAGTTATTCTTAAAAATATAACAGATAACAAACAGTAATATCTATATATTTATAGATTAATTATTCAATTTATTACAAATTTTATCACCACAAAAACAATTAAGTAAAATATATTTAAAAAATTCATAAGAATAACAAACTAAAAAAACTAAAAAAAACTACAAACATATTAGTGTTAGCACCTCTTTTATGTTAATTTAAACTCGCTAAGAATTGCCTAAGAAAAAATTGTCAAACTTGTCCCTCTCTTAAGAACCATGACACTTTTCAAACAACTAGTTGTAAATTAGTGAATACTATTTATAAATTAACATGCCAAATTTGTCAACTATCATATATAGGACAAACTTGTAATCCATTAAATATACGAATAAACCTACATAGAAACCACGCTAAAAAATCAATTGGTAATATATATATGAAAGAACACAATCAATTACATACTTTTAACAACTTTAAGATAGAAATACTAGACATATGTCAAAACAAAAAACAACGACTATTATTAGAAAACAACTACATTTATAAACACAACACATTATTCCCTTATGGACTTAACGACGAATTAAACTACACATACAAACCACAAACAGAAGAAATTTCAACTTATGAAATCAGTTGCAAATATAAAAATGAATTTAAAACTAAACCTAATAAAACTAGAGGTAAAACTACAAATAAATTAGGTTACATTGAATTTGAAGAATTACTGGACCCAAAACAAATGTACACTAACAACTTCGTCGATAAATTTATTAAAACATTATTTAAACTAAATAATAATAAATTTATCAAACTCATAGAATATATTAAAATTCATAATCTGACTAACAGATTAATAGATATCACACACGACATCTTTAAATACAGAAAAATTAAACAAAATACTAATAACATTAATATTATCATTAAATTTAATAACAATTTATTTAATCATATTAAATTTAATGATATTTTTAATAACCAAATCATCAATAATCTTTTCCCTATAAAAAATTTAAATTTCAAAACAATCTGGAGATACAATAAAAATATAGGTAATTTAGTTTGCAATTATAACCAATTTATTAATAATTTGGCAAATTTTAAAAAAATTAAATGTAATTGCAACAACTATATTGATAAATATAAGTTCTCAGGTCATATATTAACTAGCAACTTTTCTTTTTTAAATCCAGAATATCAAGAAATTTTAAATAAAGGGTATAAATATATACCTCAAATTAAACACAATTATAATAATACAATTAAATCTATATTAAAAGATATAGATATTTTCATAATAAAACTAGTATAAGATACAGTATTCCAGAATTTACTTTTCTGGAATGGAAACATAATATTAAAAAGGAAATTATAAATTATTATAATAATACACTTAAATACACAAAACCCAATTCAGACATTCCTTCTTTTAAAGAAAATATAATTAATTTACAGAAGGACTATATTATCACTCCTATAGATAAATGTTCCAATAATTTATCTTTAATTTGTAAAAATCTATACCACGATATACTAAAAAAGGAAATTGATAATAATCATAAATACACTTTTGCTAGAACTACAGGCACAAAAATCAAAAAAGACATCAAAAATGTTGAAAATTCACTAAAAATTTATAATAACCACAAAAATCCAAACATACCAAAGTTCTATATAATTCCTAAACTACACAAAAAACCTATTTCTTTCAGAACAATCACATCTGGTATAAATTCAGTCATAAAAAATATTGATATACAATTAGCCTCAACACTACAATTTATTATAAATAAATTAACTAATAAATATAATTATAAATTTATCGACTCAAATAAAAAAATCATTAATTATTTAATGAACAATTGGACAAACATTGAAACAGTACACACATTTGACTTTGAGGACCTATATTCTAAAATAAATTTAAGAGATCTAAATAATAAAATAACCAATTTATTTAATGAATTCATTAATGACAAAACTTTCTACATTAAAATTATTCATAACAGATATAAAACATTTAAATTAGATCTTAAAACAGCAAAAACTCTACTGGAAACATTTTTAAATTTTAACTATATAGAATTTAAAAATAAAATATATATTCAATCAGAAGGCGTTCCCATGGGTACTTCTTCTAGTCCGTTATTAGCAAATCTAATATTGTTCTGGTACGAAAGAGAATACTTTCTACAAAATAATATTAATTGGCAAATATTCCGATATGTAGATGACATAATAATATTTAATAATCCACTGTTTAAAAAATTAATACCTGAAATATATCCTAAATACTTGAAACTTAAGAACAATGAAAAAATTTATAGAAACAAAAAAGTTAACTTTTTAGACTTGAATATAGACCTCTACAAATAGTGCTGTTAGAGTTTATAACAAAAAGAGTAATTATAATTTCAATATTATAAAATACTGTAATATGAATTCTAATATATCATTAAATTGCTGTAAAGGTATATATTATGGTCAGTTTCTAAGATTTTATAGAATAAATAATATATTAGATAATTTCATAGAAGATGTTAAAAATTTAAACATGGAATTTATTAAAAACAAATTTAGTATCAAACAAGTAAAATATTTCAACAGTATATCAATTATAAAATATTTAAAAAAAAATAAATGGAAATATCCATTTATGAATTCAACTTTCTATAATTTCTATTAATAACAACTAATACAAATTTATAATCTTTAACAGTTAATTAAACTTTGATTAAATAACTGATTAAAAGATTTTTTCACAAGATTTTTAAAGTGTTTATAGTATATAGTTCATTTTTGTTTAATCTCCAATTTCTGGGGAGGAAAATGGAAGTTAAATAAAGTTGAATTTGCACAATTAATAGCTTTATTAAACTATTATAATTTGCCTTTTTAAAGGAATATTAAAAGATGAATAAGTGTTAAATCAGTTATTTTGATATAACTAGCTGTAAAGATTATGAAATTTAGCTTTCTTCCCTTAACTATTTTTCCTTTCTTCTTTAATTTTCTTGTTGTTCAAAAAAATTCTGAATAAATGGTCTAAATTTGAAATGTGGGGGGACATTCCCCTCCCGCGACATGTGTTAGCCAGAAATAGATATTCACAATGGAGGACTCCACGGCAGAGGTAGGTTTACAGTTTGAATTTGTTAACACTTGTATCTGTTATATATGTTCATTTAAATATTTCACTGAAACAACTTAATATTAACACATAAAATCCGGTTTAAAAGAGATCTATGACATAATAAAGAAGGGGTTGAAATGTCGCTGGAATTTTATCTGATGATCCCCGTTCCAGCAGATCTCTTTTTCCAATTTATTTCAATTTAAAGTTTTTTGTGTATGTCTGGTCTACCATTAGGGTTTCAAAACATAATATCCAAACTTATAACAAATGTTAATTCATACTATAGATATATTACTAAATACAACTATTTATAATCATATTATAAAATAAAAAAACCTTTAAAAATCTTTTTAAAAAAAAAAAAAAGGATAAAATATAAAATCATAAAAAAATATATATATATATACTAACAATCTTATCTACCTTCTTTATAAAACTCTTTTCTTTTTTTTTTTCCTTATTATTAGTTTGATTAAAAGTGCATGGTTCTGTCTTTCTCTCTTTTTTCTAACTATTATATATATTATCTCTTCGATTATTCTATATATAGGATTAGAGTATGTCTGAATGACGTGTAAAAGCCGATGTAATAGACGTTACTTTGTTAATTTTTTTATTGTTATTAATTATAAATATATAATTAACTTGAGGATGTAATAGAAGTAAAGGATTTTTTTTTTTTCTCTCTCTATCTACAAATTAATAACATTTACAAATTTTATAATTTGTATTTAAATGATCATAATAGTGAAGATAATCTTAATACAAAACTGGACTATAAAATTAAATAACTATTTATTATTATAATTAATTTAGATTTAGCTTGCTAATCTAATCAAATCTAACTGATATAAGTTATCATTATTATCAGTTTGCTCCTTAAGTTTTTAAAATTAGAATCACTGTTATAATTTTGTTATATAGTTTCTACACTATATATATATATATATATATATATATATATATATATATCATATATATTTTGTATATATTTTTCTATTTTCTATTTTTTTTTTCATGTGTTAAGCGTATTTACGCAAGTTTGGCCTTAAATACCCATTTCTTGGTTTCTAAAGAAGCCTCTGTTTAACCTTGGCTGGAGGCGGTGTTCTGCTTACAAGTAGTACCAAGGGTCTCCGCCACCTTCTGAGGACTGCAATTGTTTTGAGTTGAGGCGATCACTCGTTGAATCACAAAGGCAGAGTTATTCTATAAAGGAATCCCACACACGGGCGTAGTAACAAACACACTGATTTTATTTAACAAAGCTATCCAAAAATTTTACATACTTGGCACGCGGTAAAATTAATTAATTTTACAAACAAAAGAACATTATGCAAAACAGCTAGAATTTTAACTATTATGTAACAACAGGTAGAAGTTAAATATCAATCTGAACATCCTCCCCGAGTTGATGAGCACCATCAAAGCTGACCGGGGGGCCCCTGTAGCAAAGCCAGCTTGACCAAGGGACGTTTAATGACGCCGGCCATGGTGCGGAGGGATACCAAACGTACGACTCCATCTTTTCCCGGGTGGACTTCAACTACACGGCCCATTAGCCACTTAGCAGGGGGTACATGTCCTTCCTTTATAAGAACCAATGATCCTGATACCATATTGGGTTCTTTGACTTTCCATTTGTTTCGCTGTTGTAGGCTGTGGATAAAATCGGTAGACCATCTTTTCCACAGATGTTGTAACATTTTTTGCACTAATCTCCATCGAGACAATAGATGGTCCTTTACCAGTATCAACTCCTCCTCCGGGACGCACTGAGATGTCGAGGTAAGCAAGAAGTGGGCCGGGGTCAAGGCCTCCAAATCATTAGGATCATTACCAAGAGGGGCCAACGGTCTTGAATTTAAGCAGGATTCTATCTGAATGAGGACAGTTAACATCTCTTCATAAGTTAGCACTGTAGTTCCTACAATGCGCCGTAAGTGATGTTTCAAACACCTTATGCCGGCCTCCCAAAGGCCTCCAAAATGAGGCGCACCCGGAGGATTGAACTGCCACTCTGTTCCGTTATTAGCCAAGATGGCCGTCAACTCCTTTAATTGCTGTCGGGAGAGATAAAAATCCGACTTCAATTTCTTGGCCGCCCCCACGAAGTTGGTACCTTGGTCACTGTAAATTTTGTTGCAACGTCCCTCTGCGAGCCACAAATCTTTTGAAGGCCGCCAAGAAGGTAGGCTTCGAGGCATCCGTAACTAACTCTATGTGCACCGCCCGGGGGTAACGAAACAAGCAGATGTATCCTTTTCCGACTTTTCGTCCCCTACCTCCAGATAATTTCAATTGAATGGGTCCCGCATAATCCACCCCACTGACCATGAATGGTTTTCCCCGGGTCAACCGTTCCTTTGGTAAATCGCTCATGACTTGATGTTGGGTGGTTCGATTGTAGCGGCAACAGATCACACAGTCTTGAACACATTTCTTGATTTGATCTTTGGCTCTTAGGATCCAGTACTCTTGTCGAAGATTGGACAGTACCAGCTGCGTACCGCCGTGAAGAGTTATTTGGTGCCTGTCACGTATAATAAGTTGGCTCAGCCGTCCCTCTGACGGCAATAAGGCAGGATACTTCTGGTGGTAAGGTATGCCCGGAGCCCATCTTAATCTCCCGCTAACTCGGAGGACACCCTGTTCATCCTGGAAAGGGTTTAAGGACAATATTCTGCTGCGCCCACCAATGACCTTGTGACGGCTCAAAGACTTCAGTTCTTCCCCAAAATAATGTTGTTGTACGACCAAGAGGATCTCAACATGGGCTATCTTAATTTCAGCGGGATTCAAGGGTGATTGAACTTTACCGCCCCGGCAATTACTAATAAACGAAGGATCCAGGCCACAACTCTATTGTAAGTAGTGATCGAGGAAAATCGTTCTCCCAAGGCGACTAAAAAAGGAACTTGATCACGAGACCAACCGACAAGGCCGTACTTATTTCTGATCGCCCAGATATTGATGGCATTTTTTGGCCATTGGTCCCGGGACAAAATGAGCCAGCTTGGTCCCTTCCACCACAACCTGGAGCTTCCTATCATAGATTCCAAAACCCCCACGGGAAGCAAGGTCAGCGGGATTTTCTTCTTATGGAACATGACGCCATTCTTGAATCTGGCGGCTTGTCTGTATTTCTGATACCCGATTTCCCACGAAGGTTGGCAAGGTTCTAGCGATGGTCTTTATCCATGCCAGGACGATGGTCGCATCCGTACAACAGACAATAGTTCCCAGATCAAGTCGCATCACCGTCATAATGTGTGTAATTAGGCGAGTTAGCAAGACAGCCGCGCATAACTCCAGGCGTGGAATAGAGATTCGCCGTACGGGTGCCAAACGCGTCTTGGCCGACACTAACTCTGCTCTGATGCCTTCGCTTCCACTAATTCTTATATATACAGCGGCTGCATACGCATCTTCTGAGGCATCGCTGAATCCATGCAGCTGAATGTCCTGGATTCCCATTAAGCCCAACCAGCGGGGTATCCGAACTGTTCGAAGACATCCCAGTTGTTATCGAAACTTCTTCCACTGTTCTTTCATAGGTCCGTCTATCGGTGCATTCCAATCTTTCCCAGCTACCCACAACCGCTGAATCATAATCTTTCCTATCACAATAACGGGCCGCCAACCATCCCATGGGATCGTACAGTTTTGCCACCAGCGATAGCATGCCACGCTTAGTAATTTCATCTCCTTGTGTAGGCTCCTGGAAGCTGTACAAAAAGTAATCCCCCGCTGGATCCCATCCCAAACCGAGCGTTTTCACCACTTCTTCGCCATCAAATTGGATTTACATAAGACGGGCATCCTCGGGTATTTGATTCAGAATTGTCGGATCATTGGAGGCCCACTTCTTTAGGACAAATCCCCCTTTTTTGTAAGAGACATACAAGTTCTTCTCTCAACAGTATGGCCGACTCTGAATCCTCTGCCCCGGTCAATATATCATCCACGTATGTTTCCTTCCTCAATGCTTCAGCAGCTCTAGGATATTGACTGCCCTCATCAATGGCCAATTGGATCAATGTTCTTAGGGCCAGGAAAGGAGCCGGGGAGGTGCCGTACGTAACAGTATTCAACCGATAGGGAATCATCGGCTCATTAGAAGTCTCTCTCCACAATATTTTCTGTCGAGCAGCATCCGTTGGGCACACCAGCACCTGACGATACATTTTTCTATATCCGCCAACATTACTACCTTATGATGCCGCCAATTCATTAAGATGGCAACTCTCTTTGCAACTTGGGACCGGTACACAACCTATTATTAAAGGAGAATCCGTTGGAGGTCACGGTGGAAACGTCAAACACGACTCGCAACTTTCGCCGATTTCCCCATACTGCATGATGAGGTATGAAACAACCACCCGGAGAATCCTCTGCCACCAACGCTGGTAAGGGAGTCATGTGATCCAATTTTATGTATTCTCGCATGAATGAATGATATTCCTCCTTTAATGGCACTTGCTTGGCCAAACGTCGTTCTAAACTAAGTTGTCGCTGGACACAAATAGAGACCGACCCCCCAAACAACTCAGGAACTGGCACCTTCGGGTCAAAAGGGAGAGGAACGATATATCGCCCACTAGCTGTTCTTTGCACCTTTGTCTTATATAATTCTTCACAGAATTCATCTTCGCCCGACTTGGCAGGTCTAGTGGGGACCTCTCCACCTCCCAGAAGCGCCTCAATATGTTGTCTAGCTTTTCTTCATAATTCACCCGGATGTTGTACACCATGTGGGGGCTGCCTTCTCCTTCACTGGGTAATTTTACCGAAATAATCCAGCCCAATCGGGTCTTCTGCGCGCATAACTGGGTTTTCTCACCATACTTAAATTCGGGGAGTAATAAGCTTCCATATACGTCTGTTCTCAATATTACATCCACTCGGTCACTTTTCTCAAACTGAGGGTCGGCCAAACTGAGGGTCTTCCAGCTGGACGGCACAGGGATACGGAGATCCCGACTAGGTAATATCCCAGTCATTCTTTCCACCACCAACGCCTTAAATGGTATGGTCCAACCTGACTCTGTCAACGACTCCACTGAACAGGATACCATCTGTTTAACATGCTCTCCCCTGGTGTCGTTAATCCGTAGATTTGTGCGTTGACCTTTTGTACCGGAACAGTTAAGTGATGAAGAATATCTTGGTGGTCAAAGGACGACTGAGACTTCTGATCCAGCAACGCCCGCACCGTGATTCCTACGCCCTGAGGGCCGACTATGCGAACCCGAGCTGTCGCTAACAAGGCCTGTGGGATTGCGGTTCTCACATGCATCCCTGATAAAGCGACCTCCTGTTCACCATTCGAGGCCCGAGGCTCTTCAGTGTTTCGGCTTTCCCTTTCCCCATGATCACGATTTTCCATGGATACTTGCCTTGGTAGATGCAGCGCTGTATGATGGGGGCCTCTGCAGTGAGAGCATCGGATTTGTGTTCTGCAGGTTGCCCTCATATGGCCCCCGCCGCAAACAGCGAAAGCAGGCGTTAACCTTTCTCATTTCATCCATTCGTTTGGTCACTGTCATGGAACGCCAACTTGCGCAGTCCTGGATCCAATGTCTTCCTTTACAACTTAGGCACAGTGGAGTCACTCTACCCTGAGCATCCTTTATCTGAGCGGTGTGCATTCTGGCTACATGTTGGCCATAGGTTTTCCTCTGGGATGATTCCCCAAACCCCTCTCTCATATATTCAAGCCGTTGTTCCCCCTTCTCTCCTTAAGAACTCGAGGAGTCGCTGTAATCTTTGGTCTATTGTTATTGGGAGTTCTCCTTCGTCCTCACTATACCCCGCCAGCGCACTTCTTTGCCATATCCTCAACATGTCTTCCGGCAGACTTGACTCTACTAGGGGGTACTAAAATGAGGCATTCTGTTGTGTAGTGACGCCCAATGATTCCAAGGCTCTTAAATGGGATTCGACCTGGTCGTACAAACTTTCCAATGTCAAGGTCTTTTTCCGTGCATTATTTATTACCAGTTTCAATAGTTGGCGTATATAGACTCCGGTCGATATTACTTTATCCCCAAACCGGTCTTGCAATGCTTTAACCACCTTAGGATAATTTTCTGTGGTAAGAGGGTAACTTCTGACCAATCGATCCGCTCGGGTACCAGCCCTCATTGATTGTACAAGGTATTGGAACTTCTCTACTTCAGACAACGCTGGACTCTCATGGATCGTCTTAAATTGCGACCACCATCCCAACCACTCGAGACATGTGCCGTCATAAACTGTGAGTGCTATCTTAGGCAGTTTGTATGATGACATACCTTCCTGGGCGCTCCTAGTAGGATCCAGATTACTTCGGCCTTGGTGCTCATTTTCCTTTAACTGGAGATATTCAGCCACTCGAAGTTCCGTTCTGATAAAATTCTTTTCATACTGGACCACCATATCTTGCTCCTTTTCCAGATCATGCGGAGTTATTGTTTCATCCTCCAACATCAGATTCATAATTTGTGAATTTACATCTCTGAGTTGGTTCTCATTAGTCTCCAACACCTTAAAATTTATCCTGATGGTCTCCCGGGTTGGAGATTCCTTATCCAGTTCCGCATCAATTTTCTTTATGATCTTTGTGGCAGATGATCGCAACAACGTTCGGATTTTCTGACTCTTTTTCATCTTGAATTCTTAACAATACTTCACTTAGTTGATATAAATAATGTCCTTTAACAATCAGCTTAATTTTTTAAAGTTCTTCAAAAGCATACAAATTTTCTCAACTTCTTTAGAATTCTTTCTTCTTCAATTTTCTTAGCTTCTTTAGAATCCGGCTCGATCAGGACCAAATTTATTTAACCTTGGCTGGAGGCGGTGTTCTGCTTACAAGTAGTACCAAGGGCCACCTTCTGAGGACTGTAATTGTTTTGAGTTGAGGCGATCACTCGTAGAATCACAAAGGGAGAGTTATTCTATAAAGGAATCCCACACACGGGCGTAGTTACAAACACACTGATTTTATTAAACAAAGCTATCCAAAAATTTACATACTTGGCACGCGGTAAAATTAATTAATTTTACAAACAAAAGAACATTATGCAAAACAGCTAGAATTTTAACTATTATGTAACAACAGAGGTAGAAGTTAAATATCAATCTGAACAGCCTCTGAGACCAAAAATATTTTTGGTCGCAGTGGTACAGCCTACTCCACGCTGACGAGCGCTAACAGCACGAAACGCGTTCGTGGATGGCTTTTCTTCATTTATCAATAAATTGGTTTGACTAAATATCAGGGAACAGGCTAAATCAATGTTTAGTTGATTTCTGTTCCACTAGATGGCGCTCTGCCATCTGTAAAGCACATGTGCTCCTGGTCAGGATATGCCCTCTTTATTATTAATATATATATATTTTTTAAAAAGGTTTTTATAATATTTTTTCAAGGAAAGTTATAGAAAATTTCGATGTTGATTTAAGAGTATAATGTCGAATTGAGAGTATAATGTCAGTATAGCAAGCTATTACTGAACGAATAAGTAGAATTAAATAAAATTTATATGAAAAGTAGTTGTAAATTAATGATGATTAAAACAAATTATTAAATATCATTATATTATATTTGAAACTCCCGGGAGTTTCATCCCTGCCCTTCATCCCGCCGGGTTTAATTTTGACAAATCCCGGCCCGGTACCAATCTCTTTCCATCCTGGTCGAACCATATACACGCGCTCAGCGTTGTAAATATCCACGCTGAGCGCGTATATATTTGTAAATATTTCTTGTAAGATATAGTCGATGTTTTTATCAAGCCCGTTGAAGAGCGATTATCACTTGAAAGCTAGCATTTTAAAATAAAAAGAAACTCATTGTGGGAAAATATTTTTGTATTTTTAAACGTTTTTCACAATTCCATCATGAACAAACATTATTGTAGGATTTTCAGTCCCCCAAAACAGCATTACCTTCCATAATTCCTCATTATATACCAAAAAGAAACTTGATACATTCAACTTGATAGGAACTCAGATAACTGAAGTCAGATACAAACGTCTTCAACCATTCCAGCTCTGGAAGACCATTGAAATATTAAACAGGCAGAGAGAGATGTAGCGAAACAAATGTAGCGTCACGTGACACAGCAGGATGTGACGTCATTCTTTATAATAATATCTTCCATTAATGTCTTTTAATATCCTTCGGATAAATGGATTTCCTAAAATCATTAAATATCCATTCATTTTTACATATAAAAAAAAAGCTTTCACATATGTACAAAACTAAAAGAAGTGGGAAGTCTTTATTGTCGCCGGTCTTCTATTTTTTTAAGGAGGCAGAGTCAATTTTGTTCACACTTGGTTATCTCGTGTGTTTTATCCACTCATGAACAAAACTTAAGGAAGTTGTACATTTTAGCATGTATATCGGGATTCAGACACTAACTCTGAAAGATATTACAGTGACCTTTATTGAAGACACACGAGATAACCAAGTGTGAACAAAACTTAAGGAAGTTGTACCTTTCAGCATGTATATCGAGATTCAGACAATAACTCTGAAAGATATTACAGTGACCTTTATTGAAGACACACGAGATAACCAAGTGTGAACAAAACTTAAGGAAGTTGTACATTTTGGCATGTATATCGGGATTCAGACACTAACTCTGAAAGATATTACAGTGACCTTTATTGAAGATACACGAGATAACCAAGTGTGAACAAAACTTAAGGAAGTTGTACCTTTTAGCATGTATATCGGGATTCAGACAATAACTCTGAAAGATATTACAGTGACCTTTATTGAAGATACACGAGATAACCAAGTGTGAACAAAATTGTCACAGTCTCCTTCAATAAATAAAATAAAAATAAATAGACGACCGGCAAAATCAAAACTTTCCACTTCTACAAGTTTTCTCTATGAGAGTGTACTTAATATTTTTATATTTCAATTTCTTTATTATACAAATTTATATCCACCTAGTGAAATGGGTATAACGCTAAGTGAAAAGTCTAATCCCAATATATATATAAGTCAGTGTATGTAGGTGTGTTTGTTCCTATGTCGGCTATACACGTCCACAATACGTAACTAATCTGACTGAAATTTTAACAGTATATAGAGTTAACTATTGAAAAACTTATAGTGAATATTTAAAGGTCTCTATATAGAATATTTTTCGAGTTATTTGCAAATTTGCGTGGAAATTTGCCCTTTAGCTCGAAAGTAGTGCCTCTAGCGGGGAAAATGCGAAGTAATGGTCCGATGACCTAAGTCGTGGCGCCATCTATGTACGATATATATAACTATTCTTTAAATTCAATATATTTATATATCCTCTTTTTTTAATTTACATTTTGTTTAAAAAATATTATATTTAGTTATTCATTCAATTTTTATTTTAATATCGAATTTTTTATAACTTATATGCGGAGTATTCTTCTTTTGCAGAAACTTTACATATTTTTTTAAAGACTACCATTTTCATGCCTAACCTTTTCCTTTTCTGAAGCTCTTATCTAAATTTCTAGGCAACATATATATAATTCCGATTGTCTTGTATCATTGCTTTACAGTTTTTTTTTCAGAAAGCTGAATGCCTCCTAAAAACGCAAGGCTTTTGGCCACTGCCAAGCAGAGCTAAAAAAAAAGGAAACAACAACGTGCTAACGAAACGCCTATAGAAAGAGAGCGTAGACTTGCTAATCTGCGGGAGAGATTCAGTGTTTCGCATGCTTCAGAGACAGAACAGCAGCGTGAGGCCCGGCTAAAGGCTACGCGAGAAAGAGCTACAACCTCCAGGGCTTCAGATCATCTCTTTATAAAAATATCGCTTCTCAGACACAAAGTTTGGAGCGGGACGTTTCACAAGAATGACATCCACGGCGCCAATTTATAATTGTAACGAATAGTATTTGAATAAAAGCATTTAATCGGGTAAAACCCGGGCGTTGCCCGGGTCATTCGGCTAGTTGTAGATAAAAACGCCAGCTTCAGGGTATGACCCTCTTTAACTACCTGAAGAATACATTATTTCACATTGGGATCAGTGGAGCAGTGGTATAAAGCCTTGATTTCCACAACCCGGGATCGAATCCCGCTTTGGACATTTTTTTCCTGAATAAAAAATTGCTTCAATTTCTTACTGATTCTTGCAAAAGTACAATCTCACCAGTAAGTACAAGTAACCAAATGGGTCTCTGGAACACTTGTAAAGTCTATCGTCGGTATGTCCCCCAGCCTGGAGTTTTCATCTCTTCGTCGTTGCTTTTTCGGGAGCCATGCTGCAGACAATCGTTCTGGCACTAAACGCCCTGCCTCCTCCGCTGCACGTAACATCGAGTCAGCCTGTTTGCAACTCTTCGGCTCCAGCGACCTGTCCCACAGCTACTGGTCCTGCAGCGCCGTTCACCCTCTCATCCGAGAGATGTTCTCCATCATCGGCCGGACCTGCAGTCCTGGATCTTTCCAGTTAATCTCGAGGACCACACCATTACCATCTCTTCAGCGGCGAAGTACGCGATCTACGTTTTCTTCGTAATTCACGAAATACGTGGTGTCGCTGTAGACCCGCTGGCGATTCTCCACCAAATTCTGCAGTGATGGCTTAGGCGCCATATTCATTGTACATAGAATATATCTTACTCTTTTAATATTATCTTCATCCCCACCTTTTGTGTAAATTACTAATTAAAGTGATTACTTGTATAATTGCTTAAATAGTGCAGACTTCGCACTTTTACCTGTATCGACAAGATGTCAACAAAATCATGTTGATTGTCACATTTTGTCTCTTTTCATTGCCTCTGTCTTCTTTAAAAAAAAAACATACGACCGGAAATATCATAGACTTTCCACTACCTTCAAATTTGTCAATGATGTATATATATCCTGAAATATACATAATTTTTAAATCAACAAAGGAGATACAGAGAGCATGGCCCCTGTAATACCAGTTCGGCGGTACAATAGGAATGATAGAGAGAGTAAAGACCCAGTGTGAGGATGACACGCAAAATCGTAAAGCGTTCCAGCAGACGATAAATTTTTAACCAGACGATAGGCTCCCCAGCAGACGAGCGGAAGTTGAGGTCACTACCTCCCGGACCGGAAGCGGTCGGCAGGAAGTCCCAGATAAAAGAGACCGCGCATGCGCTGTGTGTTGACTTCCCAAATATTAAAGCAGACGATAGTTTATACATCCGCCAGACATAATATTGATATTATCTTTTGGCAGAGATTGGCACAACTTCCTGTTATATATTTTTATCATGTGCGATGGATTCAGAATTCCCGAAAGAGTTTTGAATGATGCGGAATGATATCTTTTAATATATTCGTTTCTTTTTTTACTAATAAAACCTCATTCTCTAATAACAACTCGATATGGTTTGGTCTATGGCAACATGAACGCCAGTGAACAACTGCCATTACAACTATACTCATGAACAACACTAAGTCTGAAGACTCCGGTCGTCTGTCTTTTTTAAAGGAGAAAGAAGTTGTTCACACTTGGTTATCTCGTATGTCTTCAATAAAGGTCACTGTAATATCTTTCAGAGTTATTGTCTGAATCCCGATATACATGCTAAAAGATACAAATTCCTTAATTTTTTTCATGAGTACACATGGTGTTATAAATACCAATAAAAAATATAAATATGTAAACATGTCAGACGTTATTATAAAGTCTGACATTATTTTGAAAATAACAAAATATGAAAAAATATATACAGTATAACCTCTCTGTAAAGGACAGCACCTAATTGCAGAACCAAAGTGTCCTTTGGGGAGAAGTGTCCTCTTACCAGAGAGTTGCTACAGTAGAACTACCTCTCTGTAAAAGACAACACCTAGTTACAGAGCCAAAGTGTCCTTTAGGGAGAGGTGTCCTCTTACCAGAGATTTTCTAAATAGTAAAAATGGTAATTTTGCAAATGAAAACTGTCCTTTGTGGAGAGGTGTCCTCTAACGTGAGTGTCTTCTCATGGAGGTTCTACTGTAGTAATACTCCACGAATTACTAATTTTAACCTTTGTGAATATGAAAATGTTAAAAAGAAAGGACACTAAACAACTTCCAAGAGTTTTATTTTAGTTGAATTCCGCACAAAAAAAAAAAAGTGTACATGCTGATATGTTGGGGAAAAACTCCCCTAAGCTACCAACTAAAGGGTCCGTAAGATTTTTTTTCGATATTTGCATAGTTTTTTGGGGGACGCCTAGATAAGTTTAAGCTTTTAAGAAAAATATGTGGCTGCAAGATTTTCAAATACATAACCAGAACTTCATACCAGTTATACAAGCTGTGTCATGAAAAAGTGAACCAAAAAAATCAACTTTTTTTTTCTCATTATAACAACGAAAATTTCATTAACAAATGTTTTCAAAGATGCTTAGTTTTAAGATTTAGAATTGTCTTTTGTTTTCTATAAGTCAAAAGATTATTTACATATATATTTAAAAAGCTTACGCTATTATTATGTGCAAAGAGAAAAAAAAAATACATATTTAATTGTTAAAAAAAACATAAAAATGAATATCATAATTAGAAGATATATATGTATTATATTATATATATTAGAATTAATTTTTGATGATTAAAAAAAATCGATGATGATTTTTAAATGTTTTTTTTTTAAGGTTTTAGAGTGCAATGAATATTTTACTCTATTTTTTTTTTTATCTCTATAACGTGAGTTGAATCGCTTTTTTTTCCTTCACAAAATGATAAATATTTAAAAAAAGGAATAATAAAATAAATATTGCTTAGAGTTTTTGTAAGTTAAATTGTCATATATATATTTACATATATCTTTTACATGCAGAAGATAGCTAGTTTTCTAACATACAGAAACTAATTTCGAAGATATACCTAGCGGTTACTTCGAAAATATTCTAAAAAAAAACAGAAGCATATTAAAATATTGTTTTTTTGTTATTAATTTTTTTTCACAAGAGAGATGAGTATTTTTCTTCTCGCTATGCAAATCAAAATTCTTCAAATGAAGATTGAGAGCGTGTTTTTTAATATATATTTACATATTGGTAAATTTCTTGATTGGAGTAGAGTTGTAATAACATAGACGTGTTGTGAGGGAGTTTTTTTAACAACAAGCTTGATAAAAATAAAGATTTCTTCTTTTTTTTTTTTGCTTTTCTCTTTTTTTTTTATTGTATAATTTTTTTAAGATACGTGACAACAAAATACACGAACTTGCGCTCCGCAACTAAGGCCTCGTCTGTTTTTTTTTTAATCGAATTTTTTTGAAATTCTTGAGATTCAAGAAAAAAGCCACTCGAATATTTTCATGGTATTTGTCATTCTCCAATACATTACACTTACTAAGAAAGTGTTTTTTTTTCGTTCTCTCTTTTGTTTTAAAAAATAGATCAACTTTTTTTAAATTTTCTTAAGAGAGATAGAATGGAGTGTTTTCTTTATATATTCTAATACTGTGTTGGACATTGGCAGGTTTGTTTCCAATCTCAACTTCCATCAATTGCACAAGTTTTATTATTATTTGTTATTTTGTGAATAAAATATTTTGGCAATATAACAATTCAAATAACATTTTGAATAGATATTATTTTGAGAAATTGGCAAAAAATGTTTCTTTAAAAAAACATTTTTCTCTTATTATACACAAATATATATAAAATTAACCAATATTTATTAATAGAATAAATAGATATTTTTTATATATATACTTTCATATTATTATTGTTTTTTTGGTAATATAACAGTGGTTTTTTGGATATAGGGGGCGTTTATAATAGAGTTTTAGAACTTGTGCGTGTATGGTTTGTTCATGTTGAGGTTTTTTTTTTTTTTTTGACAACCGCCTTTGAGATTTTGTTCGAGGTACTGTACAGTGAGTGTTGTTGCGAAGGAGGAAAAAAGAGACGAGGGCTAGTGTATCACAGGAATGGTATCGGTGCTATCACCGAGGTTCCTGTGACAGTCAGAAGGCTCCCATGACATGTGGATTGATGTCTCCTGTACATGAGACACCCATACTCGGCTCTGTATTCCGTCGACGGAATTTGCTTTTGCTTTTCTTTAACATCTTGGCCTGTAACACCACATGAAGAGATTAGTATGAAGTCACAAATGTTGATATGAAGGATTATATATAGTAATATGTCTTCTTCTTTCTTATCTCCACTCAATCACACTAAGGTATCAAGCTTGTAAAGCTTGAGACCTTTGATTGTGTCTGCCGGGGAAGAGTAGAGCTCATCAATGGATGAGTCAATACAGTCAATAATATGTCTTGGGGTTGCAGGCCGAGAATTTCACTTAGTACATAGTGGGGAAAACCTTGCAACCATTCTGGAAAGTCATTGTCCGTAGATGACCAGACTTAAGTCTGGAAATCAAAGACTGCTGCTCTCTTGGGAGGACAGAATAGTAATATGTGAAAAAAAAAACAATAGAAAAATAATAAAAAGGTCAGGTGTTGATATTAAAAATAAAAAAGTTATTTCCTGACCAGGAGCACATGTGCTTTTCAGAAGGCAGACAGCCATCTAGTGGAACAGAAATCAACTAAATATTGATTTAGCCTGTTCCCTTGGGTTGACCAAATATCAGGGAACAGGCTGAATTCATGTTTAGTTGATTTCTGTTCCACCAGATGGCGCTCTGCCTTCTGAAAAGCACATGTGCTCCTGGTCAGGAGAGAGAGAGAGAGATGCCTTTTGTATTTTTAATATAGTAATATAGGTCAATATACACTGTATTTTCCCATATGTATCATATTTATAAGTAGTGTAGCAGCCCCATATGTAAATAATATTCAGCATGTCAGCTTGGCGATATCGTGTAATCATAAACTAAACAATAATTTCATTGAGAGTCCATCACACCCAAGACAGGGGGCGCGATTACGTCATTTTCTCCCAAAGAACTTCCATAAGTCGTTAGTAAGTTTTACGACACCGCGACCGGACAACAACAGATCATATGTTCCCTTCTTGCAGAACTATACCCTCCTAGACCTTGCCCGTGTCGATGGACTCTCTTTTTTTTAGGTGCCATCAAACCTGCCTTGTCCTTTGTGATACCCATAAATGCCTGATACCACTTATCCCCATGACTGTAATTGTTTGTGGACGACATATATATATATGTTATATTATAATATTATTTTATTTAAAATTATATTTCATAAATTCAAATACTCTGCTAAATCGACCGCCAGAGATCACACTTCCCCTATAAAACCTCATTGTTGTTGTTTCCCGATGGCCGGCTCAAACCTTTTGTACATTATGTAAATAAGTTTTTCATTTTTTAGATTCTTACGCCTTAAGCCAGGCATGTTTTGTATATATTCCTTTAGCTCAATTAAAGCAATCTCTGATCAAAACTATTTTTAGTATTATACTTTCAAGATTTTAACCACGACGGCATTAACCTAGCATAATCCTCAAGATAATCAAAAAGCAACAGAAATCTCTTTTTATTTCTAACATATATATAGCTGTCGTGTTTGAAATGTATTATGTTGAACATACAATGTTGTGTATAGAAGCACAAAAAAAAGCATATAATTTCTATATCTATCAGTTACATTCACTCAGTAGAGGTTACCATCAAAATGTAAAGAACATCTAGCAGTTACATTCACTCACAGTATCGGTTACCATCAAAATATGAAGAATATCTATCAGTCTCAACAAATATATAACTAGAATAATACAATGATGTTTGATCAAGGTCTTCTCTTTGGTTTATATAAATTCTACAAGACCGCAGTCACCGTTCGGAGGAGATTAATAGAATCGCCGAATATCGTGGTCCATTTGGATGAGGAAAGCGAAGACTTGAACGTGGCTGATTCCATACTCGCCTTTTCAGTGATACGTTACCCTATGCACGGTGAAATCTATGGCCACTGGACAATCGTCGGACCTGGAGGCTGTTGTTGGATTCTGCGCTGCCTGGAGTATATAAGCTCCATCTATGCTTCCTTCCTGTGGTGAATCTGTATAAGACTGATGGTCTTAATAAAGCTGTATGTGTGTGGATATCTATCAGTTACCTATTCCCAAATAGAGGTATATTAGGATTTTTTCGTCATTTTACCTTTCAAACCCGGAAATTACAATTCAATGCTACCTAAGGGGCACCATGGCTGACGTACCTTGAGAGCAGACTTGAGTACAACAGCCTCACCAGGCCCCTGGATCCATGGCTCTCCGTCCACTTGTACCGGTACATAGTTGTTGAACCGTATACGGATCTGGAAAACATCCATCTTGGCTGTTAACATGGCTATGCACATACCGTGGAAGTTCTCTAGAAAGATATCGCATAGAGACAGATAAATGGTTCGTTATATTAAAGGTTTTGGTTATTTTGCCAGGAGGAAATTTATATTTATATGAGGATATGGTGGATACATTAAGGGGATATGCTCCTTCCTATAGCACAGTAAAAAATGGGTAGCTGTGTTTAAATTAGGGAGGATCAGCACCGAAGACGAACATCGACCAGGAAGACCTGTTGAGTCAGTTACTCAAGAAAATATCAACAAGATACATGATTTGGTTATGTTGGACAGAAGAATGACAGTTCGTCAGATATAAGAGACCTTGGGTATTCCAAAAACAACAGTGGATCGGATCATGAGAGAACACTTGGGCCTCAGGAAGCTTTCTGCTCGTTAGGTTCCCAAAATTTTGACACCCGATCAAAAGGCTGTAAGAAGAAAGTTATCTTCGGACAATCTTGCGTTATTTGAAGCCAATCCAGAGGAATTTGTTAATAGGTTTGTCACCATGGATGAGACTTGGAACAATCCATGCAATGGAGACACTCCGGTTCCCCTCCCCCCAAGAAAGCCAAGTCAGTTTCATCAGCAGGGAAGGTTATGGTGTCTGTCTTTTTGTATTCCGTGGGTGTACTTCTTCTAGACTTTCTGAATAAGAGTCAAACCATCACTGGCAATTATTATGCAAATCTTGTGAAGCAACTACGAGAAGCTATCAAGGAAAAGAGAAGAGTAAAGTTGTCCAGGAATATTGTTTACCATCAAGACAATGCTCCGAGTCATCGATCGCTGCAAGCCATGGCTGCTATTTACGATTCTGGCTTTGAACTTTTACCACATGCACCCTATTCACCAGATCTATCTCTGTCTGACTTCCACGTATTTCCTCATTTGAAAAAATCACTTTCTGGCATTCATTTTAGGGCAGATGAAGAGGTCATTGATGCTGTAACCTCATTTTTTGAGTCACTTGAAACATCGTTCTTTTTGGAGGGCATAAAAGCATTAGAACATCGCTGGAAAAAGTGTATAGACCTTAAAAAGGGGATTATGTTAAAAAATAAATCATAATCATTTTATTAGTCATTTTCTTTATATGTCGGGCCACCTACTTATGGGACACCCCTCGTATTAGTGCCACGAGAATCAAAAACATGCTAATTCTCTACTTTGTTTCGATAAAACATACAAGCTTTCAAACCAAAAAGGTTTTTACTAACGGCCCTGTTACAATAAAAATTTCAATAAAAATGTATCAGGGATATGAAGAGAAAAGCCTTTCAGCTTAAAGTTCGCCCAGTTTAATCTAAATAAAGGAATATTTAAATATGAATTCTGGTGTTTTATTATCTTGAGGTTGTGTACTGTAACAAAACATACTTGAGGGGATCGGTGGAAGGGTGGTCTAAACTGTTGGTTTTCGCCCGCTACGACCCGGGATTGAACCCCGCATTGGGCACTTTTTTTCTAATAAAAAAAAAAAAATGCTCCGATCACCCCCGATTCTTACAAAAGTCCAACCCCACCTGCGAGTGCAAGTAACAAAACCGGGCTTTGTCACATTTGTAAGTGAAAAGTCTAACTGCTTCTCACATGTGTAGACATGTGGTGCACTTACAGTAAAAGCAGTCGATAATTACCCACCATGATTATCATGGCCTGTACCATGTGTACTAGGGATAATAATATTTTTAAAAAATATACTGGACAAATGATGGTAGGCAGACTTACATGAGCCCCCTGGGCAATCCGTACTCCAGAGCGCATGCCGCTCTGTATCTGACCCATATGGACCACTCCAGTTATCCCAACCACCTCTAGAAGTCCGTCGAAGTGAGTCGGCTTTGCGAACTGGTCGTCTCGCTCGGGACCCCAGGGGTTAGCTCCAGAACCCCAGCTGAACCACACATGGGATGTTAATTGAGATCAGAATTTTTTTTTTCATATATATTTCAATTAATTAATTATTCCCACAGAGTATATGTGTAAGATCACAAGTAAATAGACGCTAACCGTTAGAAGATAAGTTTATCTTTATTTACGATAAAATTGTGAAAAACGTTTAAAAATACTGGTTGCCCTAAAAACGTAAAAAGACATATTCCATAACATTGATAAATTACATTTCAATTTAAAAATTTCAGTTTTAAATATCCACGCTGCGCGCGTGTATATTTGTAAATATTTCTTGTAAGATATAGTCGATGTTTTTATTAAGCCCGTTGAAGAGCGATTATCGCTTGAAAGCTAGCGTTTTGAAATAAAGAGAAACTCATTGTGGGAATTTTTTTGTATTTTTAAAAGTTTCTCTTTGTTTACTATGTTATATTTTGTTCTCTCTCTTGTAAATCAATAAAGTTTGATTAATCTTCTTGTAATCAGTATCTTTAAAAGGTCTAAGCAAAGTCAACAAAATTGCATATCGGTATGTTCTTACTGCTGGAATATTACACAGAGTAACAATGGCTATAGATGAGTTCGTGTTAGAAAAGGAACTTGTATATAATTATTGTTTTTGTTGTTTTTCACCTAAAATATATACCAAGATTTGTTTTGTATAATTGCTATTAATCTATATTAATAAAATGGAAATTTCATAAGTGGTGTTCGCTAAAAACTTTCGTTGCAATGCATCAATTTCGACCAAATTTTCAACATTTATGTAAAACGAGATGGAGCAGGTTTTGCTTAACATCAAAATATTTTTCCTAACTTTAACATACATAACTTTGCTGTTATCGATAAAATACAAAAAAATTCAACAGAGTTAAAGTGTTTACACTTTCAAAAGTGTTTACTTTGCGCTTCTTGCAAAATTAGTTCTAATCTTTTATATATATATATATATATTTTAATTTTAATAATAACTTTTATACATGGTAAGATACTTTTATTTTATAGTTTTCATATTTTATACCGAAAAAAGTTGAAGCCTTACTTGATGAGATCAATTTTATATTTTAGATAAATTTTTAGGCTAATTTATAATAAAATATATATGCTATTTCTAACGTGGTTAGTATTTTTATAAGACTAAGGTAATTTATATTATTTTTTACAAATTTAGGGTTATTTCTATTTTTTTCACTGAAAAGCTAGAAATTTCATTCATGTGCTCAATTTTATGTCTTTTTTGAGGACCTTAACAAAATTTTTAATTAATTGTTTAGATATTTTAATAACAGAATTATTTTTGGTGTTTTCCACTTATATGGGTTGTTTTGTAAAAAAAAATTTGGGTTATTTCTCTTTTTTTTTTTCATTAAAAACCTTGAAATTTCATTAATGTGCTCAATTTTATGTCTTTTTTGAGGACCTTAACAAAATTTTAATTAATTGCTTAGATATTTTAAAAGTAGATTATTTATGGTGTTTTCAACATATATGGGTTGTTTTGTAAACAAATTTTGGATTATTTCTATTTTTTTTCACTAAGATGCAAGATATTTTATTGGTATGTTTATGTGATTGTCATTATGAGGCCCTTCTCAAATATTTTTAAAGAAATTTTTATTTACTTATTTAGATCTTTCAAATACAAATTATTTGTGGTATTTATAACATATAGGTGTTGTGTTTTTTAAAATATTTGGGTTTTTTATTATTAATCGCAAAAAAGAGCAAGCAATTTCATTGTGTTCAATTATGGGTCATTTTGAGGTCCTTTTTAAAATTTTCTTATGGAATTTTTTAATTATTGCTTTGATCTTTTAAATACAGTTTATTTATTATATTTTCTACATATATGGGTTGTATCTAAAAATAGGTTATTTATATTTTTAAATAAGCAAGGGATTTCTTTTACGGATTCATTTATTTGTCTTTTTGAAGTCCTTTTTCAAAATTTTTTTAAAGATATTTTAATTTATTTGATTAAATATTTTATATTTAGATTATTTATAGTTTTTTGTAACATATAGGGGTTGTATTTTGTATTTTAGAAAATTATTTCTATTTTTTACCTCAAAAAAAGCATGCTTTTTCATTGCTGTATCCAGCGGTTGGTCTATTTTTGAAGCTTTTTAATGATAACTGGTTTTGTACATTAATTTTTTGGTAATAATATTATGATTTTAGTTTTTTGAAATCTTTTTAACATATCTGAAGGTTATTTTGAATAAAAAATTTAAAAATTTTGATTTTTACCTCAAAAAGACAGGAAATTTCATTTATTTGTCTTTTGAAGTCCTTTTTCAAAATTTTTTAAAGATATTTTAATTTATTTGATTAAATATTTTATATTTAGATTATTTATAGTTTTTTTAACATATAGGGGTTGTATTTTGTATTTTAGAAAATTATTTCTATTTTTTACCTAAAAAAAAGCATGCTTTTTCATTGCCGTATCCAGCGGTTGGTCTATTTTTGAAGCTTTTTAATGATAACTGGTTTTGTACATTAATTTTTTGGTAATATAATATTATGATTTTAGTTTTTTGAAATCTTTTTAACATATCTGAAGGTTATTTTGAATAAAAAATTTAAAAATTTTGATTTTTACCTCACACACAAAAAGACAGGAAATTTCATTTATTTGTCTTTTTGAAGTCCTTTTTCAAATTTTTTTAAAGATATTTTAATTTATTTGATTAAATATTTTATATTTAGATTATTTATAGTTTTCTTTAACATATAGGGGTTGTATTTTGTATTTTAGAAATTTTTTTCTATTTTTACCTCAAAAAAGCATGCTTTTTCATTGCCGTATCCAGCGGTTGGTTTATTTTTGAAGCTTTTTAATGATAACTGGTTTTGTACGTTAATTTTTTGGTAATTTAATATTATGATTTTAGTTTTTTGAAATCTTTTTAACATATCTGAAGGTTATTTTGAATAAAACATTTAAAAATTTTGATTTTTACCTCAAAAAGACAGGAAATTTTTATGCTTTGTTTAGAAATTGCTGGTTTTGAAGCTTTTGTTATTAATCTCAATCTAAATTTTTTTTCAGAATATGCCTCGCCACAGCCGACGTTTACTTGGTAGGAATACGGCTGCTTCCAGGAGATATAGGAATGCTAGAGCTATTGAGACACCACTTCAAAGTGAGACGCGTCGTGCGCTTCGCCGTCTTAGGTATTCTGAAGCCCGCGTCGCAGCTACACAAACTATGCAAGTTCCTGTTCAGCGTATTCAGCTTTGGACTCATAAGCCGTTTTCAGGTTTGCAGTATAATGCCCATATTGATTATAAAGCTGATTCATCTGTCGATATAGGCCAAATGTCTCGGGTATGCCAGTTTTGCTCTGCTTTGAGATTTAAAGATGATGTAATGTACGAGAATAGAAACAAAATAAACCTCATCCTACCTAATATACATTACTTCTGAGGATTATAGATTTTGATTTGTGTTGAGAATTTTGCATGCATTTCTCTATTTCTTTTCTTATCTTGCAAAGCTAATGGATTGTTTAGGTTGCTTATTTTTGACTCGCCAATTTGTTTAGTGATAAAGTGGTATAGAGTTCTTTTTCAGAGCATCACCCTACAAAAAAATTACCTGACCTTTCCTAATATTCAGATAGATTTATTATATCAACATACTAGACTACAAACATTCCCTCGAGTAAAACCCGGGCGGAGCCGGGTACACCCGCTAGTAATAAATAATATGCAAAGTTTAATTGTTTATGGATTCATCCTTCTTACATACTTTAATTACATAACACTTACAATTGTTGTTATGACTAAATTTTCTCAGTCTAAAACCTTTTTTGTATATCTAATCTGAATACTTAGAGTCTTCACGCTCTAGGAGGGAACATAGATTAACCAAATAAATAATGTGTATATCTTAAGAGATAACCTTCCAAGGTATTTGATTGGGTGTTGGCGGTTGAGCATGACTGTATAAAGGGGCGCAAAAAGGAATTTCGTTTTCACGCAACTGCTGTGCCAAGGGAAAACCTGAGTCTCGCGAAGCCAGATCTGCCTCCTGTACTATCCTGAGGTCTAAAAGTGTGAAGTTTTAGGCCTATATGACCCATCCCTGCCTCCCCCTGATCTCCGCGGATCCCTCTCTGCCCCTCTGATCCTACTCTGCATCCTGGGCAATCCTGGCGTTGATCCCTGGCCCTTGACCCATTCCTAGGCTCCCTCCAAAAGTAACTTCGGGTTCCCCAAAAGTGCTTTGCGGGTTGTCTGCTTGCTACGGCCATTTTTTAGAGGGCTCAAAACGATCTACCTTCCCTGCTAACGTCTCATTCTTCCCCTTCAAGATGGCTAGAAGTAGGAAGAAAACCTCCGCGTGGAAATAGAAGAAACCCCCAACCCTATCCAATTATGGTTTTCTAGTTCAAACATTTCCAAGGTATACATTAATGGCTTGCAGTAATGCCAATGCTAACGGTGGAAATGTACAAGAAGATTGTGCTACCAATAAGGCCCCATTAGTACATTTTACCTACCCTACAACAAGTCCTACCTATCGAATTGCGCATCGTCAAACTACTATGGATCTTCCCCTAGCTATGCTACACTGCGTACACGCTCGGGTACGTTTTTTTAAATGTTAGAGACTATATGATTATGTATAGAATGCATATCTATAAGAAGCGAACGTCATTATAAAACGGGGACCTACAAGAGCATGTTGACGATATCAATTACGTTCTTGTAGAGCAAGGATCTACAAGAGCATGTTGACGCTACCAATTACGTTCTTGTAAAGCAAGGGTCTACAAGAGCATGTTGACGATACCAATTACGTTCTTGTAAAGCAAGGATCTACAAGAACATGTTGATGATACCAATTACGTTCTTGTAAAGCAAGGATCTACAAGAGCATGTTGACGATACCAATTACGTTCTTGTAGAGCAAGGATCTACAAGAGCATGTTGACGATACCAATTACGTTCTTGTAGAGCAAGGATTTATAAGAGCATGTTGACGATTCCAATTACGTTCTTGTAGAGCAAGGATCTACAAGAGCATGTTGACGATACCAATTACGTTCTTATAGAGCAAGGGTCTACAAGAGCATGTTGACGATACCAATTACGTTCTTATAGAGCAAGGATCTATAAGAGCATGTTAACGATACCAATTACGTTCTTATAAAGCAATGGTCTACAAGAGCATGTTGACGATACCAATTACGTTCTTGTAAAGCAAGGATCTACAAGAGCATGTTGACGATACCAATTACGTTATTGTAAAGCAAGGATCTACAAGAACATGTTGATGATACCAATTACGTTCTTGTAAAGCAAGGATCTACAAGAGCATGTTGACTATACCAATTACGTTATTGTAAAGCAAGGATCTACAAGAACATGTTGATGATACCAATTACGTTCTTGTAAAGCAAGGATCTACAAGAGCATGTTGACTATACCAATTACGTTATTGTAAAGCAAGGATCTACCAGAGCATTTTGACGATACCAATTACGTTCTTGTAAAGCAAGGATCTACCAGAGCATTTTGACGATACCAATTACGTTCTTGTAAAGCAAGGATCTACAAGAGCATGTTAACGATACCAATTACGTTCTTGTAAAGCAAGGATCTACAAGAGCATGTTGACGATACCAATCTAAAGAGCGTACGTTCATGTAAAACAGGGACCTACCAGAGCATTTTGACGATCCCAAATTCAGGATTTGACGTTCCAATGAACCTACCTGAGAATATTAAGTATTATAATGCCCTCCACGGAACGGTATCTCCACGGCTCGACCGTCCACCTCCATCTTGATGGCTCCTTGTAAGTCCTTACAGGCCTTCTTGGTGACCATTTTGCGGAATCCCATCTTGACGTAGACGCCTTGTTGTGGAGCCTGCATATAGCGAATAACGTTATCCCTGGCACGTAGGTATTAGATTTTATCTACATATCCCATTTATGATACACACACGTCATCAAAATTGAGAAGGTTTTAATAATTTAGATATCTTTAAATTGAAACTGTCTTTTCCTGCAAATCATATTGGAATGGATACATATTACGTCGAGATGAACTTTTCCAAAATATTGTAAATTATATTCAATAGATGTTGATTTGATGTAAGCTTTTCTATAGTATATAAGATGTCGTGCTGACAACTGCTGTGATGGTCATGTACGGACAAAGTTTCCATCTAGATGTCTTACAGACACCTGCTGTTGATGGCCATGTACAGACAATATAGCTGCCGTGTACACACCTGCTGTTGATGGTCATGTACAGACAATGTTTCCATCTAGCTGTCTTACAGACACCTGCTGTTGATGGTCATGTACAGACAATATAGCTGCCGTGTACACACTGCTGTTGATGGTCATGTACAGACAATATAGCTGCAGTGTACACACCTGCTGTTGATGGTCATGTACAGACAATGTTTCCATCTAGCTGTCTTACAGACACCTGCTGTTGATGGCCATGTACAGACAATATAGCTGCCGTGTACACACCTGCTGTTGATGGTCATGTACAGACAATGTTTCCATCTAGCTGTCTTACAGACACCTGCTGTTGATGGTCATGTACAGACAATATAGCTGCCGTGTACACACCTGCTGTTGATGGTCATGTACAGACAATATAGCTGCCGTGTACACACCTGCTGTTGATGGTCATGTACAGACAATATAGCTGCCGTGTACACACCTGCTGTTGATGATCATGTACGGACAATGTTTCCATCTAGCTGTCTTACAGACACCTACTGTTGATGGTCATGTACAGACAATATAGCTGCCGTATACACACCTGCTGTTGATGGTCATGTACGGACATTGTTTCCATCTAGCTGTCTTACAGACACCTACTGTTGATGGTCATGTACAGACAATATAGCTGCCGTATACACACCTGCTGTTGATGGTCATGTACGGACATTGTTTCCATCTAGCTGTCTTACAGACACCTACTGTTGATGGTCATGTACAGACAATATAGCTGCCGTGTACACACCTGCTGTTGATGGTCATGTACAGACAATATAGCTGCCGTATACACACCTGCTGTTGATGGTCATGTACGGACAATGTTTCCATCTAGCTGTCTTACAGACACCTACTGTTGATGGCCATGTACAGACAATATAGCTGCCGTATACACACCTGCTGTTGATGGTCATGTACAGACAATATAGCTGCCGTGTACACACCTGCTGTTGATGGTCATGTACAGACAATGTTTCCATCTAGCTGTCTTACAGACACCTGCTGTTGATGGTCATGTACAGACAATATAGCTGCCGTGTACACACCTGCTGTTGATGGTCATGTACGGACAATGTTTCCATCTAGCTGTCTTACAGACACCTACTGTTGATGGTCATGTACAGACAATATAGCTGCCGTGTACACACCTGCTGTTGATGGTCATGTACAGACAATATAGCTGCCGTGTACACACCTGCTGTTGATGGTCATGTACGGACAATGTTCCATCTAGCTGTCTTACAGACACCTGCTGTTGATGGCTAGGTACAGACAATATAGCTGCCGTGTACACACCTACTGTTGATGATCATGTACGGACAATGTTTCCATCTAGCTGTCTTACAGACACCTACTGTTGATGGTCATGTACAGACAATATAGCTGCCGTGTACACACCTGCTGTTGATGGTCATGTACAGACAATATAGCTGCAGTGTACACACCTGCTGTTGATGATCATGTACAGTACTGTCGTGCACGTACCTGCTGTTGATGATCATGTACAGTACTGTCGTGCACGTACCTGCTGTTGAAGCGGTCAGGATGCTCCTCCCTGGCGTTGTGAAAATCCAGACAGAGGTCGGCGTCCAGGCCGATGCCGAAGTAGTTGTTCATGACGAAGATGGCCGTGTTGTCCTCCGAGGTAGCTGCGCTAGATGTGGTAGGATGTGCCAGCTGCCCCCTCTGGCTTCTCATCGGAGTGGAACACCACCGTCCACCTGCGCCCATATTGTCTCTCCGAGCTGTAGCATTGACCTGTCCATCTATAATAGATCGTCACCTTCAGTAATAATACTTTATTACATTTTTACGTTACTATTTGATCCGGATGCAGCTCAGAGCCCTAATTTTTAACAAATAGATGCTATTTCTTATCCCCGTGTGCAAATATTACACGAATTCCATGAGTGATCTCATGGAATGGGGTATAGGGGTGCAGCTTTCGTTAATCATGGCACCATGTTCCTGGCACACTTTGGTGAAAGTCTGACTTTGCCTGTAATTTGAAGCCGTTCCTTACATGGAAGCCTTTTCTGCCATCTCTAATATCAGTACAGACACAGTATCCCTGGAGAGGGACCCTTGCTGAGGTCTATCAACCGTGTCAGTTGAACTCAGGATTTTTAAAGAGGTCTTTCTCCTATTCATAACATTGCTGCTGTTGGTCCTCAACTGCTATATTCGTCAGTTATTCTGCTTGTTTCGCAGCTGGCCTTTCATATCTGAAGGTCGTTCCCCTCATCTGCCACGAGGGCTTGGTTCATCAGTAGTGAATACTCTCATTCAATACTTTTATATCATTGTAGTAAGGTCTGTAGAGATAATATTTGATGATACCATTGAACAAAAACACATTGCCAATAATTTATCTTGAAGATAGAGGCTGCCTGGCCGGCATTCATATTTCTTGAAAAAATCTGTTACAAATTTTATTGATAGGTGGCATTTTGAATCTATAAATTCAGAGCCTTATGTTCGTAGAGTATTACACACATGGACAAAACTTAAGGAAATTCCATCTTTCAGAATGTATATCGGGATTCAGACAATAACTCTGAAAATATATTACAGTGACCTTTATTGAAGACACACGAGATAACCCAAGTGTGAACAAAATTGCCTCTGTCTTCTTTTTTTTTTTTTATAAAAATAAAAGAGATAACCGGCGAAAATCAGAGACTTTCCACTCTCACAGGTTTTGTCAATGAGTGTATATTTGTTTTATCCTTTTCTTCATCCTAAAAATATTTATACATTTCAGTGTATAAATATACACATTTAAATACAGTTATGTTCCTCAAACATTTTGAAAATACAACCAAATACAGTAGAACTTATAGATTTATTATATTAGACAATTCTAACGTCTTTAATTCCAATATTTATCTTGGTCCCTAGAATTTCCTATAAATAGTATTTCCGATTATAATCCGAATTTTTGGATAATTCGATTTCTTTTTAGTCCCTTGGGCTTCGAATTATCTAATTTTGATTGTATTGGTTTGTTTAAAAATTTGAATTCAATAATTTGGTCTTAAAGGTTGAAAACGAGTATTTGTGTGGGATGTTAGAAACATATTAAAAAGTTAGTTCCTTATCAAAACTTACTGGAATTTCACATTAGTTATAGAATTAGGTCCGCACATCAAGGCAGGAAGGTTATCAATATGAGATATAATTCCTTATTAAAATTAGCTCCAAATTTACTAGCGAGTGTCCAGTCAACACACATGTCAGGATGGCCGAGTGGTCTAAGGCGCCAGACTCAAGAGTAAATCTTATCCCGTTGCGGGAGTTGGGTGTTCTGGTCCACTGATGTGGGCGTGGTTTCGAATCCCACTTCTGACACTTTTTTTTTGTCGGTGGACGAGTAGGTAAAACCCTCGATTCCCGACAGACATGAACGGGATCGAATCCCGCGTTAGACCCTTTGTTTTAATATGTGAATAACCTTCATGTCCCTATGAGAGTAAATGGCTTTAAGGTTTTACTAGAGAAGCTGAGATGGCTTAAAAGTCGGTTACGCCAGTTAATAACCATTAAAAGAACAATACCCATAAAAAGCGCTATTTTGGATCAATTATACGAAAGTTCCACTGCTTCAAAAGCAAATTTTAGCTCTCATCATTTATTTTTACTGCGGTAATGCAATTTCATTGTTGCAAATATCATAAACTAGGTTGCTATTTTTGAGCGGTACCGAATAAAGTGATTTTGGAACAAGTCCAGTCAAACGTTCACAGCAGACCCCAGTACCACCAGTGTACAGCTCAGCCACCAGTGTCCCTGTACCTGTCCAGCCACCAGTGTTCCAGTACCTGTCCAGCCAGATCTCCTCTGCCTCATGACGTCCCTCAGGAGGTTCAGTGGGTCCTCCCCGCCAGCGTAGCCCGCTCCCCAGCGCAGCACCCGCGCCAGATCGTTGCCCGTGCCCAGCGGGAGGATGGCGCAGGGCGGAGACTGGCACTCAGAGTCCTGCCCCACGTTGTCCAGGCACTGCAGCACCCAGCCCACCGTGCCGTCGCCGCCACAAACCAGGATCTTGTAGTCCCGGATATGGCGGAAAACGTAGAGTCCAGGCAGGGGACCCCCGTTGTCCAGGTCGTACACCTGGTAAGGGTTGAGAAGCCTCCTGAAGGAAGAGATCAGCTCCAGACCCTGGCAGCCCGCCGCTCTTCACGTTTACAAACACCAGCAGGGGCTGGAAACACACGAGGCAGCGGTCAACTCGCGGTTATATACACACATACATACACATGGACAATACCTTTATCTTTCAGAATGTATATCAGGATTCAGACAATAACTCTTAAATATATTACAGTGCCCTATATTGAAAAACACACGAGATAATCAAGTCTGAACAAAATTGCCTCTGTCTCCTCCAAAAAAAAAAAAGGCGACCGATGACATCAAAATATAAAACTTCTTTAAGGTTTGTCTCCATGAGTGTAAATAGCTTTAAAATTTTACTAGAGAAGCTGAGATGTCTTAAAAGTCGGTTACGCCAGTTAATAACATTAAAAGATCAATACCCATAAAAAAAAGCGCCATTTTTGATCATGAATACGAAAATTTCTCTGTTTCAAAAGGAAATTTTATCTCTCATCATTTATTTTTACTGCGGTAACGTATTGTATATAAATACCTTTCAGGTGGCTAGAGAAAAATTAAAGAAGTTGTATCTTTCAGCATGTTTATCGGGATTCGGACAATAACTCTAAAAGATATTACAGTGACCTTTATGAAGACATACGAGATAACCAAATGTGAACAAACTTAAGGAAGTTGTGCTTTTAGCATGTATATCGGGATTGTGACAATAACTCTGAATATATACAGTGTCCTTTATTGAAGACACGCGAGATAACCAAATGTGACAAAACTTAAGGAAGTTGTACCTTTTTAGCATGCATATCGGGATTCAGATAATAACTGAAAGATATTACAGTGACCTTTATTGAAGACACACGAGATAACCAAATGTGAACAAAACTTAAGGAAGTTGTACCTTTTAGCAATGCATATCGGGATTCAGATAATAACTCTGAAAGATATTACAGTGACCTTTATGAAGACATACGTGATAACGAAGTGTGAACAAAATTGCCCCTATAAAAAATAAAAAAAGAGAGATGACCAGCGATATCAAAGACTTTATACTTCCTTAAGTTATGTATATGAGTGTAGATGGTGTTTGTGATAAAAAAAAAGTAACTTTTCCCTTTCTTCCAATGTGGATGGTGACGTACCTTGATGTTATCAGGGATGAGGTCCGGCTTCACTTTGGGCAGAAGCAGCACCAACAGCTGGCGGTCATCAAACATAGCTTCCCGCAGCATGTAGAAGGCCTTCACGGCAATATCCGGCGTTGTCGTACGTTATGATGAGCGACCCATACTCATAGTAGATAGGCCCAATGGTCCGAAACCTGTAGGCCGCTATACACACACACCCAACAAACTCAGCTTTTCAATAAATAATCCATTGTAGCAATATTATGGTAAAAACATCAGACACTTCGAGATATATATTTTTTAAAAGTCATCTTCTGATCGTGAAACTGAATCGGAACTCAATCGGAATAAATATCAACTATAACTGAAATAATGTAGAAAATAGTATTTATCATTAATTTGTTAATGTGATACTCCTATTGAAAATAAAAGGTTTGCACAAGAAACTTAGCTCTGGAAGCTTCATTTATTTTATTATACATTGTATGTATATTAAATGTATGGGGGTAGAGGAGTTCGACAACACTTCCCTGAGGTTCCCTCCTGGACTTTTGGAATATTTGACCGATTTCTGGTCCAAGGTGACTAACTTGATGAAAGGTACCCATTGTCCAATAAAGAGCTGTCCGATATTTTCAGTTGGACATGACAACAACAAGATTGCATGTATATCTGAAATCATGCGTTGGATCTGGAGGCTGTTGTTGGGTTCTGTGCTGCCTAGAGTATAGAAGTTTAATCTATGCTATCTTCCTGTGGTGAATTTTGACTGGTGGTCTTATAAAGCTGTGTGCATATCTGAAATATGTTAAGAGTGTAAGTATGCATATCTGAAATCACGCGTTGAACCTGGAGGCTGTTGTTGGGTTCTGTGCTGCCTGGAGTACAGGAGCTCCATCTATGCTTCCTTTCTTCAAGACTATTGGTCTTGATAAAGCTGTATGTAAGTGTATATCTGAAATATGTTGAGTGTAGGTGTAAGTGAAGAGTGTATGAGCTACCTCAGCAGGTAGATAGTGAGAGGACTTACGCTTCGCCAACGTATGGAGCAGAATGTTCTCGTACTGACGCTCCGAGAGGTTGGGCGTGAGGTTGCCCACAAAGAGGGCCACGTTGGACGACGTGGTCGGCTTCTTCTTCTGCCGGAGGTAGAACCGCATCATGTCCCTCTGCCGGACGGACCTCATGGGACCACACGCATTTTTGTATCATTGTTAGGTAATCTCTCTGCAGACGGACTCCTGGTCACACTCATTGTTGTTTTATTGTTAGGTAAGTTCTTTTTTGGACGAACTCCTGGTCACACTCATTGTTGTATCATTGTTATGTTATTGTTAGCTAAGCTCTTTGTTGAACGGACTCCTGGTCACACTCATTGTTGTATCATTTTTATGTATTGTTAGGTAAGCTCTTTGTTGAACGGACTCCTGGTCACACTTCATTGTTGTATCATTGTTAGGTAAGTTCTCGGTTGGATGGACTCCTGGTCACACGTTAACTCATTGTTGTATCATTGTTAGGTAAGTTCTCTGTTGGATGGACTCCTGGTCACACGTTAACTCATTGTTAGGTCAAATCTTTGTTGGACGGACTCCTGGGGCCACACGCCAACTCATTGTTGTTAGGTTAACTCTCTGTTGGATTTCTGGGACCACACGTCAACTCATTGTTATATCATTGTTAGTCAATTTTTTGTTGGAATAATTTCTCATTATTTTAATGATTTCACTTTTGTGGAATATTTTAATTAAACTGCATAGCTTTGCCAAACCAAATCACGGAACTACATTCAATTAAGAGTTGATAACAACATATTTCCCCTAGTACAATGTCAATCACAGTAACTCGCTCTATGCACACGTCGTCTACAGGTTTCTAGAAGAGTAAAAACGGTGATTTATCTACGTGGAATAACAAGACTGAGACATTGTAGATTCGTCGATCTTCAAATAGTTAGTATTCAACTGTGGAAACTAGACATGCGTCAGACCTGGAGGCTGTTGGGTTCTGTGCTGCATGGAGTATAGGAGCTCTATCTATGCTTCCTTCCTGTGGTGAATCTGTATAAGACTGGTGGTCTTAATAAAGTTGTATGTGTGTATCAAATATTGTTGGGTTCTGTGCTGCCTGGAGTATAGGAGCTCCATCTATGGTTCCTTCCTGCGATGAATCTGTATAAGACGGTGGTCTTAATAAAGCTGTATGTGTGTATCAAATATTGTTGGGTTCTGTGCTGCCTGGAGTACAAGGAGCTCCATCTATGCTTTCCTTTCTGTGCTGAATCTGTATATGACTGGTGGTCTTAATAAAGCTGTATGTGTGTGTATCAAATATTGTTTGGTTCTGTGCTGCTGGAGTATAGGAGCTCTATCTATGCTTCCTTCCTGTGGTGAATCTGTATAAGACTGGTGGTCTTAATAAGTTGTATGTGTGTATCAAATATTGTTGGGTTCTGTGCTGCCTGGAGTATAGGAGCTCCATCTATGGTTCCTTTCTGTGGTGAATCTGTATATGACCGATGGTCTTAATAAGGCTGTATGTGTGTGTATCAAATATTGTTGGGTTCTGTGCTGCATGGAGTATAGGAGCTCTATCTATGCTTCCTTCCTGTGGTGAATCTGTATAAGACTGGTGGTCTTAATAAAGTTGTATGTGTGTATCAATATTGTTGGGTTCTGTGCTGCCTGGAGTATAGGAGCTCCATCTATGGTTCCTTTCTGTGGTGAATCTGTATATGACTGGTGGTCTTAATAAAGCTGTATGTGTGTATCAAATATTGTTGGGTTCTGTGCTGCCTGGAGTATAGGAGCTCCATCTATGGTTCCTTTCTGTGCTGAATCTGTATAAAGACTGTGGGTCTTAATAAAGATGTATGTGTGTATCAAATATTGTTGGGTTCTGTGCTGCCTGGAGTATAGGAGCTCCATCTATGGTTCCTTTCTGTGGTGAATCTATAAGACCGATTACTTAATAAAGCTGTATGTGTGTATCAAATATTGTTGGGTTCTGTGCTGCCTGGAGTATAGGAGCTCCATCTATGGTTCCTTTCTGTGGTGAATCTATTAGACCGATTATTTAATAAAGCTGTATGTGTGTGTTTTTAACGTGATAAAAAACCTAAGAGTAGGGATGATATTACCTTAGCCCATGTTCTCATAAGCTCCCAAGGACACTCCTGGTCGTCCATCATCCGTTCGTGAACACCTGTATGGAACACAAGCCATGGTATGGAACAATATAGATGTTTGAATACTGGACTGGTCTCTGTATTAATATCCACACTCTATATACCACTCATGTACTTAAGGAAGTTGTACATCAATTTCAGACAATAACTCTGAAAGATATTTGATACACAGTGACCTTTATTGAACCGAGATAACCATGTGCCAACACTTATATATATATATTAATTGATAAATAATTTATGGTATATTTACCATAATAATGGTAAATATTTATTTACCAAAATTCCAGTTGGATGAACGCCAACCTTTTTCGAGGTTTTGCAACAAATTTTATGTCAACAACAAACTCAGCGCCACATAACGTCAAAAGGTTTGAGTTAAAAGAATATGTTTTGCCTATATATATATATTCAATGGGGAATATATATATCTTATGTTAAAATATTATTTTATTTAAAATTATATATCATCGATTCAAATACTCTGTTAAATCGACCACCAGAGGTCGCGCTTTTTCTTTTATATAACCCGTTGTTGTTGTTTCCCGCTGGCCGGCCCAAACCTTTTGTACATTATGTAAATAAGTTATTCATTTTTTTATTCTTACGCCTTAAGCCAGGCAGTACCTTTACTAAATTATGGTTTTTTTCTCTCTCTCTCTCTATATTGCATAAGCTCAATTAAAGCTATTTCTAATCTTCATTATTTTAGCTATTTTTATTTTCAAGATTTTAACCACGACTGCATTACCATACCATAATCCTCAACATGATCAAAAATCAAGCAGAAAAATCTCTTTTTTTATTTAATATATATATATATATATATGTATACGATATATATACTATATATACGAGAGGTCTGTTGAAAAAAATATTCGATTTTCTTTTTTTGCGAAAACCTTTGTGAATTTCGTTAAAACGCGTTTGCATGATGCATGCTTAAAATTCTCCCGCCTGTCAATAGCGTCAGTTGATGGCAAGCAGCATTTGAGTGAGGTAGAGTTTAGTTCCCTCGTCGGATTTTCATTGTAAGGAAAATGACGGAACGACCGGAGCAGTGCTACTGTATCAAATTCTGCCAGAAACTTGGCGACAGCCAGTTGGAAACCATTCGAAAGATTCAAACGGATTTCGGTTACGATGCTATAGGCGTCACAGTGGAAGCATTCGACGTCACCAGGACCAAGACGCCAAGGGTGCAGCAACGTCAAAGTGATGCTGATTTCTTTCTTTGACCCCCGTAGTGTGATACATCACGACACCACAGGATCAAACAGTCACCAAAGAGTACTACAAGGATGTCCTCCGTGATGCTTTGAGAGGCAGGAAACCGGATTTATGGTCAACAGGCAACTGGCGCCTCCATCACGACAACGCTCCAGCACATTCCACACACTTAATTCAGACTTTTTTTTGTCGAAAAACCAGACTTCTATGGTTCTTCAGCCTTCTTACTCTCCTGATACGTCTCCCTGCGACTTCTGGCTGTACCCCAAACTCAAGAGACCATTGAAAGGAAAACAATTTCAGACAAGAGAGGACATTATGATACAATACAACGCGGCTGATGATGGTAAAACGAAAATTGCAATTATACCGCGAATGTTTCTTCTAAACAAAAATCGAAACCCATTTTAAAGAGAAATAGCGACCACCTCTAACTTTAAGGATGAAGTATGATAGGATGAATTGTGAAGAGTAATGACAAACGGAAAAATAAATGTGTCCAGGGATGGACATTATGACTGCAACGAAGCCAAGTTAAACACCATTCTGAAAGAGACTTTCATGTTTCCAACAATGGTGGCACCGCTGGGAGAGATGTGTGGAGTCCCAAGAAGACTACTTTGAGGGTGATTAGGTTTCCAACGCTTTAATTATGTGTTTTTTCCACGCCTAAATTTCGGATACTTTTCTAACATATGTGTGTCTAATACTCTAGTTCCCCAGCAACCCCTTTCCTGCTTTTCTCTCCCTTGACACATTGTAAATAACATTTCTGATTATTGTAACTATTGTATATACCCTCTTCTACTCGGATAAATTGTATAAGACCAAAGGGTCATAACAGGGACTTTTGTTGTTGTTATTACTGTTATTCTTGTATGTATCCTACATTTCTGTGCTTGGAGAATCCGCAAAGACTAAATTGTCTTAATAAAGCTTTATATATATATATATATATATGTGTGTTTATATATATATGTTTTAATATATATGTGTGTATGTGTGCACTAAAGAAGTAGCGATAGCGAAGGAAGAGATCGAAAGAACTTACTTCCTTTATCGAGGGTAACCTCGCTGAGGTGGTACTGGTTGAAGTCGCCAGGTGACAGCCCGAACTTCTCGATGGCGTCGTGGATTATCTCCTCCACTGAGGTGTCCGGTGTCACAGCGATGTTAACACACGTCTCGGCCGTGTCCCTGTCACATTGGTGCCAATTAGATCATAAAACAACTAAAAAAAGGGGGGCATCTGCTTATCGGGCAACTGAAAGTTGCTGATGGCTTGCGCCATCTATCGGAATAAAGCGGTGGCAGAGGTACCATGTTCATTGTACATATTATGATGCATATATATAAATATCTTTTTTAAATAGTGCAAACTGTGCACTTTTGTGTGTATTGACAAGATGTCAATAAAAATTATTCTAATTGTCAATCGGAATAATTATCAACTTTTTGTTGATTTTTAAATTATTGCGGAATTGGCCAAATACTCATTCTTGATTAATCAAGAAGAGATAACCACTTACGCGTTTCGGGCTGTTGGCCCTCATCAGTGTGATGCAGGTTGTACCTCATAATTGTTTATCACGTTTTGTCACAAAAGAAGCTTTCGAGATTTATCTTTATCAAGAAACTCAGGTTTGGTAGACCTACCCGAGGTAGCCTGGGTAGACTTTGACGGTACCAGCATCCGGGTCGGGGCTTCGGTACCGTAGCAGGACACTCGGCCGTTTACCCTCGGGCTTGGTTAGGGTTAGGATGGGGAGATATTCTGGTAGCTCTTTCTCCGATGGATCTGAAGACACGGTACGTTACAATCACCATTGTAGTGAGAACAACTCCAAAATAACCATCATAAACTAATACAAAGCAATAACGCGCCATCTATATATAACGAATAAAGACATTAAAAGACGTGAATGTTTATTTCCACAAATAAATCAAACTTCTACTTTCCTTGCTCGATACAAATATTTATATGTAATTCTACTGTCCTAAAAGCTTATATCTATAGTTTGCTTAAATACCATTTCCAAGATTCCACCCTTCAGTGTAGTATATAAAAGCAGAATGATCCAATACAGTATTAGAGCTCTAAAGTAGCGGTCTGGTAGATTAAATTGGTGAAACCGCTGGGAGGGTTCACCACTAATGTACCAAGCCCTCCCAATATTTTTTCATCGCAGTAAGGACAGTAGAAGTTTGATTTATTTGTGAAAAGAAACATTCGCATCTTAATGTCTTCATTCGCGCGCGTTATAAACCATTATAGTTATACTCATGAAACTTAAGGAAATTGTACCTTTTAACATGTAATTAGGGGCACAAACTGAGTGTTACCTCCTAGAAGGGGGGGGGGGGGGGAGAAGTCCGACTACACCAGTCCCCCCATGGACCCTTGGAATATATGACCAAATTCTGGTCCAAGGTGACTAACGTGGCAACGGCACCCATTTCCAATGAAGAGCAAATAAACTCTAAGAGAAGAATAACAATAACAAGACTCAGAACGAAACACTATAAAGGAATGACAATACATCCAGATGGCACAAGAACCTATATAGCATGCAACAACTGTCCTGGTGTGGAACTAACACCTACTCACATATTCTCATGCCCAGCAATGGCCGCAGTCTTGCAGAAAATTGACTTAGACCCAAGAGAAGCAGCTTTACACACTCAAGATAGTGGACATTGACTGCTGTGATAGAAATGTACGGAGACATCTGAGGCTCTTCATTGGACACGACAACAACAACAACAACCTCCTAGAAGGCCTAAGGCCGGAAGTTAACACAGGATAACCAACCAACGGCAGCACTACCATCATGGAGACCCTTTACACTGAAACGCCTACCATACAAGGCAGATCAACTTTGAAGGCGTAGTTCGGATCTTCCCAACATGTAATAAGGAAAAAAGGAGGAGACAACCCTAGACCTTCTACTCTCATACATGGGAGTCCACGACTTGTACCACAACTCATACTAAACAAGATACATACGTCTCCATGACATTGTGTAATGATATTAGGGATGATAATAATATATATATATATAAATTAATGTATGTATGTGTGTGTGTCCTTTATGCCTGACCAAACCACTCATTGGAACGCCATGAAACTTTAAGAAGTTATTTAGTATAGTACTGGGAAGGTTTCTAGAAAATAAAATTTTTGAAATAACTTTTCGCCTAAAAATAATCAAGATAAATATTATAATTTATCTGTTATAATTTAACAATCTGCTCTAAATATTATCATGATGATACGATGATTTTGTAATGTAGAAAATTAGGAAAGACAAAATTCAGGATGACACGGCAATTTATTTGAGACAAGAATAATGACAAAAAGTTTTCAATTTTACTGTATATATAATATTTAGAGTTTGTACAAAGAATATCCGCCCGTTGAAGAGCAGTATAATTGCTCGAAAGCTAGCAAATATAAATAAAAAGAAACTATTTACCTGTTTTAATTTTTACTTTTTCAAAGAATAATGATACAATTCCAAGGCAAGATACTATTCCTTTAAATTCCAATTACCGAGGGAACCAATTAATATTGATTTTATTCAACTTATAGAGTATTTTTCAAGGGACATGGAAAAAATGTTCACTTTATCGAGAGATTCGTTAGACAAACCTTTACTCGGGTAAAACCCGTGCGAAGCCGGGTACATCCGCTAGTAATAATAATAAAGCATATATATCGAATTTTTCAGACAATAACTCTGAAAGATACAACAGCAAGCCTTTATTAGGGACATTCGTCCCATACAGAATTCTCATAGTTGGGTAAATAGAAGTAAACATAGCAGCTAGCTACAGAAAGTGGAGAAAAACATCAATCTTTCCTCAAGTTGGGTCCCTCTTCTGTATTACGCCTTTTGACTGACTGTGCTGTTCTCCAGAATTTGTGAAAAGCCAATATATTGGTCTTCTTTTCACTACTTTTGTTAATAAAAAGGTCATTTACCTATACATATGGTACACGGACTAACCACGAACTAATCATGTTTAAGTTTATTGTAAAGTTCTTTATTTTTAAAATCAAGTTTTCGGGTTTTCGGGTTTCTTTACAGGAGCAATGCTAACAAACCATACCTTTTATAAGATATATATATATATAGTTAATTAGCAATATTGCGGTAGAAGGGCACAAAGGCCCAAAAATATTAGTTAATGAAAAAATAATACAACTAACTTAATTCTGAATGTGTTTTTCCCAAAATATATTATTAAAGGAATCATAATTTTCGAACGTAAATGTCTATAAATAGGTACTGACCCCTAGACTGTCTAAAGCCACCCAAATGTTTCTGAATCAACTATCGCCCTTCCCCCTAAAGATTTAAGCTCCCAGTGGGGGATCGGACGGTTCCACCCACATTGGGAATCCCTGCTGAAGTCAATCACATCATTATGGCCATGAGTAAGATACAGTCAGTATGATTCCCATCAATGACAAACAAAATTTCAATATTCAAGGACGCATACAGGAGGCAGGATTCGGGAACAAAAATTTGTGAATAGCAGGTCGGAAAGGAGAAAGAGAAGGTCCGAGAACTATCCTGGGAACAACTGGCGTGGAGTCGACCTCCGTAAAGACTGTCCCCCAATCTTCGTCTTGAAATTCCGGGCTAATTGGCCTATCAGATAAGGTCTTCTAGCCCCAAGTGTCCCCCAATCTTCGTCTTGAAATTCCGGGCTAATTGGCCTATCAGATAAGGTCTTCTAGCCCCAAGTGTCCCCCAATCTTCGTCTTGATATTCCGGGCTAATTGGCCTATCAGATAAGGTCTTCTAGCCCCAAGTGTCCCCCAATCTTCGTCTTGAAATTCCGGGCTAATTGGCCTATCAGATAAGGTCTTCTAGCCCCAAGTGTCCCCCAATCATCAAATCCAGATGATTTATACTCTTCAGTAGAATAAATTAGCCTCCAGGGGGAAGAGGGTGAGACTGGTAGTTCCCAGAAATGTTTGTATTTAGAAGGCTGGACGTATGGTCACCCAGGATTGTTCTGACAAAGGAATTTTCTCTTCCCTTTCCTCATATTCCCACACGGCCATCTTTATTTAATTATTTCAAAATATCATGACATATACAAGAAAATAAAAGATTTAAGTGCGAAAGTTTCTTTTTACACATCAATCAAATTATACTGTCCTTACTGCGATGAAAAAATATTGGGAGCGTTGGCTCCTCAGTGGTGAACCTTCCCAGCGGTTTCGCCAATTCAATCTACCTGACCGCTTTTTAGAGCTCTATTACTGTATTGGACGATTCTGCTTATTCATGCTACACTGAAAGGTGGAATATCAGAAATGGCTTTCAAGTTCACTATGGTCATAAGCTTTTAGGACAGTAGAATTATATTCAAATAAGTAATGCTCTTCCGCAGACAATAAGTAGACTTTGATTTAGGTGTAAAAAGAAACTTTCAGGTTTAAATGTTTTATTTTCACACACACAAAGCTTTATTAAGACCACCGGTCTTATACAGATTCACCACAGGAAGAAAGGAATCATAGATAGAACTCCTATACTCCAGGCAGCACAGAACCCAACAATATTTGATACACACATACTGCTATATTAAGACCACCGGTCTTATACAGATTCACCACAGGAAGAAAGGAATCATAGATGGAGCTCCTATACTACAGGCAGCACAGAACCCAACAATATTTGATACACACATACAGCTTTATTAAGACCTCCGGTCTTATACAGATTCATCACAGGAAGAAAGGAATCATAGATGGAGCTCCTATACTACAGGCAGCACAGAACCCAACAATATTTGATACACACATACAGCTTTATTAAGACCTCCGGTCTTATACAGATTCACCACAGGAAGGAAGGAATCATAGATGGAGCTCCTATACTACAGGCAGCACAGAACCCAACAATATTTGATACACACATACAGCTTTATTAAGACCACCCGTCTTATACAGATTCACCACAAGAAGGAAGGAATCATAGATGGAGCTCCTATACTACAGGCAGCACAGAACCCAACAATATTTGATACACACATACAGCTTTATTAAGACCACCCGTCTTATACAGATTCACCACAGGAAGGAAGGAATCATAGATGGAGCTCCTATACTACAGGCAGCACAGAACCCAACAATATTTGATACACACATACAGCTTTATTAAGACCTCCGGTCTTATACAGATTCACCACAGGAAGGAAGGAATCATAGATGGAGCTCCTATACTACAGGCTGCACAGAACCCAACAATATTTGATACACACATACAGCTTTATTAAGACCTCCGGTCTTATACAGATTCACCACAGGAAGGAACGAATCATAGATGGAGCTCCTATACTACAGGCAGCACAGAACCCAACAATATTTGATACACACATACAGCTTTATTAAGACCTCCGGTCTTATACAGATTCACCACAGGAAGGAAGGAATCATAGATGGAGCTCCTATACTACAGGCAGCACAGAACCCAACAATATTTGATACACACATACAGCTTTATTAAGACCTCCGGTCTTATACAGATTCACCACAGGAAGGAAGGAATCATAGATGGAGCTCCTATACTCCTGGCAGCACAGAACCCAACAATATTTGATACACACATACAGCTTTATTAAGACCTCCGGTCTTATACAGATTCACCACAGGAAGAAAGGAATCATAGATGGAGCTCCTATACTCCAGGCAGCACAGAACCCAACAATATTTGATACACACATACAGCTTTATTAAGACCTCCGGTCTTATACAGATTCACCACAGGAAGAAAGGAATCATAGATGGAGCTCCTATACTACAGGCAGCACAGAACCCAACAATATTTGATACACACATACAGCTTTATTAAGACCTCCGGTCTTATACAGATTCATCACAGGAAGAAAGGAATCATAGATGGAGCTCCTATACTACAGGCTGCACAGAACCCAACAATATTTGATACACACATACAGCTTTATTAAGACCTCCGGTCTTATACAGATTCACCACAGGAAGAAAGGAATCATAGATGGAGCTCCTATACTACAGGCAGCACAGAACCCAACAATATTTGATACACACATACAGCTTTATTAAGACCTCCGGTCTCATACAGATTCATCACAGGAAGAAAGGAATCATAGATGGAGCTCCTATACTACAGGCAGCACAGAACCCAACAATATTTGATACACACATACAGCTTTATTAAGACCTCCGGTCTTATACAGATTCACCACAGGAAGAAAGGAATCATAGATGGAGCTCCTATACTACAGGCAGCACAGAACCCAACAATATTTGATACACACATACAGCTTTATTAAGACCTCCGGTCTTATACAGATTCACCACAGGAAGAAAGGAATCATAGATGGAGCTCCTATACTACAGGCAGCACAGAACCCAACAATATTTGATACACACATACAGCTTTATTAAGACCTCCGGTCTTATACAGATTCACCACAGGAAGAAAGGAATCATAGATGGAGCTCCTATACTCCAGGCAGCACAGAACCCAACAATATTTGATACACACATACAGCTTTATTAAGACCTCCGGTCTTATACAGATTCACCACAGGAAGAAAGGAATCATAGATGGAGCTCCTATACTCCAGGCAGCACAGAACCCATCAATATTTGATACACACATACAGCTTTATTAAGACCTCCGGTCTTATACATATTCATCACAGGAAGAAAGGAATCATAGATGGAGCTGCTATACTCCAGGCAGCACAGAACCCAACAATATTTGATACACACATACAGCTTTATTAAGACCTCCGGTCTTATACAGATTCATCACAGGAAGAAAGGAATCATAGATGGAGCTCCTATACTACAGGCAGCACAGAACCCAACAATATTTGATACACACATACAGCTTTATTAAGACCTCCGGTCTTATACAGATTCATCACAGGAAGAAAGGAATCATAGATGGAGCTGCTATACTCCAGGCAGCACAGAACCCAACAATATTTGATACACACATACAGCTTTATTAAGACCTCCGGTCTTATACAGATTCATCACAGGAAGAAAGGAATCATAGATGGAGCTTCTATACTCCAGGCAGCACAGAACCCAACAATATTTGATACACACATACAGCTTTATTAAGACCTCCGGTCTTATACAGATTCATCACAGGAAGAAAGGAATCATAGATGGAGCTGCTATACTACAGGCAGCACAGAACCCAACAATATTTGATACACACATACAGCTTTATTAAGACCTCCGGTCTTATACAGATTCATCACAGGAAGAAAGGAATCATAGATGGAGCTGCTATGAATGTTTTATTTCCTTGTATATAAATGGCGAATTATTGTCCTATAATATAACATATATATATTTCAAATTAACTGTATGTTAAATAAATCATATTGAATGTTGAATATATTATTGTCTCAACTCACCAAAGACGTCAACAATGTAGTAGTTAGCAGGGTCGTCAAACACGTGGATGGTGCGGAGTATCACTTTCTGCAACACACATCCGTCATTCTGATTGGTTCTTTTATTAGCTCGATGATTGGCTCGTTTACTTATATATCAATTATTTTTCTTGAAATAGAGGTTTCCTAAGTAACTTTTAGGGAGAGGTGTCCTCTTACTGGAGAGTTGTTAAATAGTAAAAATGGTCATTTTGTAAATGAAAACTGTTCTTTGTAGAGAGGTGTCCTCTTACTGGAGAGTTGTTAAATAGTAAAAATGGTAATTTTGCAAATGAAAACTGCCCTTTGTAGAGAGGTGTCCTCTTACTGGAGAGTTGTTAAATAGTAAAAATGGTCATTTTGCAAATGTAAACTGTTCTTTGTAGAGAGGTTTCCTCTTACTGGAGAGTTGTTAAATAGTAAAAATGGTAATTTTGCAAATGTAAACTGTTCTTTGTAGAGAGGTGTCCTCTTACTGGAGAGTTGTTGAATAGTAAAAATAGTCATTTTTCAAATGAAAACTGTTCTTTGTAGAGAGGTTTCCTCTTACTGGAGAGTTGTTAAATAGTAAAAATGGTCATTTTTCAAATGAAAACTGTTCTTTGTAGAGAGGTTTCCTCTTACTGGAGAGTTGTTAAATAGTAAAAATGGCAATTTTGCAAATGAAAACTGCCCTTTGTAGAGAGGTGTCCTCTTACTGGAGAGTTGTTGAATAGTAAAAATGGTCATTTTGTAAATGAAAACTGTCCTTTGTAGAGAGGTATCCTCTTACTGGAGAGTTGTTAAATAGTAAAAATGGTAATTTTGCAAATGTAAACTGTTCTTTGTAGAGAGGTGTCCTCTTACTGGAGAGTTGTTGAATAGTAAAAATAGTCATTTTTCAAATGAAAACTGTTCTTTGTAGAGAGGTTTCCTCTTACTGGAGAGTTGTTAAATAGTAAAAATGGTCATTTTTCAAATGAAAACTGTTCTTTGTAGAGAGGTTTCCTCTTACTGGAGAGTTGTTGAATAGTAAAAATGGTAATTTTGTAAATTAAAACTGTCCTTTGTAGAGAGGTATCCTCTTACTGGAGAGTTGTTAAATAGTAAAAATGGTAATTTTGTAAATGTAAACTGTCCTTTGTAGAGAGGTATCCTCTTACTGGAGAGTTGTTAAATAGTAAAAATGGTAATTTTGTAAATGTAAACTGTCCTTTGTAGAGAGGTATCCTCTTACTGGAGAGTTGTTAAATAGTAAAAATGGTAATTTTGTAAATGTAAACTGTCCTTTGTAGAGAGGTATCCTCTTACTGGAGAGTTGTTAAATAGTAAAAATGGTAATTTTGTAAATTAAAACTGTCCTTTGTAGAGAGGTATCCTCTTACTGGAGAGTTGTTAAATAGTAAAAATGGTAATTTTGTAAATTAAAACTGCCCTTTGTAGAGAGGTATCCTCTTACTGGAGAGTTGTTAAATAGTAAAAATGGTAATTTTGTAAATAAAAACTGTCCTTTGTAGAGAGGTATCCTCTTACTGGAGAGTTGTTAAATAGTAAAAATGGTAATTTTGTAAATTAAAACTGCCCTTTGTAGAGAGGTATCCTCTTACTGGAGAGTTGTTAAATAGTAAAAATGGTAATTTTGTAAATTAAAACTGCCCTTTGTAGAGAGGTATCCTCTTACTGGAGAGTTGTTAAATAGTAAAAATGGTAATTTTGTAAATTAAAACTGCCCTTTGTAGAGAGGTATCCTCTTACTGGAGAGTTGTTAAATAGTAAAAATGGTAATTTTGTAAATAAAAACTGTCCTTTGTAGAGAGGTATCCTCTTACTGGCGAGTTGTTAAATAGTAAAAATGGTAATTTTGTAAATTAAAACTGCCCTTTGTAGAGAGGTATCCTCTTACTGGAGAGTTGTTAAATAGTAAAAATGGTAATTTTGTAAATTAAAACTGCCCTTTGTAGAGAGGTATCCTCTTACTTGAGAGTTGTTAAATAGTAAAAATGGTAATTTTGAAAATAAAAACTGTCCTTTGTAGAGAGGTATCCTCTTACTGGAGAGTTGTTAAATAGTAAAAATGGTAATTTTGTAAATTAAAACTGCCCTTTGTAGAGAGGTATCCTCTTACTGGAGAGTTGTTAAATAGTAAAAATGGTAATTTTGTAAATTAAAACTGCCCTTTGTAGAGAGGTATCCTCTTACTGGAGAGTTGTTAAATAGTAAAAATGGTAATTTTGTAAATAAAAACTGTCCTTTGTAGAGAGGTGTCCGCTATCGTGAGTCTCCTCTCATGGAGGTTCTACTGTAGTAGCAATACTGGCTAGCAATATATAAGTTAGTTCGACTGGGAATGAAAGGTTCTAAGAAGTTCTAAGAATGTGGTGTTCTTACAATGATTTGTCGACGGTTGGAGATACGGGGAACCACGATTGTCCGGTACTCTTTCCTCTTCACGGCGTTGTTGCCGTCAAACACACGGATGAGCTCTGTCACACCCCCGCCATGTGACACCGCGACACGGGACAGATTGTCACTTACCTTCATCCCTGTCTTTGTCCTTATAGGCTGACGACTCGTCCGATTCCCTGGTTTCTGATGTCGAGAACTCCTCGGAGAGACTCCGTGCTGTACAGTGCTATAGTGAGATGCTGAGTAACATCTAGCGTGTTGATTCTGTACTCTAATATGTTTCTGTTATTCCTCTAGATAGTATTTTTCGTATCTACATATTCTTCGTAGATCGCGAAATGCGTGGTGTCGCTGGAGACCCACTGGCGATTCTCCACCAAGCTCTGCAGCGCTGGCAGAGGCGCCCTATTCATTGTACATAGTGTATATAATGCATATTATCTTTTTTAAATAGTACAGACTGTGCACTTTGCATGTATTGACAAGATGTCAATAAAATTATTTTAATTATCAATTGTCTAGATAGTATTGTTGCACCGTCCTGGGGCTTCATGTCAATATTCCATTGGTCCATATCAATATTTTAAGTGAGACACCAGAAGGTATTATTAAAAAATAAATGTATTTTTAAAAAGGATAAGTTTCATGAAGATAGAAGCAGTCTGGCCGGCATTCATAATTCTTAAAATTAAAGATACTTCGGCAAGTTTTTATTATCTCGACGTTTCGACAAATATATTTTGTTCTTGTCAGGAGCAAATAAAATTAAAGCATTTGGAAAGGCGTTAAAAATTATTATAATTTGAAAGAGATGATGTGACTTACGGGAGATAGTAGTTTCCTTGCGTTTGGACTGTACGACACCAAGGATGGTCTCTAGAGGAACATCAGTCCGCGGGATACTGACGGAGGCGGGAGGTAACATAATGCTACCCAGACAGCCGAAGGTACAGTCAGGTCTCAGAGCTCTATGGCAAAGAGGATGGGCCTGCAACATGCCAGAAATCAGAAGAGATGATTGCCAGAGGACGTCTGGACTTACCGTGGTCCCACACCATTCACACCGCATGCCGCTCAGACATTCTGCCGACCAACATGTCTTACGGCACATGTTACACTTGCTGTTGTTGGGCAGATTGCCCTCTCGCCAATGGTGACTCTGGACCACGGCTTGCTGTCACCACAATCACAAGTTATCGACATGTATACGGACCATGTAGACATCTACCTACCAGGTCCCTACCCTCCCGGTAGGTCGCACATTCCTTACAGTCCGCTACACTGAAGTCGTGACACTCCAGATGGACCGTGTATTCACATACTGCACATATGTTACACACTTAGATGGCGCGTTATTACTTTATATTGTAACAAAGTATTTATTATTTTATTGCAGAGTATCATTTTTTATGTTTATATTTGCTACTCTGTACACTTCCCTCTTTGCTTATCTTTTGTTTATCATTCATAGTTTGTTCTTTCCTGAAATAAATTGTTGTCTCATCCCGAAGTTGGTCTTCCTTAATTTTACCACGTAGCATTTTGGTGAATATGATGGGTAAATTAGGGAAGACAAACTGAAGATCGTCGAAAAGACCTAGAGGTCATGGGTGCTGTGATCTACATTTTCGGAGACTGGCTCAGGATTCCACCGACGTGTCAAAGCCAAGACTTCCCTTCAAGATGACGATCTCCCTATAGACGATACGACGACAAAGCCGCTCTTCACGCCGCAAGAAAAAGGACGCAAAGGTACTAGGGACAAAGTTCCAAGACTTCGATGGTATCCTTGGCAGAAGCACGTCAGATCCATGTCAGTAACTACAATAATTGCTAGCTGTGAGTCACAGCTCCCATAGGGAAGGAGCTATGTAACAAAGTATTTATTATTTTATTGCATAGTATAATTTTTTATGTTTATATTTGCTACTCTGTACACTTCCCTCTTTGCTTATCTTTTGTTTATCACTCATAGTTTGTTCGTGCCTGAAATAAATTGTTGTCTCATCCCGAAGTTGGTCTTCCCTAATTTTCCACGTGGCAATATTAATTTATACCTAACTTGTCCTTATTGTTTGCGTAAGAGCATTGCTCGATGTAAATATTTGAATGTAATTCTACTGTCCTAAAAGCTTATGTCCATAGTTTTCTTAAATACCATTTCTAAGATTCCACCCATCAGTGAAGCATACGAGTATAAAATCAGAATGATCCAATACAGTATTGGAGGTCTAAAGAAACGGTCTGGTAGATTAAATTGGCGAAACCGCTAGGAGGATTCACCACCGATGAGCCAAGCCCTCCCAATATTTTTTCATCACAGTAAGGACAGTAAAAGTTTGATTTATTTGTGAAAAGAAACATTGGCGTGTTAATGTCTTCATTCGTTACACTTAAACATGTTATTGACCCCATATTTAAGGACAAACACATTATTCTCTAGCCCTTTCTCCTCTTTGCTTACATCTCTAGTTACAACTTCTGATATCGTTTTTTTAGTTGGGTTAGGTTAGGGTTAAGTTGAATTATTTTAGGTTATTCTTTTTTATCTAAGCATAACATTGATAATATTGTAACGGTTGAGTGTGATCAAAATAATAATAAAGGTAAAGATAGAGGCAGTCTGGCCGGCATTCATTGTTCTTTAAAATTAAAGATACATCGGTCAGTAAATCTTTTTATTGTTTCGACGTTTCGACAAAATTCTTTTTGTTCTCTCCTGACGAGTACAAAAGATTTTTGTCGAAACGTCGAGATAAAAAAAAAAAATAGATTTTCTGGCCGAAGTATCTTTAATTTTAAAAATATTGGTAGAGTTTTAAAAATGTATATATGAAAGTATTAAAATATTTACAGTGTATATATTTAAATAAATCCTTATATAAATCAGATAAAATAATAATAGAGAAGTATTACTTGCTTTTGTATGAAATATAGAATACACTCATGTCAAAACCAAAGGAAGTTGTACCTTTCAGTATGTATATCGGGATTGAGACAATAACTCTGAAATGTATTACAGTGACCTTTATTGAAGACACACGAGATAACCAAGTGTGAACAACCTCTGTCTCCTTAAAAAAAACAGATGACCGGTGACATCAAATTATGAAACATCTTCAAGTTTTGTCCATGAGTGTATATTTACAAAAATAGTTTTAAAAATGTATGATATTTTTAAAAAATAGTACAAAAGTGAATTTGTATTAGGATCTTTCTCAGGTTGATAAATACATATTGAATATCAGAGAAACAGGTATCTTCTGATCGTGCAACTAAAAATTACTGATGGCTTGCACCATTTGTCGGAATAAATAGCAATTAATCGAGTATCTTTAATTATTTCCTATATCCAAAGCAGTAACGCGCCATCTATATATAACAACGAAAACACTAAAAAGGGAATGTTTCTTTCCACATATAAATCAACCTTCTACTGTCCTTACAGCTATGAACCAAGCCTTCCCAATATTTTTTCATCGCAGTAAGGACAGTAGAAGTTTGATTTATTTGTTAAAAGAAACCTTCTTAATGTTTTAATTTGTTATATTTCCTATATATTTATATTTTATATATTTGATGTCTACACATAAGAAGGCACACTACCACAGAAGAACTTACCTTCACACTTGACAGCAATGCTTTCTTCAATTCTCCTTCTGCAGACATTGCAGAACTTACGCTTGAGGTGGCCAGGATCTCCCCAGCAGTGAGGTACAGGATTCTGGAGACAGCACATACATACACCACATATACTACCAGAAAGTCATGAAATATCTATTTTTATAAAATTAATATACAATGTGGTGGTAAGGCTATAACGTGCTATCTTTTTTTAGGGGGGTCGGTGGAAGGCTGGTTAAACCGTTTGGTTTACGACCACTACAACCCGGGTTCGATCCCCGCATTGGACACTTTTTTCTGTTTAAAAAAAAAATGCTCCAATGGCCCCCCGATTCTTGCAAAAGTCCAACCCCACTAGCGAGTGCAAGTAACCAAACGGGGCTCTGGCACATTTGTAAGTGCAAAGTCGAACTGCTTTTCACATGTGTAGACATGTGGTGCGCTTACAGTAAAAAGCAGTCGCTAACTACCCACCATAATTATCATGGCCTGTACCACGTGTACTAGGGGGATAAGCAAAAAAAAAAAAAATCCCTAGTACACGTGGTACAAACCATGATAATCATGGTGGGTAGAAGGTAGCAACTGCTTTTACTGTAGTTTACTAAGTTTACCACATGTCTACACATGTGAAAAGCAGTTCCACTTTTGCATTTAAAAATGTGCCAGAGTCCCGTTTTGGTTACTTGCACTCGCTGGTGGGATTGGAATTTTCAAGAATCGGAGGCCATTGGAGCATTTTTTCAATTCGAAAAAAAGTGTCCAATGCGGGATTCGATCCCTGGTCGTAGCGGTCGAAAACAACGGTTTAGATCATCCTTCCACCTACGTTCCATCTATATATCAGAAATGGAAGCATTAAAATGTTTCTTTTCAAATTAGAAGTTTTATTGTGAAAAAACATTCGTGCTTTAATGCTGCTATTTATGATGGCACGTTATAGCCTTATAATTAATATTGACTAACTGGCCTTGTTCTTATTTTTGCAGAAGAGCATTGCTCGATGCAAATATTTATATGTAATTCTGCTATCCTAAAAGCTTATGTCCATAGTTTGCTTAAATACCATTTCTAAGATTCCATCCTTCAGTGTAGAATATATAAGCAGAATCGTCAAATACAATATTAGAGCTCTAAGAATCGGTCTGGTTTATTAAATTGCCGAAACCGCTGGGAAGGTTCACCACTGATGAACCAGGCCCTCCCAATATTTTTTCATCGCAGTAAGGACAGTAGAAGTTTGTTTTATATTTGAAAAGAAACATTCGTGCTTCAATGTTTCCATTTCTGATACAGTGGTTGTCTCATTCAATATATAGCTTACAAATTACAAATATAAACTCATTGTAGAATATAACATAAATATGAGGGAGTATGGTATTTATATACCAAAATTTAAAGGTAGAGGTGCTTCTTTTGGTACATGTGCGTATACCATTGTCCCGCAACTTTATGATGTTTTCTAGTCTTAAAATCAGCTCTACCTTTTCACCAGATTAAACATTTTTCAAATTCGACCGATTTCATAACTCCTTTTGTAGGATTTCATAAAATTGTAGCCACCCCTGTACTGATTAGGGACATAACCAGGTGGACGAGTGGGTAACCCCCTCGATTCCCGACAGTCATGAACCGGGATTGAATCCCGCGTTAAAATTTTGTTTAATATGTGAATAACCTTCACATATTATTCATTGTTCAATTATCATGAACTAGGTTGCTCTTGCGCGCGCTGAGCGGTACCTATTTATGTGAATTTGAACCAGGGACATAACCCAAAAACAATCATATATAGGTTGGCCTTTTGTCTGAATTTTCCTCAACTGGTGTTGAGAGGGCCATTCTTTATCATCCCTGTTGTATATGTCTAATTTATATTTATTCTTTGATAGCATTAAAGGAATACTCTGTGAATAAAAAAGAAAAACACGATTGGCGAACTAAGCAAACAAAAAGTTTTTACAATTTCTCATTATAATAAGATTGTCCTAAAAGTTCGTGTTTTCCCTAAAACGTTGTTTTTCATATTAATTGGCGAATAATATTAATACGGTGAATACATAATATAATTGCTTTATACATAATACAAAGACATTATACATATAACAGCGAATAATATACTGGTATTTCAATTTTTTTTTCAAGTCTTTACGAACTTTTGGGACAACCTTGTAAATTTAAATAAAGTGCGTAATCTCAAATAGATTGTGTTGATTCATAATCAAAGTATAAAACAATTCCTCTCAAGTTTTTTTGTTTATCAATGAAGAGACAGGATTTTATCGTTGAGTAGGGGCCAGTGAGATTTTTTTTTTAATAATAATAATAATAGAATATCTAAAAATATGAAAGTAGACTCTCCCGTCAAAATAGATGTCAAAGCTAGACGCCATATATTGACCGCAAACTAGCGGCCTCGGTTCAGTGACAAAGCCGCAACCCGACCCGAAGCCGCTATAGTTTACGGCGACGGTCAATAGATGGCGTTTAGCTTTGATGTCTATTTTGACGGAAGAGACGACCTTTGTCTTTTTAGATCAATATCCTACCGGTAAAATTTCCAACAATGAAAAAATAGTTAAAATATAATGCTAATTTATAATACAATATAATGCGGCTTATGATTGTAAAACGACATTTGAAAATTATCCCGCATGTGTTTCTTTTAAACGAAAAATCGATATTTATTTTTAAGGAGAAAAATAACGATTATTTCTAACCTAAGGGATGAAGTATGAAAGGATGAATTGTGAAGAGTAATGATAAACGGAAAAATAAAAGTGTCCAGGGATGGGAATTTTTACGTTTATCATTACTTTTCACAATTCATCCTTTCATACTTCATCCCTAAGGTTAGAAATAATCGTTATTTTTCTCCTTAAAAATAAATTTCGATATTTCGTTTAAAAGAAACACATGCACATGCGGGATAATTTTGAAATGTCGTTTTATAATGCTAATTATTATCTATAGATGGCGTTATGAAACCGCATGTTGAGATGACAAAATATTTGACAAGAGGACAGTACCTTGATGGCTGCACTGGCGACAGTTACACAAGGTGTCACGACAGTCTTTAGGCAGCGTTCGTGGACCACGAAGTTACATGCTGTAACACACAAGTGTTTTAACTTCCCAAAACTCGATAGTTACCATCAATAAGTAGCAATACACACATAAAATACGTACTGAATCTATGAAATAAAAACGATTTTTTTTTTTTTTCAAAAAATACCCTCATAAACAAATTTCAATGAATTGGAAAGACTTTGATAACGCCGGTGGTCTGTTTTTGAATGAGACGGAGGTTGTTTACACTTGGTTATCTCGTGTGTCTTCAATAAAGGTCTCTGTAATCTATTTCAGAGTTATTGTCTGAATCCCGATATACATGCTAAAAGGTACAACTTCCTTAAGTTTTGTTCACACTTGGTTATCTCGTGTGTTTTAAATAAAGGTCACTGTAATATCTTTCAGAGTTATTGTCTGAATCCCGATATACCTGCTGAAAGGTACAGCTTCCTTAAGTTTTGTTCACACTTGGTTATCTCGTGTGTCTTCAATAAAGATCACTGTAATATCTTTCAGAGTTACTGTCCCGATATACATGGTAAAAGGTACAACTTCCTTAAGTTTTTCCCATGAGTGTATGTGCTCTCATTTCTACTTGTGCGTGAATGTATGTGTGTGTGTTGTTTGCGTTCGAGAGTGTATCATAGTTTCCAATCCAATCATATTTCAATCATTTATCTTGCTTATTTGTTAGGTACATTTTGGAATATAGATTAGAAATACAAGATATAATATTACGGATATAAAATAGAAACAGTTCAACACAAAACTAAAGAGAAGTATGGTAGATTAAACTGGCGAAACCGCTGGGAGGGTTTACCACTGATGAGCAAAATCCTCTCTTTAATTTAGTAATGCATTTAGGGTAGTAGAAAATTGTTTTATAAGGTTATCCCATAAGTTCGTAAACATATTATGATTTATATTTTACAAGTGTTTACGAACTTTGGGGAAAAACTTGGTAATATTGGTAACCTTGATAAAATTATAACAGAATTCTCATAGAAGAATGATTTAATCTCTGATGTTGTCTATATCAATGGTGACCCAATCAGCAGGTGGGCCAAGTTTCAGAATTACAAGGTTGTTTCAAAAGTTGGTAAACACTTGTAAAATATAAATCATAATATTTTTACGAACTTTTGGGACAACCTCATATTCAAAAAGAACAAATAATGATAACTGCAGCTTAATATGTATTCTTTGATTCCTTGGTTATGCCCTAGAGGTCTATATTTATTTATTTGTCCTCTTTTTAGATATATATTTTAAAATTAAAAAAGGCATATCCTGACCCGGAGCACATGTGCTTTTTAGATGGCAGAGCGCCATCTAGTGGAACTGAAATCAACTAAACATTGATTTAGCCTGTTCTCTGATATTTGGCCAACCCAATCTATATATATAAAAATGAATGTCTGTCTGTCTGTCTGTCTGTCTGTGTGTGTGTGTGTCCTCTATGGATTCAAAAACCATACATCCAATCGCCGTGAAATTTTGGGATATTATGAGGTGTATCCCCGGAAAGGTTTACGAAAAATATTTCTTGAATATCTTGAATATCCTTAGAGTTATTTGCAGATTTGTATATTTGCAGCGCTACCATTGAGACGGAGATAGGCTTAGTTTGCTGCTCCTGATGACCTTGGGTCATCGTGTGAGTCACAGCATGATGCTACAAAAACACTCTGGGGATTTTACAGCGTCGACAACCTGTAAGATTGCCTCTCTCATATATATACTTTAAACATCTGCTTAATTAAAGCATTTTTCATTTGAAAGAGACTGCTCTCTTAACCCCCTTTAGACAACATTAAATGATATCCCGTGTCGATGATTTTGTAATGTATAGAATTAGGAAAGCAAAATTCAGGATGACACGGCTCACAGGGAACGGTAAAAATGTTCAC